>OY728160.1:1089167300-1089767300 GCA_963277665.1 Viscum album
GAGTGCTCGAATTGGTGCATGCTGATGTTTGTGGGCCTATCACACAAAGAGAAATTGACGGAAAGAGGCACTATGTTCTTTTCATTGATGACTATAGAAGAATGACATGGGTATTTATTATTTCCCATAAGTCCGATGTGTTTAGCTGCTTAAAACAGTACTGAAGGGAGTTTGAAAGGATGCTTGGACAGAAAATTCTAAAGTTTCATACTGAAAATGGTACGAAATTCACAAACATTCAGGTGGAATACTATCTCGAGAAATAAGGGACAAGGCATCAAGTTTCTTCAGTAAGAACTCCCCAACAGAATGGAGTGGTTGAAAGGAGAAATCAGATCATAAACAACATGGCCATAACAATGCTCATTGAAAAAGACCTACCAGAAATTTTTTGGAAGGAAGCAGTTTTGACATCGGTCTACATTTCTAACAGGGCTATGGTGTGTCCGAAGGAAGGAGAGACTTTGTATGAGATGTGGTATGGAAAGAATTCAACTGTGAAATACTTTCAAATATTTGGAAGTAAGTGTTTTATCTTCAACAAGGAAAAACATAGGAAATATGAATCATGGGGAGATGAGGGGATATTCCTTGGATACTCAGGAAAAAGCAAGGCATATATATGCTTCAAAAAAAGGTTGGGAAAAGTAGTTGAGATCAATGATTTCACTATAGTGGAGAATGAGGAGATTATTAAATAGTGCACTGAACAATTTCCTGATGAGAGTGAAGAGGAAGAAAGCAATGCAGGGGAAGTAGAAGTGGACGATGTTGATTCAGAAGAAGATACTAATGATGAGAATGAGAAAGTAAAATCTGTATCTGCACAAAATCCAAGGAGTCGAGATAATATTGATAGACAGAATATCATTGGTGATCAGTTTGCTCTAGTTCAGACAAGAAGAATGAAGTCACTACAGCAGACATCTTTCCTATCTCAGGTTGAACCGAAATGCTTTGCTGATGCAGCGGAAGATGAGAACTGGATTCAGGCAATGAATGAAGAGCTAGATCAGATTGAGAAAAATCAGACATGAGAGATTGTTTCAAGGCCAGCAGATAAGAATTTCATTGGGACTAAATGGTTTTATCACAATAAGATGAATGAAGATGGCATAGTGATTCAGAACAAAGCATGACTAGTGTGTAAGGGTTACTCCTAGATCGAGGGAATAGATGTTGATGAGACATTTGGAACGGTTGCAAGGCTGGAGACAATAAGATTATTCCTAGCCATCGTAGTGCAATGAAAGTTCAAAGTGTTCCAGATGGACATCAAATCTGTATTTTGGAAAGGGGTTCTGGAGGAAGAGGTTTATATTGAGAAGCCAGATAGTTTTCTCATTCATGAGGATGAGAACAAGGTTTGAATACTGAAGAAGGTGTTTTATGGGCTGCAATAAGCACCAAGAGCATTGTACTCAAGTCTTGATCAGTACTTGAAGAAGCTTGGTTTCCAGCATGGTGGAGTTGATTAAAATCTCAATTTCAACAACAATAGTAATCAAAGGACGATGGTCTTGGTTTATGTCAATGAAATAATATTTGGCGAATCAGATGAAGCTCAGTGCAGACAGTTTTCCGAATTCATGAAAAGTGAGTTCTAAATGTCAATGATTGGAGAGATAACATTTTCCCTTGGTCTACAGGTGACACAAGGAAGGAATGGAACATTCATTTCGCAATCCAAATATGCCAAGGAGGTTTTGATAAGATTCAGAATAGAAAATTCCAAGGAGATGAAGATTCTAGTAGCTACCTGGATGAAATTTTCCAAAGATGGGGATGGCAAGGTAGTTAATATCACAGAATAGAGTAAAATCATTGGAAGTTTGCTATACTTGACTGCAACAAGGCCTGACATTGTATTCGCTACATGCTAAGCAGCAAGATATCAGAGTAATCCCAAGGAAATCCACATGATTGCAGTGAAAAGAATACTTCGGTATATCAAGGGCATAGTGGAATTTATCTTGATGTATAATGGAAAATATTAGTCAGAATTATTGGGATATACTGATGCAGATTGGTCCGGTTCAGCAGATGAAAGGAAGTCAACATCAGGAGGTGCTTTCTATCTTGGTAGATTGTGTGTTTCTTGGCTAAGAAAGAAGCAATATTTCATTTCATTGAGCACTGCAGAAGCTGAGTACATTACTGCCACTCAAGCTTGCACACAATTATTGTGGATGAAACAACATCTTGATGATATGGGCGTTGAAGTGAAGTCTCTGATCGGAATCCAGTGCGATAACTCAAGTTCTATAAATCTCAGCAAAAATCCCGTCCATCACTCAAGGAAAAAACACATTGAGATAAAATATCATTTTATCAAGGAGAAGGTTGAGAAAGGAATGGTGAAGTTGGAGTATGTTCCTACAAAACTATAGGTTGCAGACATTATGACAAAGGCCTTACCCAAGGAAGCGTTTGACAGGCATCGACTGGCTCTGGGAGTTCAGTCGACTCCCCGCACTTAAAAGAGTGTGGATGTGGAACCCCCCCTCTCCCCAAGGTATGATGTGTTTTTCCCTAATCTACTGATATGTGTTCTCTACTCTGTTACAAACTAAAAAGGAGTGACCTTTGGGTTCGTTGAAAAAGGGGGAGAAAATATTGATTATTCAAGGGGAGACAGTGTGGCAATTTGATAAATCATGATTGATATGGGGAGAAGCTAAAAGGTGGAGTAGTGAGATAGGGGGAGTGCAATGAGATAGGGGGAGTGTTTTTAAATCTGATGATACTAGAAGTGATCGATCAAAGAATAGATATCATGATATCTGAGGATTGTGATAAAAGCCGAACAGTGATGTTGGAATGGTGTGTGAAGGTTTCCAACTATCACCAATTGGTATCAGTGTGGTTCAAACATTGGTATCAATTTTGCAATTGGTATCAGTTTGGAATCAACAATTGGTGTGTGATATGAAGTTATTCATTGATGAAATTATCATACTAATATTTTTTCTCACGTAGAGCATTGCTCATGTGGTCTTAGAGTACATGTTAAGTGAATCCTTGAATGCTATCAGAATCGCAAGAGGCGAATGATGGTAGTCGATGGAAGAAGACTCAGTGAGGTATCAATGTGCAAAAAATCATTCTGAGAAGATTTGTGAAGAGTTGTCAACAAAACCAAAGGCGGAGATTGTTGGGAAAAAATACCTCAAGGTATCATTACAGTATTTTTAGGTTGATTGTGTTTGTTGACAAAGCAGGTTTCCATGGAGAATTGTCGAGTTCCATAGAAGTTTTTGACAATCCATGTTGACAAAAATCTATGACAAAGGAACGGATGATCTGGAGGCGTTACAAAAGAGCAGCATAAGGTGGTGCCGTTTTCCAGTGTTTTCCAAATTTTTGGGGTCCAAAATTTGGAGTTTGGTAAGCATCGCAAAAATTGGATTTCCTTGGAGATCTAATTTAAATATGGAAAATGCATGAATTTCTCAAAGATAGGATTCATGGATTTGATTTCAAAAAGACAAGAAAAATGTTGATGGTGATGATTCACATTTATGACGAGCTTCGCGAATGATAGTGTTGAAAGGAAACGCGAGGGAGCTTCATGGTGGTGACGCGAGGTAATTGACAGAATGCTCTACGATTACAATGAGCTCTGAGGTCCGAGAATTGCCGAGGTGCTTCACGATTTGGAAATAATTCCAGTGGAAATTTCGGAGCTTCTCAATTGGCGATGATGTGGTGCTGACTTCACGCAGAAGGGTCGAGGGTCGGTGGAATTGCCTATAAATAGAGGTTGACCCCCTTGAGAGAAGTATAGAGTTTTCGAAGAAAAAATTTTACTCTCAGTTCGCGAAGGTAGTTCATGAAGGTAGTGTTCTTCGCAAAAGAGAGGTGCTTCGCGACAGCTAATCTAGCTCCGCGAATGGAAGTGCACTTTTTGAGGCTGCATGCTCTAAGGAGTGTGCTTCGTGAAGAGGCAGGAGCTTCATGACGACCTAATCATTGCGAAGGCTTGAGCTTCGCGAGAGTGCTTCGCGAGAGTGCTTCGTGAAAAATTAGGAGTTTTTCAAAGTCTTGTTTGAGCTTCGTGAAATTGGGAGCCTCACAAAGTAGGGTTCTTTGTGAAGGTATTTCCAAAGTAATTGCTCAGTGTTCTGGGACAAAGGGGTATTCATCAGTGGATGAACTTTGAACTTCAATAGAGCATCTATCAATAGTTGAGGATGCATTCTTTCATAAAAATGAAGAGACCTATAGGTCTATAAACTGTGAGTGGATCTTCTGAAGAAGCAGTGATCTCACTTCAGTTGAGAGAGCAGTGAGTTCTCAAATTGTGAGTGGTTGTAAACCAGGAGAGACAATGAGTCCACTTCAAACTTGTAAACAGCAGTGCGCTTATAGTGGAATTGGTACATCAGCACATTGCCGGTGTATGCTCCTTGGACGTAGCCCAGTGAGGGTGAACCATGTAAAAATTGCTGTGTCCTGTGCATGATTTAAAGTTTGTTCATACTCTGCATCGGTAAGGAGAGAGAAGAGGGTTTTTTCTAATAGCAAAACAAGATCAAAAGGGGTGGTTGTTTTAATCTGTCATACCCTGATTCACCCCCCTCTCAGGGTATCTAGCCTAGTGGACCTAACAAGGTTTAAGTACCCTAACTATCCTAACATGTAGTGATCCTTGGTGTGATGTTACCTATAATTTGGTTTGTATTTGATTTGATATTATATGTGATACATGCTTTTATTTGAATGATTTTATGTATATAAAATGATTTGAAACTGTTTTACCTAGATTATTTGGAACTGTAGAAAAATGGAAAAATGTTTTACCATGATTTTGATTTAAAAATTGTTTAACTGTTTATCATGTCTTGTTTTATTTAAAGTTAATCATGTTCAAATTGTTGTATAGATACTTGAAATGAAACACCCGGATGAGATCATATTGAGCCTATTTAGTTCATACCCTGCATACCCCTTCAGTGATGCGTAGACCTTTGTATATATTTTGATTCAGGGAAAGGTAAGGTGTTGTAGTGAGGTGTTGATGTTTTGGTCATCCATGTCTATGTAAATGGTGGTGAGAGAGTGGGAGTTTTCCTAAGTTATCACATGGCATAACTATTTCAGTTTTTAGTTATCCTTTTCTATTGGACTTGTACCTTAGCATTTGTTTAGCTACTTTTGAGTTGTACCACTTCTGCTATTTCCTTTTGGATACGACATATATTTCATGTTAACTCTTCTTCCGTTCTTCCCATCATGTATATATATGTTTCTTATTGTCTTCTTTAGGTTGGAAAAAATAATTCCCTCTAGTTTTTGTTGATTCTCGAGTGCTAGTCACCAACCCATGGGGATTGGGAATGCCTTTCAGGTATGTGATAATTCAGGTCGGGTACTAGTTTGAGAGGGTATCTGGGTCGATTTCATCATAGTTTGGTATCAGAGGGCTATTTTTGCTTGTTTTTAGAAAGTTAGTAGACTGGATATAGGATTTTCGGGACTTGTGGGGTAGATTGCAGTGAGTGCATGACCAACTCTTACCATGATTAGACTCAAGTTACCATGCGATGTTGGGTTGTGTGTCTCTTATTTTGAGTTCTTGATCATAATCCCTATTTTTTTCCTTACAGTTTTTTGGTCTGAACTAAGATTATTTTATTGTCATATCTTTTCTTCTATTTTGGTGCACAACAGTATGCCTCTAAGATGTCTTCCATGGGTTCCTCGGGAGGATGTAGTGGATTCTCCTCAAGGGAATCTGCCTCTAGATCAGAATCTTATCAATGTTATCCTACAAGTAGTTTTTATTGTTGACCAAAATGTACTGCAAGTCCAAAACGTAATTTTTGAGGTACATCCAAGAGTTGAAAGAGAAAGGGATCAATCATGGGAGTTCTAACGTGAGAAACCACCATCCTTTAAGGGTATAGATGAACCTCAAGAGGCGGAGGACTGGTTGGACAAGATCATTCAGATATTCAACTTTCTGTATATCCCTAAGAACATCGAGGTAAAGTGGGTGACGTTCAGACTTGAGGGTCCCAACAAGCAATGATGTGATTCCAAGGTACAAGAGGATAGACATGTGGGATTAGACTGGAAGGGTTTCAAGACTCTATTCTTCCAATAGTTCTATCCAGAGTCTCTAATGATGAAGAAGTCTCTAGAGTTCCTATCATTATAATAAGGAGAGATTTTGGTATCGACGTACACCAATTGGTTCATGGAGCTGGTTCGTTTTTCTCCAGAGGTAGTAAAGAATGATCAGATGAAGGATCAGAAGTACCTATAGGGTTTTCAACCAAATATCAGATCACAAGTATTTATATTGAAGATTTCTACTTATATAGAGATAGTAGAAAGGACAATGATGATAGAGATGGATATGATAGGAAAGGTTGGTTATTATAACCCTTATCTTCCACCTAGTGATAACTTCGGTGGTGTGCAGGGGAGGAAGAGGAAGTGGAATGATCATTGTAGGAGTGGTGGGGGTGGTTCTCAGTAGTGAGCCTCATCTTCACCTTCAATTATAACCAGTAGTGTACCTATAGACTTCTATCAGTGTGGCAAGGTGGGGAACACCTGATGTTCTTTTTTCAAACCTATGAATATGTGTAATAGTTGTGGATGCTATGGTTATTTATAGTGTTTCTATTAGGATATGTATATGCCTCATTATTTTCAATGGTCATCTACTCCAAAGGCTACTATAGTGTAGTCAAATTATTCAAAGACTACAGAGATCCAGCCACGAGCCTTAGGAGTGAAGCACCTTCATGTAGTGGATGATTTTCTAGCAGAGGTTGATACGGGTCCAACGATAGTGAGAGTTACCTTCTTTATTGCATCTTCAGTAGTGACTGATTTGTTTGATACATGTGCCTATTGATTATTTATATCTGTTCATTTTTTGGATAAGCTTAAACTTCCAATGGAACTCATGTCCTTTGTTATGGAGTTAGCGACACCACTTGGAAAGAGGAAAGAGTAGAGGTTTTGATATCCTTCTTGTTTGTTGTCGATAGTTGATGGGGAGTTAGTATGGGATTTCCTCATTCTCAATATGTATATGTTTTAAATCATCATCAAGATGGATTGAATTATCTATCATTATGATGAGGTTGATTTTTATCATCAGTGTGTCTAATTTCTTGCGTCCGATGAGAGATATTGGGTGTTTCTGTGTGAGTGGGATCCGAGACTAGGTCATTCGGGACATTCCCACCCAGAGATCAGGAGTTTTTTCTCTACTTTTTTAGTTGATCATAATGATGTTTCTTCCATTTTTGATCTTCCCACTATTTTTTGGGAATTTTTTGATGTTTTTTCTAGTTGATTTATCAAGTCTTCCTCCATAGAGGGAGGTACATTTTTTGATTGACCTAGTGCCAAGTACGTAGTCGATTTTGATACCCTCTTATCACATGACTCCAGTGAAGCTGAAATAGCTCAAGATTCAGTTGGATAATCTGATGGAAAAGGGTTTTGTTCATCCTAGTGTTTCTCCTTGGGAAGCCCCTATGATCTTTTCCAAGAAGGCAGATGGTTCACTCTGATTGTGTGTGGATTATCAAAATTTAAATTAGGTAACATTTAAGAATAAGTATCATTTGTAACACCCCAGGTAAATAAAGAATATGACATTTTCATATTTATCCATATTTGTGAGTAAAATATTAATATGACTTTAAAGGGGACGCTATGCTCGATGGCGTACCCAACACGCAACAACGAGTTTCTTGGGAATCTTACGTTGCACTCTAATAATAAAATAATATTATTTTAAATAGTAGTTAACATGTAGCCGTTGTAATGGAGGGAATGGATAGAAATAACTAAAATATGATTATATATGTTTTTAAATGTTTTTACATTTATCCAATAGAGGATAGAGGCTTAAAATACGGAAAGAATTCAATTTTAGGCGTATATGCCCTAGTTTTCACTAAAGGTTCACTTATCACCTTTTGATGTTGAACCATCATTAAATAGAGTTTTGTTCACTCTTAAACATTCTTTTGGACCAAATAAAACTCTTATTAAGAATTGGGACATCAAAATTTACTTTGTGTAAATTTTTGGTATCTTTCCGATAAAGTTCATTTTTTTAAATGAATAGTGTAAAATGTTGTATTTTAATTCAAAACCACTTTTTAATCTAATTTATTTATATGATTAGATTATCATTTGAATTGGTTTTAAAGTGAAATTAGAAAATATTTTTACCATCAAATCCAATAGTGGTCGTTGGAATTAATTTCACTTTGAAATCAGACTTAAACTAGTGTCAATCTTTTGATACCTATTGTTTCATAAAAACACGCTATTTGTCATGACAGCGGGAATTAATTATTAAATTAATTAATGTAACTTATATGTTTTGAATTTTGTAAAACGGAATTCATTTTTGAATTCATAATATCAAATATAGCTTAGGGTGATGTTTTGGTAATTTTCTGAAAAACTCCAATTTTTGATGAATAGTGAAACCAATAAGTGGTAATCAAGCAAATTGATTTTTCAGTTAAATGAAAGTTTACCACTAATGTGTATTGAATTTTGAAAATCCGACATACATGGTTGTCATTAAGAAGTAAAATGTGGTTCAATGAGATTAAAATAATTTTTTGGTGAATAGTAACTTATTAAGTTTTTAATCGCGATTAGAGGTAATTAGTGTAATTTAAGGTAAAAATGATATTATAAAAATGTGAAAACACCATGAAACTTGTCCTACCCTTATTTTATGAGTAATGGCCGACCAAGAAAATCCATGGGTCAACTTGGGGACCCCATGGAGCCACTTTGGTTGGGAAATGACATAAATAACTTTTTATTTAATGTAAAAGTAAAAATAACACAAACATAATATGTTTTACGAAAACAATTTTATGTGGGGTGATACAAGTCATCGTTTTGATTATAAATATTCATTGGAAAGATAAAAAGATTTCTAACATCATAGTATTTTTTTTATAATTTTTATACATTAAATAAATTAAATTATTTATGACATCATAATGATGCAGCGATGACATCATTATCTGACGATTTAAATAAAATGAGAAGATAATGTAAACTCTATGACCTAAACATGTCAAAAACTTATTGGATGGGTGGATTTCGAACCCTTAACACCTTATCCACAAATTATATCAATTTGGGACCTTTTAAAACCGAAACACATTTTTAAATAAAGTAATATTTCTTTACTTTCCAAAAGTGCCCCTCCTCTCCTCTTATAAAAGGCCCCCACCTCTACCTCATTTCACACACTCCTCAAGCCTTTGGCTTGGCTAACCCCTGCCCATTTACTCTCTCCACATACCTCTCCTCATCCTAGAGGATTACCTTTGGGCAGAATCCTTTCAAAGGAAGCCTTTAGGCTCAAATCAAAAGGAGTTAAACTTTTAAAGGTAATTCATTCTCTCATGTTCTTTTGTTTTATATTGCTTCTCCAACCCCATAAACTCTTTTTATTTACTTATTTTGTAACAAAACCAGTATATTAAATATAATAGGATGTTGTTATAAGATTTATTCGAGCTACACTCTCACACAACTACATCAAATGGTTAAAGAACATACGGTTTCCGTGGATGGAGAAATTCTGCCTCCCGAAACGATGATTGTTCAATACTCATTTAACACCTTCATAGGTGGACATTATGATTTCACTGTTTTTATATATGATATATAATATGTTTATGTTTTACTTATTCTTCTGTATTTTTCATTTGTGTCTTACCTTTATGGCTTCCATTATGGGTATACGCGATATCTTCATTTAAGGAAGTGCGGACTACCGCCCCCTCAAAGTGATTTGATTCGTTAAATACCATATGTGGGACGTATAAAGGATGGAACTATGATATTATATATGATATTATACTGGAATTATAATATACCTTTATATCATTATTATTCCATTCTATAAAATACGAAATAGAAATGAAAGTAGCGTTAATGCGTACGTACGGCTTACCGTCTCCATGAACGGTGCATTTCATTTCTTACCTATAAAGGATTATGTAATGTTATAAATGAATGAATGTACTGGATATATATGACATATATGATATCTACATCATGAATACAATTCTGGATATAATAAACATTTGGCCACACGAACAACGCGTAATTGTAAGAAGTCCACTTTCGTCTTAAGAACCAAATATCGGCAAAACAAATATTATTAACTTAAATGACTACATAATGTTTATGACATGGTAATAAGTGATATAAAAGGAATAATAAACTTGAAAAAGGTTCTTAAGGAATTTCAAATTAACTCAAGTTTATTATTCAGGAGATTAAAGAACGATCGAGTCAAGTCGGACCCGAGGTAAGGGATCCTACTCCTCTCTTTTTAAGTACACTCTTTTATGTCATTCCTTCTAAGCTCATATTTCTTGTGATTGGGATGTTCTTTTATATTACTCTTACTGTAATTTTTATGTTCATGTGATGAGAGACCCTATTCTCTCTCATCAATCCATTTTGAAAGTTTTGAGTGGTGCCGTTAGGCTGCCGAATTTTCGTAAGAGATCTAACCTCTCTCCTTCTTTTTAAGTACTCTCCTTTATGTCACTTATTTTAAGCTCCTCTTTGTAATGTTGGGGGATGTTATTTTATATTCCTCTTGATGTAAATTTTATTTTAATGTGATGAGATACCCTATTTGATCTCATCAATCCATATTCGGAAGTTTTATGTGGCGTCGTTAGGCTGCCGAGTTTTCGTAAGGGATTTTTCATCTCACTTTTATTCCCGTGAGATTTATGATACATTTACCAAAAATTCCATTGAGTGGTGTATGTACTGCCCATTATTCTACTCTTTGTGTAATATAATTTCGTTTATGATTATTTACATCAATGATCTATTACCCTTCTTTCATGGGGTGTATGTTTTGAAAGATACCCAAGTCGGTAAGGGAACCTTTCACAGTCCTATTTTTAAAAGACTTCTTTTGTTGGGTCTTTTAATTTACATATTTTTATGTTGGGATATGTTCTTATTTATCCTTATTGATGTAAATTTTATGTCCAAGTGATGAGATACACTTTTTATCTCTCATCAACTCATTTTGATGTGATGTCGTTAGGCTGTCAAGGGAACTTTTTAACCCAATTTCGATTTCTTTGGGTTCAACATGTAGTCATTGAATATGTCATCATTTGAATATGTGTGAATGACCTTTTATTTTTTTACACTTAATATCAACTTATATTGGGTGTATTTATATTTTTCACACATATTTTTGAGATTTATTTGTCCTTAATTTAAGGATACCTTCTTTATAAGGGATTTCATCACATTTGACATTTCTATTGAGGGTTCATTGTTGTTATGCACCAATTCACTATTATATGGTGTATATACTGTCCTTTAGAGTATTATATCATGAATCCATTTATTCTCATGATGTTATAAAGTTCTGACTAAATTTTATTCCTCAATTATTTAATTCAAGTGTCTCTAATTTTGGTAAAACCCCTTTAACCAAAATATCATTTTAAATGTTTTAATTATTTGTTCTTATTAATATCCATGTTTTCAAAATGGTTTTAAGGATTTATTTATATGGATATTAATGGTTTAAAATTTTAAGCTTCAAGGTGGTATGAGACACTTTGATTCAAAAATCTCTTTATTAAATGTTTTAAATGGTTTTGGAAATGGTTTCTTTTTGATATACTAAAATGTTATATTGTGATTGAAATGTGGAAATGTTATGTTTCCTTTATGCATGTTTTATGTGATACATTTATGTTATGGTTCTTCGGCATTGTTATGAAAACGGGTGGTTCCGTGATAAACTAAGGGCGGGTGAGCCCGATATAGCTCTCCAATGCATTGGGTAACGCGAAGGAGTGAAACGTTAAGGTTTCTCCGAAGAGATTTTAGGGAATATACTGTGATGGGTATTCCAAACGTAACCATGAGGGTTACTCCCTACGTAAGAATGTTATGAATGCCTCAAGTTACCTTTATGTCTTATGTTTTCTATGATTTATTCATGATTTGATATGCCTATGTTTTATGGGTAACTGTGATTTCATTCTAATGTTTATATGAACTCAGGTTTCCTTTCCATAACTCTTACTAAGCTTTTTATGCTCATCCAAAGTTTTTGAAATGTTTTTCACAGGTCAAGGGAAAGGTACATGATGTGATGATAGTGTCAGGGATGTGCCAAGAAAGAATCCAAGTTTTATTTTAAATATGTTTCCGTTGTTGGGAAGAATGAATCCTGTCTTTTATGTAACCAATTTGTTTAAAGGTGGAATGTAATGAAAGTTTCAAGATCTAATTCTCTAAAACTCTAAACCTGAAAAGATCCTCATTGTGTAATCTTGTATTAACACAAGATTAAGTAAGGTTTAAGGCCGGGGCCTTATAGTTGGTATCAGAGGTCGGTTTAGATAACTTTAGAGGTTAGGGTATTCTCTAAGCATAAGTGACATTACCATAATGGTTAGGATTTCAGAAAGAGTCCTAGTTTTAGATAAAGTGAATGAGTAAGTGTATCTTAGTGTTTACCTTCCTCATTAGTACATGATGGTTTTGTTGATATACTCACACTGACATTTCTGTTTTTAGTGAATGGATGGATCTAGCAGGCACCAAAGTGACAATTGGTTTGAAGGAAACTGTGGTGGTTCTCTGATTAAGAGACTCGATGAAATGGGGTACTCAATGAGGAAACTCGTGGTTGTTCTAAACCAACTATCAAGTCGTCATGATCAACCACGTGAACCTTGGTATGTTCTATAATGTATCATGTACGAGATGACCAATCTATGTGGAAGTTCAGACAATAATTAAAAAGGTAACCATTAGGGTTTATATGATCCTTACTTTTTAGGTAATTATGGGTTACTCTATGATATGATGGAAAATGAAAGGAATGAGATAAACTTGAGGTTAAAATATGTTATGTTTATTCTTGAAGATTTTATCTCATTTTGGGGAATGTTTTAAGAATTATATAGTTTTGGAAAAAGGACAACACGCAGACCGTGTGACATCCCGTCGCGTCGGACAAAGCTGTGGGAATCGAACCCACAACCAAAGTGCGACTGGTATTTATCGCCTACCACTGGACTACGTGAAGTCCCTGGTTAGTTTGACTGATTCTTTTTAGTTATATGATTTTATGAATTAAGAGTAAGTTGGTTTTTGGGTATTTATGAAAATGATTAACATATCATGGAGGATATGTGATTAGGTTAATTACTTTTCAATACGAGACTTTAGGAGCAACTGATGTTGTTTGGAGATAAATGTCATGATTTAACTTGGAAGACTATATGACTAAATCCTTAAAATATTTGGGTTTCAATCTTATATTGGTTTACTTTGAAGAATTTTATGGACAAATTGTTTATCTAATGGTCCTCGTTGAACTTTGGGTTTTGTTGGACAAATTTTGGAGGTTAAGAATAGATTTTCTTTTTATAAAGGGTTATCCTTTTCTGGATTATTTGATCTTGTACTAGCCTTTTTGGTTTTGGTTAAAGTCTAAAGACATGGGAAGTATATAGTTCTCTTTTGTGGATTAGGTGATTCTCTAAAAGTTGATTATAGTACTATTAATGCGAACAAGTCTTCCTAAATACTCGTCTTTTGGAGAAAATATGAGTTTGTGTAAGGAATATAATAAAAGTTAAAAGTAAACATGATAAGTGATTATGCTTCCTTATGAATAAATTCCTCAATATTAAGTAACTTAAAACAAAAATGTTGTCTATTAACTTTTCCTACTGGGGAACCCAACACCGTTTAACCGATCACAAGTTTGTGATTTTCTTATTGTTAACTTTCTCCTAAACATGTTTTCTATCACTCTCCATCAGAACATGACCCTATGTTTTCTCCTCCATGTCCATGTTTTCCTACATGGGGTCCTAGTATGGGTTAACTCAGGTGACCTCTGTATTTATATTTCTTTATTTTAAAGTGATTGTTTTACGGACTCTTGTTCCGATGTGGGACTTTCAAGGATGTTTCCAAGCGCAATTTTAAAATTGTGAGGATGCAATTCCCAAAAGGGGGGAAGGATGTAACACCCCAGGTAAATAAAGAATATGACATTTTCATATTTATCCATATTTGTGAGTAAAATATTAATATGACTTTAAAGGGGACGCTATGCTCGATGACGTACCCAACACGCAACAACGAGTTTCTTGGGAATCTTACGTTGCACTCTAATAATAAAATAATATTATTTTAAATAGTAGTTAACATGTAGCCGTTGTAATGGCGGGAATGGATATAAATAACTAAAATATGATTATATATGTTTTTAAATGTTTTTACATTTATCCAATAGAGGATAGAGGCTTAAAATACGGAAAGCATTCAATTTTAGGCGTATATGCCCTAGTTTTCACTAAAGGTTCACTTATCACCTTTTGATGTTGAACCATCATTAAATAGAGTTTTGTTAACTCTTAAAAATTCTTTTGTACCAAATAAAACTCTTATTAAGAATTGGGACATCAAAATTTACTTTGTGTAAATTTTTGGTATCTTTCCGATAAAGTTCATTTTTTTAAATGAATAGTGTAAAATGTTGTATTTTAATTCAAAACCACTTTTTAATCTAATTTATTTATATGATTAGATTATCATTTGAATTGGTTTTAAAGTGAAATTATAAAATATTTTTACCATTAAATCCAATAGTGCTCGTTGGAATTAATTTCACTTTGAAATCGGACTTAAACTAGTGTCAATCTTTTGATACCTATTGTTTCATAAAAACACGCTATTTGTCATGACAGCGGGAATTAATTATTAAATTAATTAATGTAACTTATATGTTTTGAATTTTGTAAAATGGAATTAATTTTTGAATTCGGAGTATCAAATATATCTTAGGGTGATGTTTTGGTAATTTTCTGAAAAACTCCAATTTTTGATGAATAGTGAAACCACTAAGTGGTAATCAAGCAAACTGATTTTTCAGTTAAATGAAAGTTTACCACTAATGTGTATTGAATTTTGAAAATCCGACATACATGGTTGTCATTAAGAAGTAAAATGTGGTTCAATGAGATTAAAATAATTTTTTGGTGAATAGTAACTTATTAAGTTTTTAATCGCGATTAGAGGTAATTAGTGTAATTTAAGGTAAAAATGATATTATAAAAATGTGAAAACACCATGAAACTTGTCCTACCCTTATTGGATGAGTAATGGCCGACCAAGACAAGCCATGGGTCAACTTGGGGACCCCATGGAGCCACTTTGGTTGGGAAATGACATAAATAACTTTTTATTTAATGTAAAAGTAAAAATGACACAAACATAATATGTTTTACGAAAAAAATTTTTATGTGGGGTAATACAAGTCATCGTTTTGATTATAAATATTCATTGGAAAGCTAAAAATATTTCTTACATCATAGTATTTTTTTTATAATTTTTATACATTAAATAAATTAAATTATTTATGACATCATAATGATGCAGCGATGACATCATTATCTGACGATTTAAATAAAATGAGAAGATAATGTAAACTCTATGACCTACACATGTCAAAAACTTATTGGATGGGTGGATTTCGAACCCTTAACACCTTATCCACGAATTATATCAATTTGGGACCTTTTAAAACCGAAACACATTTTCAAATAAAGTAATATTTCTTTACTTTCCAAAAGTGCCTCTCCTCTCCTCTTATAAAAGGCCCCCACCTCTACCTCATTTCACACACTCCTCAAGCCTTTGGATCGGCCAACCCCTGCCCATTTACTCTCTCCACATCCCTATCCTCATCCTAGAGGATTACCTTTGGGAAGAATCCTTTCAAATGAATCCTTTAGGCTCAAATCAAAAGGAGTTAAACTTTTAAAGGTAATTCATTCTCTCATGTTCTTTTGTTTTATATTGCTTCTCCAACCCCATAAACTCTTTTTATTTACTTATTTTGTAACAACACCAGTATCTTCAATATAATAGGATGTTGTTATAAGATTTATTCGAGCTACACTCTCACACAACTACATCAAATGGTTAAAGAACATACGGTTTCCGTGGATGGAGAAATTTTGCCTCCCGAAACGATGATTGTTCAATACTCATTTAACACCTTCAAAGGTGGCCATTATGATGTCACTGTTTTTATATATGATATATAATATGTTTATGTTTTAATTATGCTTCTGTATTTTTCATTTGTGTCTTACCTTTATGGCTTCCATTATGGGTATACGCGATATCTTCATTTAAGGAAGTGCAGACTACCGCCCCCTCAAAGTGATTTGATTCGTTAAATACCATATGTGGGACGTATAAAGGATGGAACTATGATATTATATATGATATTATACTGGAATTATAATATACCTTTATATCATTATTATTCCATTCTATAAAATATGAAATAGAAATGAAAGTAGCGTTCATGCGTACGTACGGCTTACCGTCTCCATGAACGGTGCATTTCATTTCTTACCTATAAATGATTATGTAATGTTATAAATGCATGCATGTACTGGATATATATGACATATATGATATCTAAATCATGAATACAATTCTGGATATAATAAACATTTGGCCACACGAACAACGCGTAATTGTAAGAAGTCCACTTTCGTCTTAAGAACCAAATATCGGCAAAACAAATATTATTAACTTAAATGACTACATAATGTTTATGACATGGTAATAAGTGATATAAAAGGAATAATTAACTTGAAAAATGTTATTAAGGAAGTATAAATTAACTCAAGTTTATTATTCAGGAGATTAAAGAACGATCGAGTCAAGTCGGACCCGAGGTAAGGGATCCTACTCCTCTCTTTTTAAGTACACTCTTTTATGTCATTCCTTCTAAGCTCATCTTTCTTATGATTGGGATGTTATTTTATATTAATCTTACTGTAATTTTTATGTTCATGTGATGAGAGACCCTATTCTCTCTCATCAATCCATTTTGAAAGTTTTGAGTGGCGCCGTTAGGCTGCCGAATTTTCGTAAGAGATCTAACCTCTCTCTTTCTTTTTAAGTACTCTCCTTTATGTCACTTATTTTAAGCTCCTCTTTGTAATGTTGGGGGATTTTATTTTATATTCCTCTTGCTGTACATTTTATTTTAATGTGATGAGATACCCTATTTTATCTCATCAATCCATATTCGGAAGTTTTATGTGGCGTCGTTAGGCTGCTGAGTTTTCGTAAGGGATTTTTCATCTCACTTTTATTCCCATGAGATTTATGCTACATTTGCCACAAATTCCATTGAGTGGTGTATGTACTGCCCATTATTCTACTATTTGTGTAATATACTTTCGTTTATGATTATTTACATCAATGATCTATTACCCTTCTTTCATGGGGTGTATGTTTTGAAAGATACCCAAGTCGGTAAGGGAACCTTTCACCCTCCTCTTTTTAAAAGACTTCTTTTGTTGGGTCTTTTAATTTACATATTGTTATGTTGGGATATGTTCTTATTTATCCTTATTGATGTAAATTTTATGTCCAAGTGATGAGATACACTTTTTATCTCTCATCAACTCATTTTGATGTGATATCGTTAGGCTGTCAAGGGAACTTTTTAACCCAATTTCGATTTCTTTGGGTTCAACATGTAGTCATTGAATATGTCATCCTTTGAATATGTGTTAATGACATTTTATTGTTTTACACTTAATATCCACTTATATTGGGTGTATTTATATTTTTCACACATATTTTTGAGATTGATTTGTCCTTAATTTAAGGATACCTTCTTTATAAGGGATTTCATCACATTTGACATTTCTATTGAGGGTTCATTGTTGTTATGCACCAATTCTCTATTATATGGTGTATATACTGTCATTTGGAGTATTATATCATGAATCCATTTATTCTCATGATGTTATAAAGTTCTGACTAAATTTTATTCCTCAATTATTTAATTCAAGTGTCTCTAATTTTGGTAAAACCCCTTTAACCAAAATATCATTTTAAATGTTTTAATTATTTGTTCTTATTAATATCCATGTTTTCAAAATGGTTTTAAGGATTTATTTATATGGATATTAATGGTTTAAAATTTTAAGCTTCAAGGTGGTATGGGACACTTTGATTCAAAAATCTCTTTATTAAATGTTTTAAATGGTTTTGGAAATGGTTTCTTTTTGATATACTAAAATGTTATATTGTGATTGAAATGTGGAAATGTTATGTTTCCTTTATGCATGTTTTATGTGATACATTTATGTTATGGTTCTTCGGAATTGTTATGAAAACGGGTGGTTCCGTGATAAACTAAGGGCGGGTGAGCCCGATATAGCTCTCCAATGCATTGGGTAACGCGAAGGAGTGAAACGTTAAGGTTTCTCCGAAGAGATTTTAGGGAATATACTGTGATGGGTATTCCAAACGTAACCAAGAGGGTTACTCCCTACGTAAGAATGTTATGAATGCCTCAAGTTACCTTTATGTCTTATGTTTTCTATGATTTATTCATGATTTGATATGCCTATGTTTTATGGGTAAGTGTGATTTCATTCTAATGTATATATGAACTCATGTTTCCTTTCCATAACTCTTACTGAGCTTTTTATGCTCATCCCAAGTTTTTGAAATGTTTTTCACAGGTCAAGGGAAAGGTACATGATGTGATGATAGTGTCAGGGATGTGCCAGGAAAGAATCCAAGTTTTATTTTAAATATGTTTCCGTTGTTGGGAATAATGAATCCTGTCTTTTATGTAACCACTTTGTTTAAAGGTGGAATGTAATGAAAGTTTCAAGATCTAATTCTCTAAAACTCTAAACCTGAAAAGATCCTCAATGTGTAATCTTGTATTAACACAAGATTAAGTAAGGTTTAAGGCCGGGTCCTTATATCATTTGACTTGTTTGAATTATTTGTTTGACTAGTTAAAGGGGGAAAAGTGGTTTTCAAAGATCGATATTTGGTTGAGTTATCATAAGCTCAGAGTTTGGGAGTCTGATATACTGAAGATGGTTTTCAAAAGAAGGTATGGCCATTAGGAATATCTTTTGATGTCATTTGGTCTGACTAATGCTCCTATATTTTTAATGGATTTTATTAATCGGATATTCCATGAGTATATTGACACTTTTGTGATAGTGTTCTTGGATGATATTTTGGTTTATTCGATATCTAAGCATGAGCACGAGCACCATTTGAGTTTAGTTTTGGAAATCCTGAGGAGTGACTATTTATATGGAAATATTTCAAAATGCAATTTCTGGATTCAAGAAGTGAATTTCTCAGGGAACATGATTTCTGAGTATGACTTATTAGTTGATCCTGAGAAGGTCAAGGATGTATTGTCACAGGAAGAACCATGAAACCTCTTTGAGATTCGGAGGTTCCTTGGTCTTTCTTGGTACTACCGATGGTTTATCAAGTATTTCTGAAAGTTGGTGTCACCTTTGACTGCTCTTACTAGGAAAGGAGTGAAATTCATATGGGATGAAAAGTGTCAGTCTTGTTTCAATGAGCTAAAATGACTCCTAACATTAGCTCCTATTATGATCTTACCTAATCCCGGTAAGGAGTATGCGGTTTTCTGTGATGCTTATAGTACTGTTCTAGGTTCACTACAAAAAAGGGAATTAGCGGCGGTTTTTTGTGGACTAGCAGTAGTTTACACCATTACCTAATAATATAGTGGTGGTTATTAAAATCATCATGTATTTCATGGTTTCTAGTCATTTAACGGTGATTTATTTAATTTCATGGTAGTTTTGTTATGTGTTGTTTTTGGATCATTTAGAGGTAGTTTCTTGTTTATTTAGCGGTAGTTTTTTATAAAAAAAATATTAAGGGGGAATATAAATAAGATGAAACTAACCATCGCTGAAGATATTAGCGGTGGTTAAGTGTAACCACCACTAAACATATTCTAATTAATGTATTTAGCGGAAGCTACTAAAAACCTCCGCTAAATCATATTTTTTTAAATATTTAATAAAAACTATAAATATAAAAAAATAACATGCAATAAACTAAAACATGAATTTATGATAAACTCATCATACATATTTCATACATCCACAATCATATATACAAACATCCACATTCATCATAACCTCATTCTCAGTCAACCCATACATTAGTCAACCAATACCTTAGTCATCAATATATATATATATATATATATATATATAATATGTTCAACAACAACCCATGACCAATATAAATCCACATCATGACCTCCACTGCATCTGTTTACCTACACATCATCTCAACAACTGAAACCAACCACATTATCTCATCAACTGTAATAAAAAAGAAAACAAAAATTAAAACTAAACATAATAAATCAGAATTACAGTAGAATAATTGATAAAATTTTAACATACGACGAAAACTAAGAACCATCACAACTACCTTATGAAGAATGTAATGGATCATAATTATCAACCTCCTACATACTGTCAGAATCTACTTCCTATAATGAAAACCAACACATTTAATAAAAGAAATGCAAAAGAGAAAAGACATAGAATATATTCAGAATGCAACACATAATTTTTTTTATTTTTTAATCAAACAGAAGAAATTTTAACATAAAAAAATAATATATAATGAAAAATAATTTTAAAACATAAAATTACATATTTAAGATATGATTCAGCAATTGAAACTTAAAAGGGATAAGTAAATATGTTAATTAACTTTTAAATAGATGTGTAGTGTGCTTAAAATTTACATAATAAACAAAATTTAAAGAGTTTGATATAAAAAAATGTCCTCTATTTCAAAAACAACTAAGTAGTGGTTTTCCCATGATTTTATGTTAATCTATGGTCATTTGTTATGGTTTTGGCCATTCCATGCACGTTTTAGTGTCTTAAAACACTAAAAACTTGTTTACGACCATCCCATGAAAACCATAATTCAAAATGACATGCCTTCGATTTCTACATTTCACAATTAAATCTACAGTCACTGTCCCCTAATTTCAGGGTAATCTGACATCATTTTACTAATTTTCACCCCCAAAACTTGTTTTAAAGGCTTTTGAACCTTTAAAAAGTGTTTACCAAGTAATCCTGACCACACCGCATGTTAGATTGATTTTTTATTTATGTGTACATGTCAAAAATAACTCATAGGTGGGTTTCCCATGATTTCACATCAATCTGAGGTCATTTTCTATGATTTTGACTGTTCCATGCACGTTTTAGTGTTTTAAAATGATAAAAACGTGTTTACGACCATCCTGGGAAGACTGCAATTTAGAATGACGTTCTATTAGTTCATACATTTCAAAATTAAATCTATATTCTTTTTCCTATGATTTCAAGGAAATTTAACATAGTTTTCCTAGTTTTGACCCCCTGACACATATTTTTAAAGGCTTTTGTACCATTAATAAGTGTTTATCGAGTCATTCTAACTACACTAAAAATCGTATTGACATGTTGTATGCGCATACAATTTTTTTACTAATTAGTGATTTTCCCACAATTTCACATCAATATGAGGTTGCTTTATATGGTTTTGTCTATTTCCACACACATTTTAGTATTTTAAAACACTAAAAACCCGTTTATGACTATCCTAGGAAAACCATAATTTGGAATGACGTACCATCAATTCCTAAATTTCTAAATTCAATCTACGATCATTGTCCCCTAATTTCAGAGCAATCTGACATCATTTTCCTAGTTTTTACCCCTAAAACTTGTTTTTGAAGGCTTTCGTACCTTTAAGAAGTGTTTACCGAGTAATTACGATCACACCTCACGTCATATTGATGTGTTTTCTACTTGTACACATAAAAAAATCCAATGGTGGGTTTACAATGATTTCACATCAATATGAGGTTTTTTCTATCGTTTTGACTGTTCCACACATGTTTTAGTGTTTTAAAACAATAAAAATACGTTTATGACCATATCGAGAAAAACGTAATTAGGAATGATGTTCCATCAGATACTACATTTTAAAATTCAATATACAGTCTTTTCCCTTAATTTTAGGGAAATTCAACATCATTTTTCTAGTTTTGATCCCCTAACACTTGTTTTTAAAGGCTTCTGTACCTTTAAGAAGTGTTTTCTGAGTCATTCTAACCACAACACACATCATATTGAAATGTTGTATATATTTACACTTAAAAAATAACTCATCAGTGGTTTTCACATGATTCCATGTTAATATGAGGTCTTTTTATTTGGTTTTGACTATTCCATGCATGTTTTAGTGTTTTAAAAAACTAAAAAAACTTTTACGACCATCCCAAAAAACCGTAATTTGTAATGAAGTTCCATCACTTCCTACATTTTTAAATTCAATATATGGTTGTTTCCTTCTAATTTGAAGGCAATCCAACATCTTTTTCCTAGTTTTGACCCCCAACACATGTTTTTAAAGGATTTTATTCCTTTAAGAAGTGGTTACTGAGTCATTCTGACAACACCATATGTAATATTGATGTTATTTCTACGCATACATGTAAAAAATAACCCATCAGTAGTTTTCCCAAGATTTCATATCAATTTGAGTTCATTTTCTATCATTTTGACCATTCTACACACGTTTTAGTGTTTTAAAACACAAAAAACGTGTTTACAGTCATTCTGGGAAAACCATAATTTGTAATAATGTGCCGTTATTTTCTACATTCCAAAATTCAATCTATGGTCATTATCTCCTGATTTTAGGGTAATCAGACATCGTTCTTTTAGTTTTAACCCCCTGAAATTTTTTTTAAAGCCTTTTGTACATTTAAGAAGTGTTTACCGAGTTATTCCAACCACACCACACATCGTATTGACATGTTGTTTGCATATAAATGTAAAAAATAAACCAAAATTGGGTTTCCAATGATTTCACATCAATTTAAGGCCATTTTCTATCATTTTTTCCGTCCCATGCACGTTTTAGTGTTTTAAAATGCTAAAAACATGTTTATGGACATCCTGGGGAAACCATAATTTGGAATGATGTGACATCCATTCCTACATCTAATAATTCAATCTATGGTTATTTTCCCCTGATTTTAGGGTAATCCGACATCATTTTCATGATTTTTACCCCCTTCAACTTGTTTTTAAAGGCTTTTATACTTTTATAAAGTGTTTACTGATAAATTCTGACCACACTACACGTTGTATTGACATTTTTCCTGCACGTACAATTAAAAAATAACTCATTAGTGATTTCCCATGATTTTAAATCAACATGAGGTAATTTTATAAGGTTTTGACCATTCCATGCTTGTTTTACTGTTTTAAAATACTAAAAATGCATTTATGGGCATCCTAGGAAAACCATAATTTAGAATGACGTATCATAACTTCCTACATTTTAAAATTCAATATAAGGTCGTTTTTATATGATTTTAAGGAAATATAATGTCGTTTTCTTGGTTTTAACCCCCCAACACATGTTTTTAAAGGCTTTTATACCTTTAAGATGTGATTACCAAGTCATTATGACCACACCACACATCAGATTTATGTTTTGTTTACGTTTACACATCAAAAATAACTCAGATATGTTTTACCTATGATTTGATGTCAATATTAGGTTTTTTGATATGTTTTTGACCATTTCATGCATGTTTTAGTGTTTTAAAACACTAAAAATGTGTTTGCAACAATCCCGAGAAAACCATAATTCTCAATGAAATTTTGTTGATTCATAAATTTAAAAATTAAATCTATAGATGTTTCACTCTGATTTTAGGGCAATCCTATGTGATTTTTCTAGTTTTTACCCCTGATACATGTTTTTAAATGCTTTTGTACCTTTAGGAAGTGGTTACTGA
Source organism: Viscum album (assembly GCA_963277665.1). Lineage (NCBI taxonomy): Eukaryota > Viridiplantae > Streptophyta > Magnoliopsida > Santalales > Viscaceae > Viscum > Viscum album. The sequence goes on from OY728160.1 coordinate 1,089,191,053, forward strand.
GTCATTCTAACCACACCACATGTCATATTGATGTGTTGTATATGAACACACATCAAAAATAACTTAATGGTCATTGTACCATGATTTTAAATTAATCATAGATTGTTTTATATTGTTTTTATCATTCCACATGAATTTTAGTGTTTTAAAACACTAAAAATGCATTTACGACCATCCCAGGAAAACCGTAATTTAGAATGATGTACCATGAGTTCTTACATTTCACAATTTGATTTAAAATCATTTCCCCCTGATTTTAGGGAAATATGACATCTTTTACCTGGTTTTTACCCCCCAATATTTTTTAAAAGCTTTTATACCTTTAAGAAGTGTTTACCGAGTCAAAATCGAGAAAAAAATCTTGGATTGTTTTAAAACTTATGGATAATGATCTATAATTCATTTTTGACTTGTAGGAATCAACCAAATGTCAATCTGGAACAAGATGTGGTTGGTATGACTTGAAATGAATGATTTTTATATAAAAGTTTCATTTTTGTTTTATTTATTAATTTCATATGCGTTCTTATAAAATGTGTGAATGATCTATGGAATTTAGAATTTACCTCGAAGGGATGAGGTATAAGGCTAGAAATTTTCTCATGGATCATGCCATTCATCTACTAAAATATAGAAACTAAATCCTTTTCCATTTGTGATCACCACTAATCTTGTGTTTTCCTATAAGAGTCTTGTTCTTATAATTTTTCTTTCAGTCTTGCAATTTTTATTTGCGATTCTCGATCAATGACACTACTCGAACACCCACTGGGTGTAGCAGTAATAGATGAATCCACCCTACCAAAGAATGATGATGGAGTAGGCTAATTAACCATCCCTCGTACACATCTGGTATGTTCATTACCTAAAATGATTCCAACTGCATCGTTCTAGGAAACCAATGATGATTATGAAGGGTTCACTTTCCAGACTTCTTGAATTTTAACCTGTTAACACAAAAATATTTAAAATTATTTTTTTAAAATATATGAAATTCATAATATTATCTAATTAAAAAAAATTTCATTACAATTTATTGTTATTTCATTGCTATAAAAATATAATAATGAAAATTATATTATAACAACAAACAAGCCTTAAACTGAATTAATTGGGTCTAGCTAGATGTATCAAATGATTCCAAATTGGCTTCATTTAATTAATGTAGTTGGTCCCATTTAATTAGGTTTAAGGCTTGTTAGTTGTTATAATATATTTTTCATTATTATGTTTTTATATTAATGAAATAATATGAAATGGTAATGAAAAGTACTTAATCCAACATCTTTGGTATGATCATTTACAAAACTACCATCAAGTTTTCTATACAATTTTAACCACATCTCTATTTAAACAATATAGTGACCTAATTCATTAGATTTTATAAAAAATATAAACAAGTTAGAAAAAACTTTGAGTTATAATAAAATGATATAAATAATAAATAAAATTCAAACCAAAATTATTCTTTTTCTCAAAAAACTCTTAGACCAAGCGATGTGAGGAATGAATTTATTCTCACAACTCATAATATTTTTTAGATAATTCCTAAAAAAATAGAAAAATTATTAAAAATTATAATTTTATCATGTTTATATTATTACGATACTATAAAATATGTAATTGCCTCATGATATGAATCTATGTTGATATTGACAAAGAGATTCCATTTCTCCTGAGAAATGCCTTTAGTAACTTTCTCATATATCTTCCGTGAACTCAGATAAGTGTCATTAAACTCCTGCCATAATATCCATTTAAAATCTCTCTATTTCTTACCCAAAGTTTTCAATGTCCATGGGCATGAAAAAAATTCAGGGAAATCAAAATGAGAAAACATATAGAAATAAAAAAATAACACTTTATAAGTATATTACAAAATTTTACTCATTTAATTTAAATTAGTTATCAAGGAATATTAAATTAATATTACCTTTACTTGAGTATCAAAGGCCTCATTTTTCCAAGATGTAGGAATATGCATCCAATATTTATAATTAATGGGAAATATCACCGTCTCGAAAGAAAGCTAACTAAGAATCTGCCCATATATTCCAATAGTATCACCAGTAGCCACCCCAAAATCATCAAATGGAATGATAATCTTGAAGTCCTTCAGGTCCCATACATCTGTTGTGTTCATATTTGTATCCCTTCTATGGTTGTCTTTATATTTTTGAAAAATGCATTAAACAATTAACAAAATATATAGTTTTTTTGAAAAATGACATACATAAAAGTAACGATAACTCACTAATATTCCCTATATGGAGGGGTGACCAACTTCTCCATCGCCGAAGGTGAATCGGGTAGTGGGATACTAATGAAATATGGAAAAACAACTGGCTCTCTAGTAGTCTCAGGTACAACGAAATCACTAGGATCCACATAAGATTATAATAGTGGTGGTGTGCTATAATATTCTTATCGGCTAGGATCCTAAAATATTTTTTTTCATATCATTCCTACATTTCAAAATGGTTAAGGTATATTAAATGTATAAGAAATAAAAAACTAAAAGATTTTTACAAAAAAAAAACTAGAACAACTTATATATGTACAAACACTTATTAATGAGAAATAATAATACATTTTCATTACCAATTTATACATTCAATTATCTTTAGTTTCATTATCTCCATTATTATCAACCTCTATTATGACGATTCCTTCATTTTCACCCTCTCTTGTAAGTTCTATTGTTTCAATATTGTCAGGAAAAAACTATTCAATGTTTTGTGGTTTATATGGTTCACTATTACAAAGAACCAATTGATCTTCATCACCCATATCATATAAGTATCTCTAACTTAAGTGTACAACAACACTCCAACCTTCATGTATTTCATCATCCACATAATAAACCATCTTCACTTTAGTGTTTTAAAACACTAAAAAATGCGTTTAGGGCCATAACGGGAAAACCATCACTTAGAATGATGTGGCGTCGGTTCCTACATTTGAAAATTAAATATATGGTGGTTTTACCCTGATTTCATGATATTACAATGTTTTTTGTCTATTTTTTACCATTCTATGCATGTTTTAGTATTTTAAAACACTAAAAACACATTTATGACTATAACAGGAAAACCGTCACATGGAATTACATACCGTCTGTTCCTACATTTAAAAATTAAATCTATAGTCATTATCCTTTGATTTCAGAACAATATGACATATTTTACCTAGTTTTGACCGTTCCATGCACATTTTAGTGTTTTAAAACACAAAAAATGCATTTACAGACATAACGCGTAAACTGTTACTCAGAATGACGTGATTTTAGTTCCTACATTTAAAAATTAAATCTATGATCATTGTCCCCTAATTTTAGAACAATAAGACACCGTTTTCCTGATTTTGACCCCCCAAAACTTGTTTTAAAAGGATTTTTTGCCTTTTATAAGTGTTTACGAAGTCAAAGTTCAGTAAACTATCTTAGATTGTTTTCAAACTTATAGATAACAATCTATAATTTATTTTTGACATGTAGGAATAGAAAAAAAATCAATCTGACACAAGATGTGGTCAATATATCTCAAAATGTGTGTTTTATATATAAAAGTTTCATTTTGGTTTTTTATGGATGTTATATGTGTTCTTTGGAAATTCCATGGGTGTGAAATAGAGTCAGGGACATCAAAATGAAAAAGAATATAGAAATAAAAAATTTAACAATTTATAATTATATTAGAAAATTTACTCATGTATTTTGAATTAGTTATCAAGGAATATCAAATTAATATTACCTTTACTTGAGTATCAAAGATCTAATTTTTCCAAGTTGTTGGAATATGCTACTAATCATTATAATTAATGGTAAATATTATTGTCTCGAAGCAAGATGCCTAAGAATCTTCCCATATTTCCGATAGCATCATCGATAGGCACCTCAAACTCATCAAATGGAACGATAATCTTGAAGTCCTTCGGCTTTTATATTTCTACTGTGTTCATATTTGTATCCCTTCTATGATTGTATTTATATTTTTGACAAATGCATTAAATAATTAATAAAATATAAAGTTTTTTTAAAATGACATACATACAAGTAAGGGTAACCTGCCAATATACCCTAGATGGAGGGGTGACCAACTACTCCATCACTGAAGGTGAATCAGGAGGTAGGCTACCAACAAAATTTGGGTAAACAGATGTCTTGCTAGCAGTCTGAGGTACAACAGGATCACTAGTATGCATAAAAGATGATGATAGTGGTGGCATGCTCTGAGATGCCGATCAGCTAGAATCCTGATTTTTTTTAGTTCTCAACATTCCTGTATTTCAAATGGTTAAGGTAGATTAAATATATAAATAACGAAAAACTAAAAGTTTTTTACAAAAAAAATAAAACTAGAACAATGTATATATGTACGAAACACTTATCAATGGGAACTTGTAATATAATTTCATTACCAATTTATACATTGAATTATATTCATCTTCATTATCTTCATTGTTATCAACCTCCATTGCGATGGTTCCTTCATTTTCACCCTCTCTTGCAAGTTCTATCATTTCGATATTGTCAGGAAATAAATTTTCAATATTTTGTGGTTTATGGGGTTCACTATCACAAAGCACAAATTGATCTTTATCGCCCATATCATATAAGTATCTCCGATTTAAATGTATAACAATACTCTAAAATTCATGTATTTCATCATCCACATAATAAACCATATTTTCTTGTGAATCCAAGATAAATGGATCATGGTATGCACGCTCACTGGTATCCATCAAGCGATAGAAGTTTAAATAAGTAGAATGAAACAAATCTTTCATTATACCCCTATCAATGTTGATCCACTTGAATTTCAATAATACAACTGAAAACTATCTATGATAGTTTAATTCAATTATATCATTCAGCTTCCCATAGTATCCCACCTATGTAAGTGTAAATACACCACTATTTTGAGTTTTCAAGTCTTCATCATGATAAATTTTACAAAACCTGAAGCCATGAATATTGTAGGCATTGAATCTCTTAGCCTACCTTAGAGGAACTCAAGCCAAAAACATCAAATCATTTGATATTTCAGCTCGATTCTCAACATTCATTATCTAGGAAAAAAGATATAAGGTTTTACTATTAACATAGAAAAAATAACTACATGTCAATAATATTAATATGAGTATATACATATACAACTAGAAAACCATTAAAAAATATCCTTATTAACAACTTTTGTTAATTCCAGCTCATTATGAGATCAACCACTTAATTTCCTCTTTGTTTTCAGTCACAATTATTCAATAAATGGATATGAAATAAAAATATTGAGTAGAACATATCTTTGTACTTATAGAAACTCCAATTTAGTCAGTGTAAAATTTGAACCCTTTCTAATTGGCCGTCTAATAGTTGTAAATACCGATGATTGATTTTCAGAACAAGAACTAGTGGAGATGTCGTCAGCACGTCTAACATGATTGAATCTTGTCTCAATTCCATCCAAATAACTAGAATAGAAGTTCAAGCACTCTTTGACTACGTACAATTCAGAAATAAAGACTTCTGGTTGAGATTTATTCCTCACATATGATTTCAAATGACCAAGTACTTTATGCAAAAGAGATAAGAAACACATAAAAAAAATCATGCAATGATTTGATAAAATAGAATTCACCAATGAAAATAAAAATAATGTAAACGTACCTCCCAATTGGATACATCCATATATAGTCTACCAGTCCATCAAGTTTAGCTTCTTCAACCAAATGAATAGGAAAATGAATCACAACTATAAAGAATGAAGGGGGAAATAACATCTCCAAATGAAAAAGTGTCAAAAAAATTCTTTCTTTAAGTTTATCAAGATCATTTTGGATTTAGAGTTTTTCCAAAAAGCTCTCTGAAAAAGGTACAAAAATAAACTAGAAATGCAATTACTTTTTTAGGTAACATATTACAAAATGCTAATATAAATAACTAATCCATAAAAATATGTGAGTTGTGACTTTTCAATCCATGTAACTTTTGATGTTTTAGGTCAACTCACCTTGATATGTTACTTGAATATCCATCTAACACTTTTATATTCTTTAAAGTTCGAAAGAATATGTCTTTCTCATGATTTTTCTTTGTAAAAATAGCTGAAGGATAATTTCCATTACCATTTTCTCACAAACCATGATTTATATTCATTAACTCTAAATAATTACAAGCATTAAGGTGATCCTTCAATTTACCCTGCTCATTATGCAATGTAAAAATTACATTATCACATAAGTTATTCTCAATATGAATTATGTAAAGATTATGACATATCAAAATTAAACTCCCAATAAGGAAGTTTAAAAAATATACTCTTTTTATTCCATTGTTGTGTTCCAACTGCTTCAGATACTGTACCTCGTACCCTTCCCCCCCTTCTTTAAACTGATGTCATTTTCCAAATTCTTCAGTGACATTCATTAATTATCTTAAGATTTCAAAACCAGATAACACCTTCAGTGACTTTATCATTTAAATATCTCCATTTAATTGTGTCTTGTTAAACCTAAATTTATCAGAAGCATTAAGAAATCGATGATGACACATAAAACACCATTTTCTACTATGAGGTAATCATTGAGGTTCAAAATCAACATTATAAACCGGAAAATCCAAAACAGTATGAGTGTTCCAAATAGATAAATTTATTAGTCCAAGAAAGTCACTAATTTTACACATTAAAGAAACATGCATTTTGAATAGTTGTCTCATTGAAGTATCATATGTTTCTACACCATCATCCCATAATTCTCACAATTTTTTGATTAGAGGTTAAAACTATACATCAATGTAATTTCTAAGAATTTTATTTATAGAAATAATCATTGAAATAATGAAATAAGTCTTCTTCATACACATCCAAAGAGGCATATTATTGGGGATCAAAACAACTGGCCAAATGCTACAATTATTACTTGAAGTACAAAAAGGGTTAAAACCATCAGAATCTAATCCCAAACATACATTCCTAGGATCTAGAGAAGAATTTGGATACAGTTAATCAAATATATTCCATGATGTTGAATATTTTGGATGTATCATCAAGACATCATTACTATCCTAAGAATGTCACTTCATTTCATATGCAATCTTAGATGATATGAATAATCTTTGTAAGCATGGTTTCATAGAAAAGTAACACAATACATTTGTAGGAGTTTTCTTCTTATATTTCTTCCTGGGGTTGCATTGATTTATACTCTCATTTTGTTCATTTAATTCCATATTCTTGTATGAAATCTTATGAATTATTCTTTATCAGACTCTTCTCTACAATAAAGCATTTAATCACTAGGGAATTCATGTATCATTGTATAATCAAGTCCAAGTTTTTTAATGAATTTATTCATCTCATAGAATAATGTGAGGACCTTAGATTCACTGTATACATCATGAAGAAAATCTAAAATCATAAACATTTTTTTTAATTAATTCCATAGAGACACTTGAGATGATACAACTTAAGTAAAAAAGACAAATTTGAATACTTGGCACACCCTTCATACATTTCTTACTATCCATCTTCAATGAATTCAAAAAAATAATTTCTTTGGTCACTGAAGTTTTGAGAAAGGTTAACCTACTTAGGATAAACTGAAGGTTATGTTGATCTATTAAAATCTTAGACATTTTATTTTACAAAACCAAATTCCTCATTTAACAAATTCTGAACTGAATTCTCCTCTACTGGGTCAGTTTGTGTTTTGCTGATAGTATTTTCATTGTTTTGACTTTCCATAACATTTGATTCACCATGAAAAATCCAACATACATATCAAGAAAGAAACTATTTCAATATAAAATGATCATATACTTCATTTATATTCAATGATTACTTGAATTTACAATCTGGAAACAAACGTTTTATTCTACCATCCACTGATCAGTTTACAATTCTATAATATAAAAATTCTTCCAAACCCTTGGCATACCGAGGCGTAGTTCAAGGTAAATTAATCCAATTTTTATCCATAAGTATTGGATTATATTCTACCTATACATTTAGATATAAAGATATAAATCTTTAATCAAATAGGTATATTCAAAATTAAATATCACCCAACTTCATCATTGACTCTTTCATAACAACTATAAAGGAAAATGAGATGAATCAAATAATGAAATTTTTCTTACTAAACTTCTAATATAAAAACATGAAACAAATAAATTATTATTTCTCACAAACATAGAAGAATAATGAAATAAATTTGATGACCACCCCATTTTTATCATAAAATAGGGATTTTACCATAAATTAGATAATCACCACATGCTCATAAATATAGTGATATTTTTTTATGAAATAGATATCTTCCTCATTATTATCATCCAATAAGAATCACTATAATAATTGGAAAATTATGACTTTATCACTATAAAAGAGAAAAAATACCATGATATACATAAACCTCCATTTCATTTCATCCATGACGGATAAATAAATATGTTCATTAACCTATGCATGCAAACTTCCATAGAGGGATAATGGTATAAACAATCTTATTTCATGAAATATTTAGACCTCACTAATTACCATGATAAAACTAATGTAAAAAATTATCTTAATTCATCATGTAAATATAATAAAAAACAAATATAAATAACAAAAAATTAATTTAAATCATAATAAATTAACAATATAATAAAAAATAAATCAATAACTTCAAATAAGAGAATAAATATTTCATTATAGGGCTATGGAATCACATAAATTTAATTTAATTAACTATAGTATATGAAACAAACAATTAATTTCATGTAAAAATTGAGGATTACAGTATAACAGGAATTATAAAAAGAGTAATGAAAGAGTGTTTTAGAATCACTCAACCTTGGGGGGGGGGGGGGTTAGGGTCACAATAGTTGCCAACAAAAGAGATCAGGTCACTGTAGTAGTCAGTAGGGGGTCGGGGTCATGGCAGTCTCCAGAAGCAGGGTCAGGGTCACAAAAATAGATAGTAGGGAGGTTTGGGGTCACGAAAATTACTGGAATGGGGGGGGGGGGGTTAGGGTCACAAAAGTTACTAGAAAGGGGGATCAGGGTCACGATAGTAGCTGACAAGGGTGTCAGGTGACGGCGGTCTCCAGTAGGGGAGTTGGGGTCAGGGCGATCACTAGTAGGGTATTCCACGAACGAGGGGAGAGGGATATGGAGGTCGAAGGGGATCTGAGGTCACCATTGATGAAGGTAGATGGAGGTTTGAGGGGGGTGGGGTGGAAGTGGGTCGTCTCCAAGGAGGGGAGCCGAGGAGGGGAGAGGGAGGTCAAAGGGGGGGTCACGGGTTGCTGCCAGGGGGGTCCCTGATGAGGTGGGAAAAGGGATTTCAGAGGTGGGGGGGGATCAGGGATCACCAATGAGGTGAGGGGGTCAGGGTCACCATCGAGGAGGGGAGAGGAGAGGAGGAGGTTGGAGGGGGGATCGAGGATGGGGTCATAGAGGGATCATAGTGAGGAGGGTGGTGAAGGAATTTAGGGTTTAAAAAAATATTAGTAGTTTAATTGAAACCAACATTAAATGTTAAAATAAAAAAAATATAGTAGTGGTTTAATAAAATCACTGCTATATTATAATTGTTTACAGGATTTATTTCACGGTAGTTATTAGAACCACTGGTAACCACCTATGAGCACTTCTTTTTTTGTATTGGTTGTGTGATTATACAGGAAAATCATGAGGTGGATTAAGACTCTCACCACCTTATACTGCATGAGAATAATTACCCCATTCATGATTTACACATGCAATTAAATGTTGGAGGCACTATATTTTTAGGGAGAGGTTCACAATATTTTATGACCATAAGAGTCTAATCTAGATCTTTTCCCAGAAAGGCACAAATCTCAAATAGAGGCAGTGGGTGGAACACCTTTAGATGTTTGGCTTTGACATTTCCGATACCCCAGGGAAGGGTAATGTCATTGAAGATGGTCTCAATAAGAAAGTACCATCATTGACTATTCGAGAATTAAAGGAGGAGTGAAACCTTATAGATCTCTTCACTTAGTTTTACATGGATGCTCAGAAGGATGTTTTAGGTATGATTTTGTCCAGTGTTCAATTATCATTATATCTCCTTAAGTCTATTTTGTAGGATCAACATCATGATGATGATTTTAGGGGAATTCGTGAAACCCTATATGGTGGGGAGACAGTTTCCAGTTGGTCTCTCTCTTTAGATGGTATTATCTTTTTTGGGGATCATTTTTTCATCCTAGAATCTATGAAGAGATCATTTTTTTAACTATCATAGTTATTTGTGGGCCATTAATCCGAGAACTATGAATATGTATTATGAAATGAGATGGAGATTCTGGTAGTCAAGTATGAATCATGGCATTGTTGATTATGTGTCTCACTGTTACACCTTCTAATAAATAAAGGCAGAGTATCTGAAACCTTCTAATTTTATATAGACTATTTCGATTTTGGTTTAGAAATTGGATGAGGTGTCCATGGACTTTGTTGTTTGATTTCCTTGAGGGAGGAATACTATTTAGGTGATGATTGATCGATTGAAAAATTTTATCTCACTTCATTATGATCAGGGACACCACTAAAGCTGAAGACTTGAGAAAACTGTATGTACAAGTGGTTGTGAGGTTACCTCTACCATTATTTTGGATAGGGATCCTAGGTTTACCTCATGGTTCTAGAAGAGTCTCTAGGAGGCGATGGAAATTACGGCCAGATTAAGTGAAAATTACCATTTATAAATAGACGGATAGATGGATCATGCTATTCAGATCCTAGAGGATATTTTCCATACCCGCGTCTTGGATTTTGGTGGATTATGTGGTAACTATCTGGGATTGTTTGAGTTTTCTTATAATTATTATTATAATTCATCGATCAGAATATATCCCTTCGAGTCTTTGTATGGTCACCCTTACAAGTCACCTCTTTGTTGGGAAGAGGTGGGCGAGACCTATTTGGTAGGGCCGAGACTTGTTCAGGAGGTGTCATCATAGATTTAGGATATACATCAGCATTTGGTTACAACTCAGAGTTTGCAGAAATTGTATGTATATCTTTGATGCCATCCTTTAGAGTTTTTTGTTGGTGACCAGGTTTTCTTGAAAGATTTTCCTCGGTTGGATCACCATCAGCTTTGAAAATAGGGAATGTTATCTTTGAGATATATTAGACCATTTTAGGTCCCTGAGAAACTTGGTAAGGTTTCTTATCAGTTGTCATTTCCAGTTCAATTGATAGGTATTCATGATATTTTCCAAATATCAAAGCTCAGGAAGTACCATCCTAACCCCTCTCACGTTCTAAGTTAGAAATATATATAGTTGGATATAGATGTTTCTGTTTTAGATAATTCATAGGATATCATTGAATCTTAGGTGAAAGTCCTAAATTAGAAGTTGATTCCATTGGTTATAGTGTTATGGCGACATGAATCAAATTCTCATGAGACTTAGGAGCACAATTTTTTGATAAGGTAGTTGTGTCCTCATATCTTTCAATACATCATTCTTCCACATAAATTCTCAAGGATGGAAATTATTATGTTGGGGAGTTTGTAACATCCCATTACCTTCATTCAGGTATTTATCATCTCTTTATTCATTTACATCCTTGTTTGGGTTTGTTTAGGGGATCCTAAGTATGGAGAGTGTTGATGGGGAAAATGATCTAAAGTTTAGGGATGTATGTTTATTAAAATTAATGGAGTATGGGTATAAATGTGTTAAAGAATTTTTAGGTTTCTCCTTGAGTTCATAGAACAAAAAATATGGTTTGAGTTCTTTCTTCAGAGTTAGGACTATTAACTACCTACAATTAATTTTAACATCATGAATAGTTACACACTATATATCGATTACTAGGAAAATTTCTTGAATTAGTTTGAGTCATGAAAGGTTTATTCATCATTAATCATGTTCATGCCATGAAATGGTCAAAGTTGGATTTTTTAATCCGAGGTGACACATTTTTCATTATATTTTTTAATTAGTAAATTCACTTCATGAAATGGTTTCACATCATGAATGTTTCAGGATTAGTTTTTTAGGGAACTTCACAGATGATTAATATTTCATTCCACATGTAGGATTTTCCATCAAGACCTATGAGCTCTCCCAGTTGATTTTGGGGATATTTCCTTTTTATGGATCATTTATTTCAGTGATTTATCTTCATTGTGGTTGCACTTCATCTCTATAATTAAGTAATATTTATACTTCTTCATTTCCATTGGTCATAGAAGTGCCGTTTCACTACATTTTCAAATTCTTTGGTCTTATAGTGTTGATTCTATTGATACTTTCTAGATCTGTTGTGTGATCTTTATCCAGAATTTGACCATTGTGTTGTTTTTGGTGCAGTGTGAAGATTTATTGAGGTACGTGTTTTGTTATCATCTCCATTGACCATTTTTCTTGTTAAATTGATTATAATATTTAAGGATTGATTCTAGGGCCTCCATTATTTTCTTTTCATTATTTCATGTTGGTGGATCCCATTGAGGGCATGTGTGTCTTGAGTTTGAGTTAGGTAGTTTCATCACTATCCTATGTTGTATGAACTATATTTATCTAGATTTATAAATAAACTAGCATGATTTAATTTTGTGCGTGGAAATGGGTTTTTGAGAAAATATGGTTTCCCCCTTGTTTTGGTAAAAGAAAATGTATTTTAAAATCATTATGAAATGGATTTCTGAAATGGTTTTTAAAGCATGGTTTTGATGAAATGGTTTAGAAAATGTAGAAAATGGGAAGCCTTGGGTACTTAGGTGGAAGATGTTTTAATAAGCCTCATCTGTTAATAATTTCAGTGGGTTCACTCATGGGGTGTTCCTCTATTACATATTCCCATTATTCTAGGTACTTGTTAGACATTGTTGGGAGGTTCACTTTTTGGGCTATTCCTATGCTCTCTAGATTCAACACATATATATAAAAACTTTATGCACATAATTGTCTATGTTTGGGTATGAGTATCCTAGATAGCCTACACTATTGTGATCCTTGGAATGATATTACCTATGATTTGGTTTGTATTGTATTTGATATGATATTAGATGCATGCTTTGATTTGACTGATTTTATATATATGAAATTCCTTGAAACTGTTTTACCTAGATTATTTGGAACCGTGGAAAAAGGGAGAAATGTTTTAACATTATTTTGATATAAAAAATGGTTAATTATTTATCATGAATTATTTTCTTTAAGTTGATAATGCTCATATTTTTGTATAGAGGCTAGATATAGAACACTTGGGTGGGATCCTACTGAGCCTGTTTAGGTCACACCCTGCACACCCCTTCAGAGGTGAATAGAACTTTGTATGTCTTTCATTGTAGGGAAAGACAAGGTGCTTTAGTAAGGTGGAGAGGTTTCTGTCAGCTTTTTCTGGGTAGCTCATTGTGAGATGGTGGGAGTTTTCCCATGCTATTACATGGAGTATCTATTTCAATTTTATTTTTCCTTTTTTATTGGACCTGTACCTTGGAGTATGTTTATCTACTTTTGTGTTGTATCACTTCTATTATTTTCTTTTTGACATGACATATATTTCTTGTTTACTCTTCCAATATTATTACCTTCATGTATATATATGTGTCATGATGTCTTCTTCATATTAGAAAAAATCATTCCCTTTGATTATTGTTCATGATCGGCTCTAGTCGCCAACCTATGGGGATCAAGAATGCCCTTAGGGTATGTGATCGTTTGGGTCAGGTACAAGTTTCATAGGGTATCTAGGTCGGGTTCATCACACATTATCCTACATATTTGAGATTTTATAAACTAATAACAATGGTATACATTTTAAACATACTTAAGTGTATTGGGAAAAAATTGGAAAACTCGAGCATACTGGCCTTAACATATATAGGTAAGCCTGAAAACATTAAAAAAACATTTTTAATCTTGACTACAAATATGGGTTGTCCTAAGGACCAGACTAGATGCTATTTTTTCAAGTCCACATTAAATATAGGCTTAAATAGACTATAATTTTTTAGCTCTGATCCATGTGGGCTTGGAACACTTCGTCCCAATCCATCTTCTTAAGCACCCCTAGTTTTGGAGGGTAGAACACTTGTCTAAATGCAATGGAAAAAATCAACAAAAGCCATTTTATGACACAATATCTTTCCATTCATTTGGACTAAATGAAATAAATAAATAATTCATAACTTTTCACTAATGATTTGGTCTTTCTAAGATTCTTACATAAGAACTTGATAGGGACTACTAAAAATAACCAACACACTTCTTCCTCCTTGTGTATCCACGGGATGTGTGAATCTATCAATTCTTGTGAATCATATATTTCAAGCCATAATCTATTAAAAAATTTAGTTAAAGGCTTGGAAAAAACAATAGCTAAAAGTGATTCAGTTATATGAGTTTTAAAACATCATCTTACAGTATCTGAATGTAACTAATAGTATCAAACCATGAGATTGTTTATATACCAATCCAAGGAGACTCCTTGGATTCCAAACGTTTCATAAATTATCGACAATTAAATATAAATTTTCCATAAGTTACAAATCTTTATAACTTATAAATAATCACCTTGATTAATTTTTTTAATATTTAAACAATTTATTTAGTTTTTCAAACACCTCAAATAATCATCAGATGATGATTATACCGAATATGATAGCTTATAATAGGATAAAGGTATGTTATCAAAAAACATATTCATTTTCATTCACCAAACCTCAACATAGTAACCTTCACTATGTTATAGTCTAAACTAACTCAAACCATGAAATAGTTTATTTCAACTCATCATGGTTTAGTATTTAGTGCATATTTCTAACATTATTCATCTAACTAAAGTCTTATATAATTATCACACTTTCACCTTATGTCACATCATATATAAAAACTATGTGAAAATATATCCAAAAAATCATTTTGTATATATTCCAAAACTCATTTTGGAAAATTTATTATTCTTTTTCAACACATTTTATGTAAAGTAATAGTTTTTCCCTATCCATTCATTTTTAGTTTTGGGGTGGTTGGAGGTTTCTCGGAAAGGATGGATGAGTCATAGTGTGGGTTGATATGAAATTTTAGCTGGAAGAGGGTAGTTGCGGTGTGAATTAGTAGGATTCTATGTGTTGTGTTTTTTGGATATGGGCCTACAGTGTGGCCATGTCCCTTATAATATGGATGCTTGAGATGATTTTTTAGTATCGTTTTCTATTTGAAGGTAGTTACGACATGGGTGTAGGTTGCATCATGGAGCCCAGAGGATTGAGTTTTCTTCTCTTTAACTTTTGAAGGTTTATTTCTATATGAGCATTGGGATGAACCATGGTGTTTCCTTAGGTTTATAGGATCTAGGGTATATATGGTAGGAATTACGCCATATATTTAGGAGTGGGAGTTGGTTTCGAACTATTACGGTGTTTACATCCTCGATGCGCCATAGTTTTAGTGAAAACCCTAGGGTTGTGACATGGTTATAGGTGTTGCACTGTTGTCTTCTATTTTAATAAAATTATATAAATTTTGGACCTCTATCATATTTTTTTTATTTCATTAATTCTCCTTAAAACCCAAGGTGACCCAAGGACCCTTTTCATTGACTTGAATCCGCTTTATCCCATAGCTTCTAGAGATTGATTCTCGGTGAATCGAAGTTAGTTTCTTATTCTCCATTGGTTCTGTTTTCTCCTATTATCTCTTTCCATGCTATGAAATTTAGGTTTCCTTAGGTTTTCATGGGTTTTTAGTTAATGTTTAGTGAAAAATACATGATTTTATATCTATAGGTATATTGAGTTCCTCACAAGAGAGGTGATTCAGAGATTTACGCTTGTCATTCCATTTTTCTTGAAGAATGTTGGAAGCTTCATATCAATGTATAGGGTTCATGAATTATCTTTATTTTATGTGAAAGTATAGGATTAACATTCTTTAGATTCTTTGGGTAATATTATAATCAACCTAATTGAGATAATAACTGGAAATAAGATAAAAGTGGAAAGCTTCTATGATCTCATGTGGTTTATGATATGTTGATGCCACCTCTTGGAATTTTATAGACGGTGTGTTATCTAATTGTTGTAATTATTATTTTTCTTTATCATGGTTTATATACTTGAAATTTTATAAATTACATAAAGTTAGTAAATATTAAGTGAATAATGAAAGACGCACATGAGTTTAATTTCTGTTCTTCCATGAAAACCGTTGAATATGAAAGTATGGAGTGAAACATGTTTTTTTGTTGATTATTAGATATTAATTAAATAGTGATTATAGGTTTATTTTTACTAAAACCTATTCATAATTATTTTTTTAATTCAATATGGTAATGAATTTTTTTTGTAGAAATTAAAGTATTTAGGTTTATTGTGATCCAAACCTTGCTGTTATTCCATGTTTGTTAAGATTGTGTGCTTGATGTTATGGACTTTGTTTACCCCTAGTATTGTTGTATTGAAAATATTTTTTGTTTCCATGTATATATTATCTATTATGTTAGAGACTTACTATAATTTTATGTGTGAGTTTGAGTATGGATGAATAGAAGGTGTTTGTTAAGAGTGGTGCTTTCTTATTGCCTATTCATCGAGATAGGGTAAATGGAATAAGTTGAGAGTGAGGATTTCATGTATGTTAGATGGTTTCTTTAGGGTTGTTCATGGGTTTATTTTTATAGGTTAATAGAAGGTATTTAATAATGTGTATGTTTCTTTATGGATGGCCTGACTAATGATTGATTTTTGTTACTACCAACTGTATGCTGCAGTTGGTCTATACACCTTGTGTGTATTCTCCTAGTTATATTTTAGGTCGATTCATAGAATACTAGGATTATGGAATGATAAAATAAATTATAAATTAACCCATGGGATGTGTGTTGACATTGGTAGTGTTGAATAAACGAAACCATGGGATGTTTGGAATTAATTCTTGAAGATAATGGAATGGGGATTTGAAAATTAAAATGTGAATTTTAAAAGTATGATGAATTGTGATGAAATGGCATGATGAGAACGAAATTCATAATGGTATTAATGAATGGTTGGTAATTTCTAATTACTAAATTAAAATGATTAATGATGATGAATCTTGGTTCTTGTGTGCTTATAAAAAATATAGTTCCTAGATATTAACAGTGGAAACTGAGTGTCATGTGAGATGATAGTTGCGATTAAGTATATGACTATGTAGTTTTCCTTAGTTTGGTTGTGTGATATACTATTTGTTGGAGTTGGTTCCCTAAAACCAAATTTTGTGTACTTTATGATAACCTATATTAATTTTTTTCAATATTATTAAACTCCTTATCACATCATGATTGTTCTTCTATGTTACATAGTATGTGACAATTTCCTAAGAGTAGATATCACACTAAAAGGTCATAACAGTTCCCTACTATGATGAGAACCCATAAGTTACATGATAGTATTTTTAAATATATGTTATATATATATGTATGAAATCATTTTAGGGACAAAAATTATACATGCTATCAGGGTTGGAGACTCATAGGACATTGAGGCACCTTCTCATGGTGTATACCCTTGGTAATATCTAGTGTAGGATATTATGAGAACGATACCCAACAATATGAAATAAACATTTATATGTTCCATTGTATGTTCCTATATATGAATGTGTGTATCAATACTTAGACTTTAATATTATTATTAATGAGTATTATAAGTAATGTACTTTTATGTATTGATGAAAACCGTGATGTTATATTTTCACGGTGATGTAGGATATGTTGGGTGCGTCACAAGTAATATTTCATTAATGAATAATCTGAGAAATGATTTTAAATTATATTTATTAATTAAATTTTATATCTTAGTCCATTTGATGGAAATGATATAGGCAAAATATATCCATGGCCATGGTGTTCTATAGGAAAGTTCGATTTCTGAAAATTCAAATAAAGATACATCGAGCACATAGGTTGATGACACCAACATACAACCTGATTGATTAGAGATATCATGATAAATGGATTATATTAAATAGTAAGAATCCATATTAGGTATTATTTCATTTCATCATTAACTTATTTTTCTATGGGTGCCTTGACAAGTTGTTAGACGCTAACCTTGGACTTTAGGATTATAACAACCCTGCTTTTTATTACACACTTAAACCTGATTTATTACATAAAATATTCACTTGATACAACAAATAAGATCAAGAGGTATAGTGTATTTTGGGATTAGGAAAATTACATAACATCTTAGAACATAAAAAACACAACATCTTTATTGAAAACTTCCTTTACATGACCACTACATTCCCTCGTACTTAACATTGCACGGGACAACCTGAGGACATGCATAAGAAAAGGGTGAGATATAAATCCCAGTAAGAGAATACACATGAAATAACATGAGGAATACAATACATGTTAGACAATAGGAATATCAATGGATCAAAAGAAAAACATGAACATAAAGGCATGATACAGCAGATAATCATAACATGGAAATGTGGAAACAACACTTAACATGGAATTAACATGAGCCAAGGCTCATGCACATGGAGCATGAGTAAACCCTAATTGCACATTAATCATGAGTAAAACCTCATTACACTTGAAATATCATGATTCAAAACCCATTTCACATGACATATCATGATACTATACTTTACCCAATGCATTGGAGCGCTATCAGGGCGCACCCTTCTTAAACATTTCATTTCATGCATAAGTGTGCCACATGGATCATGGAATAAATCAACATCATAAGTTATTCCATGATTAAGTAATGTGGAATAAATACATGAAAGTAAAATTAAATATGTATATGTTTATAAAGGTTAATACCCTTAATAGAGAAATGGGTATGGTATTCACTACACAATGATCTTGGCTTAGAAAAACGCGGTGCAATTTCGACAGCATAACGAAGTGACATAAGGATTCATGAAAATGGTTGATGAGAGAGAAAATGGTGTCTAATCATATATAAATGAAATTTAAAGTATGGGGGTCATATATATACATGTACCAACAAACATAATTGAATTTAGATGCATAATTTAAAAGAATTACTTGGATGTAAAAGAGGAGAGAGAAATCCCTCAAGGAATTTCAGCATGGTAACGGGTGTATATGGGGGGCATTAATGAGAGACAAAGGGGTATCCCATAATCCAAACATAAAGAATACAGTATGGGGGATGTGATAAATCATACCCCAACATTTTTAATTGAAGAAAAGGGCATAACAACTTAAAAAAATTGGACAAAAATGAGAAAGGAAGAAATCCCTTACTTGGAAGTGTGATCCCAAAGGTCTGGAAGAGGCTTGAGCGAGGCTTATTGGGAGATTGGAGAACCTTGGGAGGATTATAGAGATAGGAGTTCAGGGGTTGGACAAACTCCAAAGGCTTTGAGTGAAGAGGAAGTGGGAGCTTGGGTGGGTTTATATAGGAAAGGAGAGGGAATTCTTTATTATTTAGGTTTTGGACACCTCACATTAAACTAATCAATACCACAAACCAGACTATGGTTTTTGCCCATGTTTTTTGTCAAAGGGGAGTGGAAAAAAATATTTTATATGTAAAATGGACGAACTTCTTAAAATAATAGGGTTTCTTATGTGGAGGTGAGTCACACTCTCAAGGAAAACAATTTAAAAAGACAAAATGTTTTATAAGTCTTGGAGGGTCCACAAAAGCTTTGTAAAATAAATAAATAAAAATCTAAAATCACATTATTTTAATTCTAAAACATATATTGGCCTAACAGAATTTTTATAGTATTTTATTACCTCACTATTGGGTCATTATGATGTCATTAAACACATTATATATTTAAAGAGTATTTAATTTTTACCCAAAAATCCGACTGTCTCAGAAAATTATGAAAAATTCACCATTGGATAATTTCAACATCCTGATTCCAAAAATAATATTAATTTTATCTAAATAATTTTATAAATATGTGAATTTTTACTTTTAAAATAATAACTGACATTTACCGAAAATTCATGGGTTTTGACAAAAACAGTTTTCAAACCTTAATAAAAATTACCATTGCATTCATAAAATTATATGATCATTTATATTTAATAAAAATTAATTTAATAATAATATTTTATTAAAATATTATTTAATTCATAAATCCATTAATTCATTAAAATAGATTTCTTAGTTGAATATTAACTAAAAATACTATTTGTGCTTTAAAAACTATTTACAAAGTAACAATAACAAAATAAATGCACATTATTTATACAAAAATAATGTACATAATAATAGTGGTAGGGTATTATTACATAACCCCTTATAAAACCCGTATAATACTAAAGGGTAAGGTGTGCAATGGTGACAGACTCTTGGGGTGGCTCAGATAACATCACTCGGGTGGTAATCTCTATTAACTTCCACTTCTCCCGTAGTCGGTTCTGCTCAAGATTAACGTGTTCAAGCTCGACTTGGGATTGCTCAAGAGAGAATCGCAATGACACCACCTCCTTTATGAGCTCTGAAAAATGGGATTTGTATGGGGTAAGTCTACTGGATGAGGCCATTGCTTCCTTTGTCTGAGTAAATTGGATTTGTTAAAGCCCTATATTTATACTAATCATGGGATCACTGTTCAACGACTATATTATCAAAGGTCACAATTAATAATGGTATTTTAAAATCTATAAACATAAAACCAATGAAGTTCACATTATATAACCATAATAAGACATTTAATTAGATCAAGAGGAGTTTTCATTAATGAAAGTTTGGGTCGTTACAATATTCCCCCCTTCAGAAATTTCACCCTTGAAATTTCCTTTTCCCACAATAAAACAGACGTGGGTGACTTTGCTTCATCACTTCCTCTAATTCCCATGTTGCTTTTTCAAACTTGTGGTTTCTCCACAACACCTTCATGAGGGGAATTTTCTTATTTCATAGAATTTTTTCTCTACGATATAAGATCTTCACTGGTTTCTCCTCGTAAGAAAGATCATCCTCTAGCTATACTACCTCTGAAGAGAGTACATGTGAAGGGTCCTGTATATAATTCTTTAAGAGGGATACATGAAAGACATCATGTACTTTGGCCATGGTGGGTGGAAGTTCTAGTCGATAGTCCACAACCCCAACATGATCAAGAATATCAAAGGGCCCAATGTACCTAGGACTTAAACTTCCCTTTCTTTTCAAACCTCGTGACCTTATTCCATGGATATATGCATAGAAATACCATGTCTCCAACTTTAAACTCAAGGTCTCGTCGACAGTTATCTACATAACTCTTATTTTGACTCTGGGATGCCTTGATATGCTTCTAAATGGTTTTCACCTTGTCCACCATTTCTTCGACCATTTATGGCCCTTGCAGCTTATTCTCACCGACTTCATCCTAATATGTCGGTGTTCTAAAACTCTTCCCATACAGGGATTCATAAGGTGCCATTCCGATGCTCGAGTGGAAACTATTATTGTAGGAGAATTCAACCAGTGGAAGATGTTGGTCCCACCATCCTTTGATGTCCATATAACACGCTCTCAACATGTCCTCAAGTGTTTGAATAGTCCACTCAGATTGGACATCAGTTTGAGGATGATAAGATGTACTAAAGTTCAGCTCAATATCTAGAGCATGTTGAAGACTATTCCAAAAATTAGAGGTGAATCTTGGATCTCAATCAGATACAATATATAGTGATACTCCATGCAGCCTTACCACTTCTCTGATATATATCCGTGTCAGCTGATCCAATGAGAAATCCTCTTTAATTTCAATGAAGTGTGCAGACTTTGTAAGACGATCCACAACAACATAGATTGCATTGTTGCCTTTGGATGTCTTCAGAAGTCCAGTGGCAAAGTCCATGGTGATGTTCTCCCATTTCCATGCTGGTATGTGCAATGGTTGCATCATCCTCTTAGACTTCTGCCTCTCTTCCTTCACTTGCTGACACACGAGGCACTTTTATTTATAATTAGTGATCTCCTTCTTCATATTATCCCACCAATAATGCTCTTGGAGATCTCGATACATCTTTGTGTTTCCTGGGTGAATAGAGAAATTTGAACTATGCGCATCATCCAAAAGTTCATTCTTCAGCTCCAGACTTGATGGAACATATAGTCTTTTTCCAAATCTCACAATTACTTCTTCATTAACATTTAACTTCGAGTATTTCCCTTTTATGATAGCTTATACTCTCTTCTAAATTCCCATATCATCCTTTTGAGCATCCTTTAACCTTTCTAAAAGAGATAGTTGAGCAATAATTTGTGAAAGGATTGATGATGTTCCCTTATTTATAATTCCCATGTCCATGTTCATCAAATCTAAGAAGATTGGGTACTTCTCAATTCTCATCAATGATAGAATTGTTGCGTCCTTTCTACTTAGAGTATTTGCCACCTTGTTCAATTTCCTAGGGTGGTAATGGATTGAGTAGTCATAGTCTTTGATCAGCTCTAACCATCTTCATTGGTGAATTTTCAACTCTTCCTGTGTGAATATATACTTGAGGCTTTTGTGGTGTGTATATATTTCACACTTCTCCCCAAATAGATAATGTCGCCAAATTTTTAAAGCGAAGATCACCGCAACCAACTCCAAATCACGTGTAAGATAATTCTGGTCATGAACTTTCAATTGCCTTGAATCATAGGCAATGACTTTTCCATTTTTCATCAACACATAGCCCAATCCCTTCTTCGAAGAATCATTGAATACCACAAAAATTTATCCACTTGTGCATAGAGTGAGAATGGGCGTAGTGATAAGCCTCCTTTTTAACTCCTTGAAGCTTTCTTAGCATTCATCACTCCAAGAAAACTTTACTCCCTTCTGAGTTATCTTGGTAAGAGGGTTGGAAAATCGTGATAAATTTCTCACAAATCATCGATAATATCCAGCTAACCCCAAGAAGCTATGGATATCCATTACCGATGTTGGCCTCGACCATCCCTCAATTGCATCTGTTTTGGAGGGATCTAAAGATATCCCATTTCTTGTGATGATATGTCCTAAGAATGATACCTCCTTCAACCAGAACTCACACTTTCTGTACTTTTCATAGATATTCTCCTTCCGTAAGGTCTCTAGTACAGTTCTTAGATGCTCCTCATGATCCTACTTGGTTTTGAAGTATATCAGAATATCATCTATAAAGACTACCAAATTTTTTTCAAGGTAATCCCTAAAGAATCTATTCATCAAGTCCATGAAGATTTATGGATCATTAGTGAGTCCGAAAGGTATTAATATGAATTCATAGTGCCCGTATCTTGTACAAAAAGCAATCTTGGGGATATCTTCCTTCTTCACCCTTACTTGATAATATCCTGACTGCAAATCTACCTTGGAGAAGTATTGTGCTCCATGTAACTGATAAAATAAGTCATCAATTCGTGGGAGAGGATACTTGTTCTTTATTGTGATTTTGTTAAGCTCACAATAATCAATGCAAAGGCGCATTGACCCATCCTTCTTCTTAATGAAGAAGACTGGTGCACCCCATGGTGAAGCACTTGGACATATAAACCCTTTATCCAAATTCTCCTGTAGTTATTTCTTCAGCTCCTCAATCTCTACAATAGCCATTCTATATGGAGTCTTGGATATTGGAAACACCCCAAGTATAAGATTAATTGAGAATTCAACATCACTTCTAGGAGTAAGACCAGAAAGTTCCTCGGTAAACACTTCAGCAAATTCCCTCACAATAGGTATGTCTTCAAGGATGGTTTCCTCCTTAGATTGAATCATCTGAGCCAGATATGCATGCTTATAGGGCAGTAATATCCACGCTTGAGATGATGGAGCTAAAGAAGATTCATCTTCCTCCTTTCACTTGTATAGAATCAGGGGTCGATTCTCCACATGGAGAGTGATTTCCCTCTCACAACAATTTATGTTGGATATATATAAGAAAAGCCAATCCATGCCAAGAATTACATAAAATTACACCATAGGGAGTATGAAGAGGTTCACCGAGAAATTTAATCCACATATTATGATAGGGGAGGATTTATATTAATGGGATGGAATGATTGCCCCATTTTCCATACTCACCGACATCTTTACTTCCATGATTTTTGGTTGTGCTGGGATTTTTCTACTAAACTTTTGGGATATAAAAGAATGCGTAGAACTTGAATAAAAAAGTACATTCAATATTATTTAATGAATAACTAGCGTACCTATCACCACTTCATTTTCGGGGTTCACTTCAGCAGTAGTGATGGAAAAATCTCTCCCTTGGTGCCTTGGAGGTTGTTGGTTGCCTCCGAAATTCCTTGTCTTAGGGAACTGATTTGCAAGATGCCCTAGTTCTTTGTATTTATAGCAATGAACAAAACATTTAGGTTTTAATGGATAATTCATCTACTCTATTGTAGCCGCAAGTTTTTCTTATCGAAAGTTAACAACTAGGTTCCCTTCTCTTCCACACCTAAAGCATTTCCTCATCCCCTTCAGGCAATTTTTTGGGTGCTTCTTTATGCACCTTTGGCAAGTGGGGTTCTAGATCTTCTTAGCACCATTGGATTTATCCATCGGACCACTAGAATTTAAGTCCACCTTATGCTTCTTATCCCCATGATACCCCTGAGATTCTCCGATCTCCATTTTGACCATGAGGGCATATCATAAAATTTCCTCATAGCTGTCGAAGTCACGGATCGCCATCACTTTCCTTAGGCTAGGTTTCAGCCCACCAAAGAAGCGATCAACCTTGCATTCGGGGGTAACGATAAAGCCAGAGGCGTATCGTGAAAGCCTTGTGAAGTTTTCCACATACACTCTGATAGATTCATCGTATTTTTTCTTGAGGGCAAGGAAGTCCCTTTCCATATTAAGTCAGAGGGTGCACGAAAAATATTTATTGAAAAACATCTTCTGGAAATCCTTCCATTCCAATGCCTCGATCTCTTCCTCAGGCTTCGTATTTTTGATCAACGTCCACCATTTATCGGGTTCACCTTCCATACAATAATCATCTAGAAGAGACTTGTCTTTTTCAGAACATTGAAGGATGAAGAATATATTTTCAATGGATTTGATCCATTGTTCAGTGATTGAGGGGTCAGATGATCCATTAAAAGTAGGAGGCCTTTGTCTCATGAAGCTCTCGATAGAGACTTGTTCTTTCTTAGGGGGGGGGGGGTTAAACGTTCATCTTGACCCATGTTTCTATTCAAATATTGAGTTAACTAAGAGAGAAGCACGACAAAGTTCATGATTCCTGCTCCCATCAGATTGGGCATCTCATTTACATAGTCATCTCATTGATCTTCACATTGATTGTTAGCCCGAGTCCTCCTATTACCGGCCATTGTCTGGAATAAAAGGAAAGTTATAGGTAACACATAAAGGGTAATCCAAGGACAAAACTGATGACTTATAAATAACTTTTATTTCCTTAACTTATGAATCCATAGGCTTCAATCTATGGTATCCATGATCTACTTTCTAACATATATTCTTATGGGTATTTTTTTTAAATTCCCTTAATAAGGGTTCATACTAAGATTATGAATTTACCAAAGAATAACCCCCAAGAGTTTCATAACCAAGAGTGTATCAAGGCCTGTTGTCGTGCACTAGTTCCCGTTCGAGTCTAGCTCAAAGCGGTGTTTTCGGGTTTTACAGCTAGGATATATCTGTGCCAGAGCCGCCTCTACCTGATCATATCCAGACAGGGATGTATTTGCTTGATAAACAACTTGATAAATAATCACCAATACTTAGGGATGTTATTATTATACTTATTCTTGTCTCTAAGTCTTCACTAGTGTAATCTAATCCAAATCCCAAAATAACTAAACCTATCCTCCAATACCAACTATAACAACCCTGATTTTTATTACACACTTAAACCTGATTTATTACATAAAATATTCACTTGATACAACAAATAAGATCGATAGTTATAGTGTATTTGGGGCTTAGGAAGATTACATAATATCTTAGAACATAAAACACAAAACATCTTTATTGAAAATTTCCTTTACATGACCACTACATTCCCTCGTACTTAGCATTGCATGGGATAACCCGAGGAAATGCGTAAGAAAAGGGTGAGCTATAAAGCCCAGTAAGGGGATACACATGGAATAACATGAGGAATACAATACATGTTAGACAATAGGCATATCAATGGATAACAAGAGAAACATGAACATAAATGCATGACAAAGCATGATAATCATAACATGGAAATGTAGCAACACCACTTAACATGGAATTAGCATGAGCCAAGGCTCATTGCACATGGAGAATGAGTAAACCCACATTACACATGAATCATGAGAAACACCTCGTTGCACTTAAATTATCATGAGTCAACACCCATTGCATATGACGTATCATGATACTATACTTTACCCAATGCATTGGAGCGCTATCAGGGCGCACCCTTCTTAAACATTTCATTTCATGCATAAGTGTGCCACATGGATCATGAAATCAATCAACACCATAAGTTATTACAAGATTAAGTAATGTGTAATAAATACATGAAATTACCATTCAATATGTATATGTGTATAAAGGTGAATACCCTTGATAGAGACATGAGTATGGTATTCACTACACAATGATCTTGGCTTGAAAAAACACGGTGTAATTTCGGCAGTATAACGATGTGACATAAGGATTAATGAAAATGGTTGATGAGAGAGAAAATGGTGTCTCATCATATATACATGAAATGGAAAATATGGGGATCATATAGATACATCTCCCAACAAACGTAATGGAATTTAGATGCATAATTTAAAATAATTACTTGGATGTAAAAGAGGAGAGAGAAATCCCTTAAGGAATTTTAGCATGGTAACAGGTGTACATGGGAGGAATTAATGAGAGATAAAGGGGTATCCCATCATCCAAACATAAATAGGACAGTATGGGGGAGGTGTGAAATCATACCCCAACATTTTTAATTGAAAAAAGGGCATAAAAACTTAAAGAAAATTGGACAAAAATGAGAAAGGAAGAAATCCCTTACTTGGAAGTGTGATCCCAAAGGCTTGGGAGAGGCTTGAGAGAGGCTTCTTGGGAGCTTGGGGAACCTTGGGAGGATTATAGAGAGATAAGGATAGAGGTTGGTTGAACTAAAAATTCTTTGAGTGAATAGGAAGTGTGAGCTTGGGTGGGTGTATATAGGAAAGGAGAGGGAATTCTTTATTATTTAGGTTTGGGAAACCTCACATTAAACTAATCAATACCACAAACCAGACCATGGTTTTTCCCATGGGTTTTTCCAAAGGGGAGTGGAAAAAAATATTTTATAAGGCCAATGTCCGAACTTCTTAAAATAATAGGGTTGCTTATGTGGGGGTGATTCACAGTCTCAAGGAAAACAATTTAAAAAGACAAAATGTTTTATAAGTCTTGGAGGGTCCAGAAAAGCTTTGTAAAATAAATCAAACAAATATAAAATCACATTATTTTAATGATAAAACATATATTGTCCGAACATAATGTTTATAGTATTTTATTACCTCACTATTGGGTGATTATGATGACATTAAACACATTATATATTTAAATGGTATTTAATTTTTACCCAAAAATTTGACTATCTCAGAAAATTATGAAAAATTCACCATTGGATAATTTCAACATCCTGATTCAAAAAATAATATTCCTTTTATCTAAATAATTTTATAAATATGTGAATTTTTACTTTTAAAATAAAAACTGACATTTACCGAAAATTCATGGGTTTTGACAAAAACAGTTTTCAAACCTTAATAAAATTTACCATTGAATTCATAAAATTATATGATCATTTATATTTAATAAAAAGTAATTTAATAATAATATTTTATTAAAATATTATTTAATTTATAAATCCATGAATTCATCAAAATATATTTCTTACTTGAATATTAACTAAAAATACTATTTGTGCTTTAAAAACTATTTACAAAGTAATAATAATAAAATGAATGCACATTCTTTATAGAAAAATAATATACATAGTCATAGTGATAGGGTCTTGTTACATAACACCTTATAACACCCTTATAAGACTGAAGGGTAAGGTGTGCGATGGTGACAGACTCTTGGGGTGTCTTAGATAACATCGCTCGGGTGGTAATCTCTATTAACTTCCACTTCTCCCATAGTTAGTTATTCTCAAGATTAACATGTTCAAGATCGGCTTGGGATTGATCAAGAGCGAAGCCCAATAACTCCACCTCCTTTCTGAGCTCTAACAAATGGTATTCGTATGGGGAAAGTCTACTAGATGAGTCCATCTCTTCCTTTTTCTGAGTAAATTGGATTTGTTAAAGCCCTATATTTATACTAATCATGTGATCACTGTTCAATGACTATATTAGCAATGGTCACAATTCAAAATGGTATTTTAAAATCCAGAAACATAAAACCAATGAAGTTCACATTATATAACCATAATAATACATTTAATTAGATTAAGAGGAATTTTCATTAATGAAAGTTTGGGTCGTTACAAGGATGCTTCACCTAATTCCACTGAGAAATATACCTAAAGGGCCGCACACTAAGTGTTTCCAGAATCTCAGTTAAATAATAATATTATTTATTATTTAAATTGTGGAATAAATATTATTCCCACATTTGGTTTAATAAATTTTTATGTTTTCTTGATTTCATATATTCCATCACCAGTTATTTGATAGAATATTATGTGAGAAGAATATTTAATAACTATTTTTTTTATTTAGTGAATATAATATTTATTTATTTACTGACGAATAATGTAGTGATATTTATTTATTAAATAAATAATTATTATTCAAGGCCTGATAAATATTTCGGAGTAATGGATAACCGAGTTTAATGGTCCAGTGAGAAATAATATATATTGAATATTATTTCAAGAAATTATATTTAATTTAGTTTGTGAGTTTATCGCATGTCAATAAATAATAATAATATTATTATTATAGACATGGGGTTCTATAGGGATTAAAAAAATAATAAGGGATCATGTGGAATTATTATTTTATAACCCTAGTGGTATATAAACTCAATTATATTATTTTTTAATAGATCCAATTCATTTGTTGTGCACAACGAGATCTGAAGAGAATCCGATCAAATCCCTAGATAGCTCTCTATTTAATAATTCTCTCTAGAATGAAGAGAGATCCTCCTACACTACCACTATCAAGTCTAGAGAGATCTAAGAAAAATCTTCCTTGAAGTGAATCTTGGGGTGATCAAAGGTGAATGACACAAGATTTAGGATATACCATGATAACACTCATAGATTCCTACGATGATTCTTAGAGGTTTATAGAACACATGTGGATCATCGCTGGAGGGAATTTATTATTGATTCCTATAATACAACGGTGATACAATGTAGATACATTGTCAGATCCATCAGTGAAGAAATAATTTTTCCTAATGTATTTAATTAATTAAATAAATTAATTGTAAATAATATGTGATGATCCTATTCTTTGGTTATGGAGTTTTTCTACTGTCTATATTCTTTGATTCAATTAAATTGATCAAAAATTTTATCATCATGTAAATCTCAGAATAATAATAGATCATAACAAAAAAAAACAAGTTGGGCATGACCCATTCTCCTCTTCTACTATGCCCAGTACCCACAAGTGGTCTCAAAGGGGTTACATAACTATTTATAATTATTTTAAGATCATTGATTGATTTATGCATTTTTCATTAGTTTTCAATTCCATCTTAATCATTCATTAATCCAAATTATGATATCTTATTTATTCCTATTTGTTTCTCATAAATATAACCAAATTGATTAATTATATGAATGAAATAAAATATAATATTTTATCTGGAGGTGCTGATGAGTTTAGACAGACAACACAAGAGTACATACTTTGTAACTTGGAGGTACATGCTGTGTACCGGTGTTTAATGCACCTTGAATTTATTAAGAATTAATTCAAGCTGTGTGGATTCATTACACATGGTGAATTTAATTACACACCTTGTGTTGAATGGGAAAGCCTGATGCATGGTCATCCAGAGTACATACTATGTAACTTCTATACACGATGCGTATCTATTTAATCACAAATGGTCCATATATCTTCTTACATGTCCTACATGACTGGTGTCCATGTAACTCAAGGACTAAATGTCATATAGCCCATGTACACAATGTGTACTCTAATATTTTTTTGTGGAACAGTTAAATGTTGAGTCCCTAGGTGTGTTTTGTGGATAAACGGTGAGAATAATAAACTACGTGCAGCTCCAATGTACACACTATGTACTTTTACCAAATTACTAAGAATTAAAAATTAATTTATTATACTGTTCAAACCTTATCAATACGAATTCCTTGTGGTCATAAATTTTATAGTACACACTATGTGATAGGTTATATATATAAATAAAAATTTCTAATTAATTTCTTCATAATTTTCATATTTTTATATCATGTATAAGTTGTATTACAATTATTACTCTATAAGCATTGAAGCATAACATTCTATGTAAATTCAATATGTTTTGTGAGGTCATTAAGTTGATAGTACACTCCATGAAATTATGTGATAATTCATGTATACCACATGTCATAAGAGTAAATAGTATATGAGTATAATACATGTTGGGTAGTTCGGACGGGTACTCACCGTGTTTCCTCCAAGGTATATTTTTTTGTACATAGTTAATTTTAAATAAATTTATTTAATTTGTTTAAAATTATTATGGATAAGAATATCAAGAAAATTTTAATAATAATTAAGATAAAATAAATGATTAATTAAATAATATAATTAATTGGTTTGAGTGTGATTTATCTTAAATAATAAATATTATAATTTAATGATAATTTTATTAAATGCACAATTCATTTCCTGAATATAGATGATCATGAGCCTAGAAAATACCTCTATATGCGATTGGTTTCTTTTAATTTATTATTAAATTAATTTTTTGTCTTACGTGTTATCTCTCTCATTATATAAGGCCTGGGTGACCATGATTTCTTTTATGTAAACCTATTAACCAATCCATTGGTTCTACTCACCTAAATGTGAGTAAAATCATATGTAATGGATGGAGTTCCCATGATAGTGGAGGAAATTCAATTTTTTATCTGAGGTGAAACTAATCCAAGAGAGATACATTGGTGGATAGGTGAAAAGATGAAACATGAACCATAAATATTTCAAGGTGTTTTCCCCTAGGTCAATGGTTAGTTTATCATTTACTAAATAAACTAACCATTAGTAAAATCCCATGATCATAACACTTTATTATTTTATTTCAATCAAGTTTTATGATTATTTAATTATGGATTTCTTATCATGATCACATGAATTAATTAATTAACAATCATGCAAGATAATACTAAAATAAATTGACTTATGCGTAAAAATTATCTAAGACATGGTTAATCAATTAAATAAATCCACTTAATATTAAAATTAATGTAATAAAGACAATATTTTTAAATTTAAACATAAAAGATAAAATATCTCAATTACATATATTAAGTTAGTTTAGCCTTCCGATACTTTAGTTAAAATCGAGCCATACTTCAAAGTGCATGCCCATCCAAAGTTGGGGTGCTTTCAATTATTGGGGAAACAAACTTAATTTTTTGGATTGACACAAATTAGTTCACATTGAGGGTTGATTTCCAAATAAGGACTTTATGTAACTAAGAGGCAAAGGTTTATTAAATCCAATTTATGGATTTTAGGATTAGCGAGTCCACTCAAAATATCAAGGAACTATGAGTTAATGTACTTTTCATTTTGAATGCCCATCTAAAACCCTTCAAATTACTTGAATATCCAAATTCAAGGTGATGAGATGGGAAATATGGATCCTTATTACTAGAGTTTATATGTAATATGATATTTTGAATCCAATGTTAAGGGATATTGGGTTTTGATAAATTAGCATGAGATTAATAAATGTAATATTTATTAATTTGTCTAAATTTTATCAGATAAAGTATTAAAATTCTGATAATCTTATTTGTATAAAAAAAAGAATTCAAACATATCATTGTGATCCATACTTGAGAAGGATACCCTTCTCACCAACATAAATTTACAAGAGTGGAAAAATATCTTACGTGTTATCCTACGTCATGAAAGAAAATTGCATGTTCTGGAAGAACCTATTCCTAATACTTATGGTAAATAGAATTGTTAGGAATAATATCTCTTTATGAGAAACATTTAAACGATTCCATAGATATTCAGAGCATCATATTATCATCCATGATCAATTAGATTCTAAAGAAACACAAGGACATGGATGTGTATATCATGATGTCTCACCTTCAGGATCTCTATAAAGAGAAGGGAAGAAAAGAGAGATAAAAGATATTTAATTATCTACTTACAATTAATATTAGAGAGTATATTCTAGATGGGCCTCATACAATCAATATTATTGGATATATTGAATGCTTAGACATCTTAGGGATTAAATTCTAAGATGATTTGTACACATATATCATAATTTCCTCACCACCCAAGTCTTTATCCAATTTTATTGTTAATTATAGCATGAGAAATAATGAGAAGAGTCTTTCAGAACTTATTACTATGATTATATAAGTGGACAAGAACATGAGGCATAAAAATCCTACGGTCATTATGGTGAATAATAAAATGAACAACAAGGATAAGGGGCCCAAGAATCATAACAAGTCTAAAGATATCAATCACCATCCTTTCAAGAATAGTAAGATCTAGAGTCAGGGAAAGGAAAAGGAAGAATTATTTTTTTCATGTGGAAATCAAGGATACTATAAGAGGAATTTCACCCAGAAGCAAGGGGAAGCTAAAGTTGAATTCGTTATCAAGTTCAATATTTCAATATCTACACATTTGATATTAGATACATATTATTCCACTCACATATGTATCCAAATATAAGAACCAAATAGATTTAAAAATATTTCTAGAGGAGAGGTGGATTTGCGAGCAACCCACAGTGTGAGTCTGGCTGCTCTAGCCATTGGATACCACCACCTTTCATTTCCAAATGGAATGATATTGGTTATAAAATATTTTTTTTATGCACCAACTATTACCAAAAATATAATTTCTATATCCTTCCAAAATATAGATAATTTTATTGTCAAATTAGTAAATAAAAGTTATTTATTTTATAAATACAACATATGTTACTGTATGACACATTTAAATAACAGTATTTATATATTAAATTATGAAAACCAATTATTGGAAATAGATAACCAATCATGTTCACATGACTCATATAACACCCAACTATGGAATCACCATATTAGAAAAGTAAATTAGAATCATTTGAAAAAGCTATATCAAGATGATTATTTAGATTCTTTTGAGATAAAAACACTTGAAAGATGTCATGCTAGTTTACAAGGAAAAATGACTAAACCACCATTTTAAGGACATGGTGAAAGGTCAAAATAGCTTATAGTATTGGTACATATTCATGCATGAGAACCATTTCTAATAAAAACTAGAGGTGGGTATTCTTACTTTATAACTCTTACAGATGACTTGAGTAGAAATTTCTATGTATAATTGATGAGGTATAAGTCCGAGTCCTTTGATAAATTCAAATAATTAAAAAATGAAGTACAAAATCAACCTATAAAGAAGATAAAAAAGATTTAATCAGATAGAGGTGATGAATATCTTAACCAAGAATTTATCAACTTTCTATGGGAGTTTGGCATTCTATATCAACTCACTCCATCTTATACACCATAGTGGAATAGTGTTAGTGAAAGGAGGAACCATTCCTTGTTAGAAATGGTATGGTTGATGATGAGTCATGCTAATCTTCCATTATCCTTTTTGGGATATGCATTACAAACTGCATAATACACACTAAACCTAGTACCAAAAAGTGGAAAATAGAATTCCCTTCGAGTTGTGGAGTGAAAAGAAACCCATTTTTCACATACACATGTATGGGGGTATTAGGAATTTTTTAAGGACTTATTAGGCAAAAAAATAGAACCCCGGGGAACAAAGTTCATCTTTATAGGGTATCCTAAGGAAACAAAGGGATACTAACTGTAAAACCCCCCATACATGAAAGTGACTATCACTAAACATGCCATATTTCTTGAGAGGGTGTAAATGATAAAAAATTATAGTGGGATAAAGATTTACTTAGATGAAGTTGATGCTCAATATACACAAGAGTTGGTGTAGAAATAGATTCCATAGATCCCCATAGAATAAGTAGTTCTTAAAATAAAAGTACTACATAGGATCACTAGAGAGGTAATATAACCAGAGATATGGATTTCTATTCATTGAAGATGATGACTCATTATTGGTCGAAAATTATGAACCTATATCTTATAAAGAGGTATTAAAGAGTTCAAAAGTTATAATATGGAAAGAATCCATGAATTCTAAAATGTATTCCATGTATTAGAACCAATTTTGGGTTCTGGTCGATGCTCCAGTTAATGTAAATACTTTTGGGTGAAAATGGGACTTCAAGAGAAAAATGGACATAAAACGTAAATTAAATACCTACAAAGAAAGGCTAGTGGATAAAATGTTTAAACAACATCAATTAATTGACTATGATGAAACCTTTTCACCATTTTCCATGTTTAAATCCATAAGAATTATACTTGCTATATAAAATTACCATGACTATGAAATTTGGAAGATGGATGTAAAAAAAACTTTCCTTAATGGGAACCTACACGAAGATGTCTACATGATACAACTATAAGGTTTTATGACTACAGGTGATGGAAAAAGGATATACAAGTTATAAAGATCCATTTATGGATTTAAGAAATCATCTAGGTATAAATCATTCAATTTGATAAAGATATAAAAGAAGTTGGTTTCATTAAGAATGAATGTGAGCTATGTGTTTACAAGAAGTTTAGTGGAAATATGGTTGTTATAATAGTAGCATGTTTTGATGAAATATTACTTAATATAAATGACATAACAGTCTTACAGTCTATTAAGGACTAGTTAAACAAGTGCTTCTCCATGAATGACTTTGGTGAAACGGCTTATATTCTAGGGATCAAGATCATTCGTGATAGATCCAAGGGGCTTCTTGGACTATGTCAAAGTACATACATTGACCAGATAATAAATATATTTAGTATAGAAAAATCCAAGAGGGCATTGGTTCAAGTGTCACATGGTATACATATTTATAAGAAAATGTGTCCTCAGACATAACAATAGAAATAAACAATGAGTAAGATCCCATATGCTTTAGTGATAGGATCAACCATATATTCCATGTTTTGTAGTAAACTTGATGTTTCCTAAGCATTGATCATGGTAGGAATATATCAATATGATTTAGGAGAACAACATTTGTCTAATGTTAGATCTATCATTAAGTATAAGCGAATAACTAAGGATATGTTCATAGTGTATGGAGGCAAGGAGGATCTAGTCATTAGGGGTTATAACAATGCTATTTTTCAAACATATCATAATGATCTATAGTCAAAACCATGACATGTTTTCTGTCTCAAAGTAGGATCTGTGAGTTGGAAGAGTTCAAAGCAGCCAATTGTTGCTGATTCTACAGTGGATTCTGAGCATATAGAGGCTTATGATTCATCCAAGGAATCCATTTGGATACAAATTTTTTTCTAATATCTTTATGTGGTACCTAGTAGTAAAAAATTTATCACATTATATTGTGATAATACTACAATGTTGGATCTTGCAAAA
This sequence comes from Viscum album, assembly GCA_963277665.1. NCBI lineage: Eukaryota > Viridiplantae > Streptophyta > Magnoliopsida > Santalales > Viscaceae > Viscum > Viscum album. The sequence goes on from OY728160.1 coordinate 1,089,226,675, forward strand.
TATCTAAGGTCACACCAATAGACAAAGCACATACTCTGGAAGTATCACCTCTTGATAGATTTTTCTCAGAGGGGTAAAGTTATAGTAAGAAAATTTCACATAGAATAAAAAATGGTGGACCCCTTTAATAAAGGTATATCTCTATAGAATAATGAGTATCATGTGAGAGATAGTAGACTAAAGGTTGTTAGTAGTTGGATCTAGTGAAAGTGGGATTTTATTGGAGTTGGTTACCTAGAACCAACTTCTATGTACTTTATGATAATGTATATTCACTATTTAGAATATTAATAAACTCCTTATCACATTATGATTGTACTTATATGTTACATAGTATGTGATAATAGCCTAAGTGTAGTTGTCGCACTAAGTGGTCATAGTCGTTCCCTGCTATGATGAGAACCCAGAAGTGCCACAACAGTATTATTAAATATATGTTCTATATATGGATGAAATAATTTGAGGGAAACACATGATATAGGCTATTAGGGGTGGAGACTCATAGGACTTTGAGTAACCTTCTCATAGTGTACACCCTTGGTAATATCCAATGTAGGATATTATGAGAATGAGACCCGTTAGTAGGAAATCAATATTTATATGTTTCATTGGATGTTTCTATCTGTGGACATTTTTATTGATCCTTATACTTTAATATTATTATTAATGAGTGTTATAAGTTATTTACTTTGATATATTGATGAAAACTATGACAACATATGTTTTCAGTGAGATACGATACATTGGGTGTATCATGAGTCATATCTCATTTATAAAAAATGTGAGAAATGATTTTTCACTTCTATTTATTAATGAAAGTTGATATCTTATGTCCTTTTATAGAAATTATATATCCTAAATAAACCGATAGCCCTGGTGTTCTATAGCCAAGTTCAATTTATGAAAAGTCAAAGAAAGATACATCAAGCACATAGGTTTATGGAACTAGCATTCAACCTTATATATTAGAGATATCATGATAAAGGGATTATATTATGTAGTTTTCATCTATATGAGGCATTATGTCATTGTGATATTAAATTATTTCTCTATGGGTGCCTTGGCATGTTTCTACATGCTAAAATTGAACTTTATGCTACTTTGGATAATGTCACTGAGAAAGAGGCCTAGAGGTTCACACAATAAGTGTATCCAAAATATAATTTAAATAATAATATAATTTATTATTTAACAAGTTAAATAAATATTATTCCAAAATGTGGTTTGTAAGCACCCGTGCTTTTCCGGACTGGATGTTTGGGAAAAAAATTGAATTTTTTTCTGATACTTTTAAGGGATAAAATGGTAATTTTAATCTAGAATATGATCTTGAACAATTTTTATAACCACTATATTGGTCCTGAAATAGGGTGTTTACCCTAGGATAGGATTTTGGTATATTTCCAAGCCATTCAAATTTTAGCAGAATAATTAATAATTAATATTAAATTAAATAAATTTTAATATATCAGCATAAGTTCGTTTGGACTTATATTTTGAATGGAGAATCATATTGAGATTCCATATCCACCATTGATTCCATAATGAGGATTTTTTCCTAGGTGGGGCATAAAATTATTTTGGGTACCGTGGTCGACCTGGGCCCCCTTTTCATCTTCTTTTCTTCTTTTAATCCTTCTCCCCTGGATTCTTATGTATACCCCATATGAGTACTCAGTCATGAGTATGATAGAGAAAAAAATTGATGGATAGAGACAAAGAGATATAGGAGAAGAGAGGTACCACCTTGAATCTTGGGACACGTCAGATCATCATGTGACAACCGTGGATCGTGGAAACAGGTGAAGCTTTGACAGATTCCACCCAAAGTTTGGAAATTTTTAATTTTTTCCATAAATACACATATATTTTGTATTTCCTAGTTTTAAATCCTTTTTATGCTTTTTTGGGACCCCTAGTGGGACGATATATAGCTTTTGCTGAGAAAACAAGGGTTTCTGGGTAATTTGAGGGTTTTCCATTTGGGAAAACCTGCCTACATGGCGTATAGATTAGGGAACACATGCCTTGTGTTCTTCCTATTTGAGGAATCTAATATTTTTAAAGTACACACCATGTATGGGGTATACACTTCGTGTACTAGTATCTTCCATGTAGTCGAGCACCTAGCCAGACTGCCCATATAAGGGGCCCAAGTTTTGTAGGGTATATGGCCAGACCCCGTGTGTGTTGCACGCTATGTAGATGTACACATCCTAGTAGAATACATGGCCAGGACATGTGAGGTACATTGTTAGGTACCCCATGTAGCCTACACACAATGTACATGACCAACATGCCATTTACTTAGGCTTTTACACACCAAGTTCAGTTAGAGTACACACCCATGTGGGGCCTTGAGGGTACACACCATGTACTAGGGTACACACGCTATACACTCCTCATTTTCTACCCTTTTAGGGTCTATTATATCTTCTTTACAAGAGTCAAAATTGGACTAAATATTAGTTCATTATAATTATATTCCCATGTATATTACAATGGTAAAACCTTTTAGGTAGTTTGAGGACCTTGAGAGGCATTCCAAGAGTTTATCTAAATAGAGAGGTTCTTCCTCCAATAATCAAATTTTGTCTTCTCCTGAGGGAGAGACTTGAAATGAGAGTAGTAATATGGGTGTTTAGAACAAAATTTTCAAGACCTTGATTTAAGATGGGTTATGATCTTTCTCTCTTGAATGATTCCTTTTTATATTTTTCCTTGAGGATGTCTCCCTTGTGAGATGTTCCCTTCTAGCCTAGGAAGCTGTGGGGATAGTTGTTTTTGAGGATCCCATGTAGGATTAATCTTATTATGTTTTACCTAGAGGATACCGTGTTAGATGAATCTATCTTCTTATTATACTAAGAATCCCCTATGGTATTCCTTTCTTACAAGGTAACTCATGGAATCTCTTACAGGATCTCTATACTTGTATGCCATTCCGAGGATCCTATGTAGGATTCCTCCTTTTACCTTCTCAACTGAGGATCTTGATTAAGATTCCTTCACTTATGTGTGGACCTTGAGGATCCCATACAGGATTCATCCTTTACCTTTTCTCCTGAGGATCTTGAGTAGTATGCCTCTCCAGTGTTTAACTTGAGGGACCTAGTAGGTTCCCCGATGTTTGATCGACCCTGAGTTAGTACATCAGGTTTGGGTAGAGATGGAAGTGGGTGTCACCTTAGAACTTGTGCCAAAATTTTAAACCCATGTGGATATGGTAGTAGTGGTGGGTTTAGGTGTTTTACCACCCTCACTCTTTGTTTATACCTTCACTTTAATACTAATGATTCAATGAGGATTACTAGAGGTGATTCCTGGTTGGTGGATGATGAGCCTAACATGAGGCATCTTTATTTCTCTTTGGGATGCCCAAATGTTCTTTCATATGATATGGATTCTAAGCCATGTTATTGTTTTATTATTTTTATACCCATAGTTACTATCTAGGACTTAGCTGTTGAGATAATATATTTGATTATTATATTATCAGGATGTCCATAGGTGCTTCCTAGGATCTATCTGTTGAGCCTAATATTATGATATATGGTAATGGAATCCCTATTAATGATATTCATGGATGATCACACTCTCCCAAGTGATGATTATGATTATAATCTTCTCTAATTGAAAAGTGATGAAGATGATTATGCTCTCCTTGATCTGATTATACTCATGGATGATGTTGCTCTCCCAAGTGATAAGTATGATTATGATATCCATGATAGATTAATTGACCATGGTGTTGGAAATGGATTGGATAACCATGAATGATTACACTTTTCCAGATGATAGGGATGATTCTGGTCTCCCTTATTAGAGACCTCTCAGGGTGGTCACGATGTCTTAACAATGAGATCACCTACAGACCGCTTAAGGGTCAAGCCCTTAGGAATTATCCAAGTCTCAAATGTCATGAACTCCTACGGACTAGGGATTTGGGCTCAGAAACTAGACTATATTTACATGTAATGAGTGTAATGACATCCAAATCAATGACCATTTATAGTATTTTCAGATGTACTTCCCTATAATCCTTCTTTACAGTGATTGAAGGCAAGTAGGGGTGAACCTAGGGTTCAGATGAGTATCCCCCTATGGTAATATAGCTTGCTCAAATATCTTTCCAGCATTGGCCAAAGAAGGTACATGTCAATTGGGATTAAAAACCCAAATATCAACTTAATGATACATGACTTGAGTGGTTTGACATCTAGCTCAATTTCCTTGCACAAAATGTCCAGGCAATTAGGATTATGAGCCTAAGGATTGACTGATGATGGTTTCATGTTATTTCATTCAAATTAATTAGGTATATTAATATTTTTGTATATATGTATATGTATGATACTATACATATATATTTATATAAATGGATATCCATTATGGAACATTCCCAGCTGACTGGGATTATGAACCCATGGTTTGACTATGGTTTCACTTTTACTAGATTTACTTATCTTTTCAGTTGAGTCTCAGCTAGGCTGAGCATATTGCATGAGGATGCACTTATGATAGTATATTTTAGAGGTTCATTGTTGGGGTGGAATACTAAGATTATATTCTCACCTCTGTACGTACACTTCAGTGTACATACCGACCTTATGTCTTCTTTTTTAGGTTGAGCATAGTTTCATGGTGGATAGGGATGAGGTCCAGTGTTTCATGATCGATCAAAGCTTCTCGTGTGGGTTCTTTTGATTGGGATGGTGCAGTTTTACAATGTTTAGAGACTGAGTATGTGGTCTGTATTAGAGTTAGTAGTAGAGCCCTATAATTTTATTTTAGTTTCTTTTGTTCTCCTATATCTATATGGTCATCCTAGTGGGTGAACATTGTTGTAAGAATGGAATAACAATTTAGGATTTTAGATCTTTTCATTTATTAATACATAATGTCTCTCTTTTAGTTTATCCACTGCTTCCTCACTCTATTTATATACTAATGTGTTTGATACTTATCTATTTATGATATTTTATTACTTTGATATGAGGGCGTGTCTCCCCACTGTCACACCCTAGACACTTTATACTAGTTAGAAGACTTTGGAATATGGGGGGGGGGGGGCACGCTTGAGGCCTTGTAAAAAACTATCTCGGAGCACCGAACTAGTGGAATCCAGGTTTTAATGTTACAAAGTAGTATCAGAGCTGTTCCTTTCCTTGGATTTACTATTTGGGATGTGGTAGATAAGAGTATTAGGAATGTGTTGAAACCTGTGATGGATATCAAACTAGTGCATCGAGAATACTTGTTCTGGTGAGAATTCATGGTTTCTAGGTTTATGGGATTTCTATTATGATCTATGGTGTTACAGTTGTATATGATTTCACCTTGAGCGACACACATGTTTTGTGGATGTAATGATTTATTATATATATTTGGATATTGGCCCCTTGGTAGGAGGCTAGGGATGGATTTTGACTTTTGGATGGAAAAGGAAAGAGGTGTCTCATGAATCATATTTGTCATGTAGTATTCACATCATATAGGTCTTATAGTGTGTGATTATTACTAATGACAATATGAAAATTGTTTAAAGTGTCAACATAAACCTAAATAGTGTTTTCCCGTATAAGTTTTTGGTGGAATTCTACCAAATTGATTTTACTTGTATATATATATTTCCTTTTGATGGTAGGTTATGTGGATCTATGATGAGATGTTTGGTGGTAAGGTTGATGAATCAGTCCTCATACATGGGAGGTACAACCACCCTAATAGGTTGATAGGGAATATGATGCCCATATGTTATACCCTTATGGGGATATCCCTTTGTTTATGGTTGTTCAGTTAGATCACTACGAATGATGCCAATGGGTAACGAGATAATTATCATGAACTGGACCTTTAGAGGGTATTACTATAAATAGATGCCCGATGAGTTTTAGTTATTTATCTTTTCTTACATTGGTATCATGACCACCAAGGAGAAATTTATTTTGAGGATGCTCAGAGAGGATCATGGACCTCGTAGGATGTATTGGTAGTTTGAACCACCTAGGTCACATTTTTCTTTAACTACCTTGAAGAGGTTTGATCTTTTAGGCTAGGTGGTTAGAACTGGTGACCTAGTTGTGAGACTTGATCAGTAGGGTGATGTGGGAGACCTAGAGGCCCTTAGTTTAGACTCATACCCTTGTAGGCTGAAATTTGTTTTGATCAAGGTAAACTTGTGTAAGGGAGGTCAGACCTGGTTAATTAATTCTTTTTTGGTAGTGAGATAGGTTATATTCTCATTTTGAGTTTGATGCATGAGTTGTGCTCAGGTTTTCTGATATAGGCATGTTGATTCCTTCAACTTTTTACAAGAACCTAGGGTGATTTGGTATCAAAACTAGCTTCGACGGGTAAGACTATTTGGGAGCCTGGCCCAATCGACTAGTGTTTCTACTATTTCTAATGCATTCAGAGCACAGTTAGATTCTCATGACTTGAATGATTCTAGTAGATGGGCAATCATGGAATAAATTGTGGCACATGTGAGGTGCCAAATTTTGAAGTGGAGTTATAAGGGAGTTTTTGGATTAATGAGATTTATGTGACTTATTAGATGACCATATTAATCCTATGATGGATAAATCATTGAAGTATGAGTCAAGTAGAAAAGGTATATGTCGGTTGTTCATGACACCATTAAAATAAAAAATCAGCGAGTAGCCATGTGCGAGCCGAGGACTAATTTTTTCAAAGATTTGCTGTGGGTAGGGTTTTCCGGGAGTTGTGGTTAAATGAATAATGAACTTCCATGGTATAGGTGACATAAAGGATAAATTAGGCATTGTAAGGTAGAGGGATCATGGTTATACATGGACACAAATTGTCAGGATACATGGTGTCAAGTGTTAGTTAAAGGAAAGTCAGACTATTTTGACATGAACATGGATTAGAGGGATATTTAAATTCCTTTTTATGGAATCTTATTGTACTCATGGTTAGAGACAATCATGATCTATCTTGACATCTTCTTGAGTTTTCTTAGAGAGTGTTGGCTCTATTCCAAGCTTCTTTTATTTTAAATATTCTTCCATAGTTAAGGAAGAAAACTTATCGAGGTTATACTCGAGGAGTGGTATAAGGTAAGAAAAATGGTGGGGAGTACCATTGGTTGTTTGAGGGTGGTGAACCTCGTTTATAGTTGAAATTAATTATTTTTCATGCGTCTTTGAGATCATATTTTAGTTTAGATATGATGATAAGGGTAGTCCCATGGTGGGGAGTACCAGATCAGTCACAGATAAATATCTCCCATAAAAGAGACAATTATTTATGCTATGATATTGTTCATTGGATAATTAAGATATCTTGTTATGAAGATGATCGGGTTGAGAACATAGTTGTTGGTTCTTCCACCAAGTCTTCTCGAGTATGAGAAGGTTTATGGTAGGGAGACTATTAGGAACTATGTTTTTTCGGACTAGAATCTTGAGTAGAAATTTGAATTTTTGATTTTAGATGATTATAAGGTGTAAGATGGTAATTTTAATCTAGAAAATGATCTCAGATAATTTGTCTGATCACTCTATTGGTCTTGGAATAGAGTGTTTACCCTAGGATAGAAGTTTTGTAGAATTTTGAACTGTTCAAATTATAAAGGAATAATTAATAATTAATATTCAATTAAATAAATATTAATATATCCATGCATGTTAATTTGGTCTTATATTTTTAATCAAGTTTAGGATTGAGATTCTATCTCTACCATTGAGTCTGGAATGAAGATTTTTTCCTTCGAGGGGTATAAACTCAGTTTGGCTGCTAGGACTGGCCTGAGCCCCCTTTTCTTTTTCTTTTCTTTTTCTTTTCATCAGTTCCTCCTTTATTTTATTCCTTCTTTCCTAGATTCTATCACAAACCACTTTTGGATCCTAAATCATGTAAAAAAGAGATAAAACAATTGAGGGAGATATATAAATAGATATAGGGGAATAGAGGTACCATCGGGAAGCTCGAGATGCGCTGGATCGTCATGCGACAACCATTAACCACAGAAACGGGCAAAGCTTCGACAGATTCTACCCAAAGGTAGGATGTTTTTAAGTTTTTTAATAAATCTATATAGATTTTACATTCAATAGCATTAAATCCCTTTTATTCTTTCTTGTAACCCCTTGTGGTCCAATCTATAGATTTTACTGAGAAAATGGGGGTTTCAGGGTGATTTGAGGGTTATTTGTTCATGAAAACCCATCTACACGACATGTGGTTTAGGGAACACACATTGTGTGTTCTTCCTATTCAAGGAATATTATATTTTTGGAGTATATTACATGTATGGGGTACACACGTTTTGTACTAGTACTTGACCATGTAACCGAGTACCTTACCAGGTTGCCCGTGTTAGGGGAACATGCCGTGTAGGGTACACGACCAGACCCCATGTGGGTCACACACTGTGTAGATATACATGGATAGGTAGAATAAATGGCCAATACATGTTAGGTACATGGATAGGTACCTACTATAGGTAACACGCCGTGTATAGGACCAACATGCCATGTAATTGGGCTTTTACATGCCATGTCGGGCCAGAGTATACACCCTAGTGGGGCCTTGAGTGTACACGCCATGTATCGGGGTACACACATCGTGTAATCCTCTTTTTCTAACCTTTTTAGTGTTTCTCATATATTCTTTCCCTGGATTCAGAATTGGACCCAAGAGTAGTCCATTATGAGTATCTTTCCATGTAGATAGCGATGGTAAAACCCTTGAGGCAGTTTAAGGACTTATGGGATGCATTCCAAGATTTTATCTAAATAGAGTGGTTCTTTATAAAGTAATCAAATTAGATCATCTCCTGATGAAAATTAATGAAATTAGAGTAATATATTGGGTTCTTGGACTAACCTAGTTGAGACCTTGATCTGATATGGGCTATGAGATATATCTCTTGACTAACGCCTTTGCAACCTTTTCCTTGAGGACATCTCCCTTGCGAGATGTGCCCTTCTGGCCTAGGAATCCGTGAGGATAGTTGTTTATGAGGATCCCATGTAAGATTCCTATTCTTACATTTGACCTAGAGGATCCCATGTAGGATTCCTCTATCTTCTTACCATAGTAAGGATCCCTAGTGGGATACATTTTCTTAGAATCCGACCTAGGGTATCCCTTGTAAGATCCCTATACCTATATGTCATTTTAAGGATCCTATATAGGATTTCTCATTTTAACTTCTCAACTAAGAATCATGAGTAGGATGCATTCACTTATGTGTGGACCTTTAGGATCCCATGTAAGATTCATCCTTTAAATTTTTTATTAAGGATCCTGAGTAAGATGCCTCTCCAGTGTTTAACTTGAGGGACCTAGTGGGTGCCCTGATGTATGACTGACCCTAAGATAGTACGTCAGGTTTGGGTTGATATGGTTGCAAGTGCCCCCTTAGAACCCATTCCAAACATGTAATACCATGGGGATGTAGTATTAGTAGTTTATTTAGTCATTCATCATCCCTCACTCTTTTTTATACCTCCACTTGTTTACTGTTGATGAAATAATGATTACTAGAGGTGCTTCCTGGTTGGTGGATAATGAACCTGACATGAGGAGTCTTTCTTTATCTTTGGGATGCCCAAAAATGATTTTATGGGATCTATATTATGAGCCATGTTATTATTTTATTATTTTTATACCCATAGGTACTACCTGGGATTTGGTTGTTGAGCCTATATATTTGATTATTATATTATCAGGATGTCCATAGGTGCCTTATAGGATCTGGGTGTTGAGAATACTATTATGATATACGAGCATGGTGTCCCTAGTAATGATAATGATGGATGACTATGCTCTCCTAAGTTATGAGGGTGATTATGATATCCTCTGATTGACATGTGATGAGGATGATTACGCTCTCCTTGATCTGATTATACCTGTTGATGATCACGCACTCCCAAGTGATAGAGATGATTATGATCTACCTGATCGATTACTTGACCTCAATGTTGGAAATTTCATTTCAAATCATTGGATAACTATGGATTATTATGATATCTTAGATGATAGGGATGATTTGTATCTCCCTTATTAGAGACCTCCATGGTTGGGCATGTCGTACCACTGGTTAGCTCTCCTGCAGATCGCCTAAGGGTTATACCCTTAAGGATTATCCGAGCCTCAAATGTATTGACTTCATAGATATTGGGACCTAGGGATAAAACATTGAACTGTGTTTACATGAAATGAGTGTCATAATTCCTATCTTAGTGACCATTTATAGGATTTCTGGATGTATTTACCTGGAATCCTTATTTTTAGTGATTGAAGGAGAGTACGGGTGAACTTGGGGTTATGATGAGTATTCCCTTGTGGCAACATAGATTTATCAAAGACTTATATGGAATTGTATGAATTAGGTACATTTTGATTTAGATTACAGACCTAGAGATAGAATTAATGATACACTACTTGATTGGTACAAAATCCAGCTCAACGCCCTTGCACAGGATGTCCGAGAGATCAAGGTTACAAACCCAGGGATCAACTGCTGATGGTTTCATGTTATTTCATTCACCTTACTTAAGTATATTAATATTTTTGTATATATTTATAGGTATAGAACTATACATATATATTCATATAAATGGATATCCATGTTGGAACTTTCCTAGTTGAATAGGATTACATACCCGTGGTTTGATTGTGGATTCATGTTTATTGGCTTTACTTATCTTTTCTATTGAGTTTTGTCTAGACTGAGAATATTTAATGGGAATGCACTTATGATAATAGATTTTATAGGTTCATCATTGGGGTGGCCTATCGAGATTATATTCTCACCCCTATACATGCACTTGGTGTGTATATAGACCTTATGTCTTCTTTTCAGGTTGATCACAGTGGTATGGTGGATAAGGATGAGGCCCAATGTTGAATGATCGATCAGAGCTACTCATGTGGGTTATTATGATTAGTTTAGTGCATTTTGACAGTGTCTGGATACCGGGTATGTGGTTTGGATCAAAGTTAGTAGTACCGATATGCACTCTTATTTATATTTCTTTTGTACTCCTATATCTGAATGGTCAACCCAGTGGGTGACCAATGTTTTATATATGGCATAATTATTCAGGATTTTATAGATTTTCATTTATTATTACAACATGTTTCTATTTCTGTTTATTTACTTATTCCACACTCTTTTTATTTACTCTTATGTATGATACTTAGCTATATATGCTGTGTGGTTACTCAGATATGAAGGCATAATCTCCCCAATGTCACACCCTAGGACCTCATTGCTAGTCGAAAGTCTCTGTCATATGGGGATTCATGCTTGAGGCCTCATAATGAACTAACTTGGAGAACTATATTATTATCATTTAGGTTGTGATGTTTCATGGTTTAATAGTTATTTATGTTTTCTTGATTACATATATTCTGTCACCAATTATTCAAGAGAATATTATGTGAGAAGAATATTTAATAAATATTTATTTTCTATTTGATGAATATAATATTTATTTATTTATTAGAGAATAATTTAGTGATATTTATTTATTAAATAAACAATCATTATTCAAGGCCCAATAAATATTGTGGAGGAATGACATACCAAGTTTAATAATCATTATTCATGTCCTAATAGAATTTAAAATTATTATTGTCTAATCCCAGAAGTATATAAGACTAATTATATTATTTTATTAAGAGAGAAAATTCATTTGTTGTGAACAATGAGATCCAGATTGAATCCTTATAAATCCATATAGATCTCCCTCTATTAGAACAATCTTAGGAATGAAGAGCAATCCTCCCCCATCAACACTCTCAAGTCTATAGAGATTGAATAGAAACCATCCTTGAAGTGATTCTCAAGGAGATTAAAGGAGAAAGATGAAAGTGTTAGGATTTTCCATGATAGCACCTAAATATTCCTATAGTGACATTTAGAGGTTTGTGGAACACATGTGGATCACCATTAGAGGGAATATATCCTTGATTACTACTATGTAATTATTGTATTATGTAGATATGTTTCCAAATCCATCAATGAATAAATAAATTCTCATAAGGTAATTCTTTATTTGTTTAAATTAATTATAAATAACATGTGATGATTCCACACTTTGGTTTCGACATTTTTCTATTGTCTATATTCTTTGATTCATTTCCATTGATCACGATGTTTATTATCATGTAAATCTTGCATTAAAAATAAATCATGACAAAAATTGGTGTTGGTCATGCCCCATCCTCTGCTTTCTCTATGCTAATAACCTATACTATTCATTATATTTTATGATTTCTATACACCACCACCCATGTTAGGTGTGTATATTATGACCAAATGTCTTGGGTTGAGTGTTTTCCTTAACATTTAGGATGGTGAGGAAATATATGACTAACTTCTCTTTCTTATCCACCCTCTCTTCAAATATAGAATAATGTGTGAGTGTATCCACTATGTGATGGTTTAAGGCATAGGGTACATGACTACATGGGTTGTGGTGGATCTTAGTTTACCATACATGTGTGTACGGGCTGTAGTGGCTTGAGGATATGGCACATATATGTATTTTGGAATAGTGATTTCAGTTTCCTTTAGGTGTACATGTGTGTACTATGGTGGCTTGAGGTATAGTATGGTACATGAGCTATTGTGGCTTCACAAATCTCTACTTAGTTATGGTCACAATGATTATGAGGTTTTCATGAGCCACATAACATGTAGGATGAGATTTTTACACTACCAAAAATAAAAAAATATATTTATCTATGTTTTTCTCCCAGGGTTCAGCTTAGTTGGTAGCGGCCCTATGGGGTCTCGATGAGGCCTCGGGTTCGAGTCTCGTCGAGTTCTTCCTTGTCAATAGTATATGGATTTTCTTGTATTTCTCCCCCTCCCCTGAAAATTATAAATATATTTATATGTGTTTTGATTTTACATTTATCTACATTCATAAGTGTAGCTAAACCATTTACCCATGTTTTATAAAAAAGCAAGGAAATAATGTGTTGTGAAATTTTACGTGTTTAAAAACATATCTAATTTACCCACACAAAATTTGACTTAATTTCTATGAAATGTAGGTAAATGAGTTATTAATTATCCATATTTTATCTAAATATAGATAATTTAATTTTATGATTTTTTAATATATAATTTTTATAAATGGAAAAGTTTGTTTTTTTTGCAACCTAACCCATGTCTAGTTGGGTCCTCTGCACCTATGACGTCTGATATTGTCATCCAGTCCCCAACCTACCCTTTCATGCTCCCAAGATCACCCCATGTTGCTATGCCAATTATTCCCCCACTGGTCCCCACCCTGACCTTGTGTGATTCCTCTCTCGTCCCAAGCTATTGCACCTTTTGATCCCCTCCCACCCTCTCACACTCCAACTCTCACTCCAAGTGATGCTACCCCACCGCCCATCTTCCCTCACATGTTTTGGTACTGAGTGACATACCCCCACCAACCTCACATGAATTTCCTAGAAAACTCACAAATAATTCTAGCCAGTTAGGGCAGGATGTGTAAAAACCAGTGAATCGCTTGGACCTCTTAATTAGGTGGTTCCATTGGTTTCTATACCTACTATTTTGTATTTATATATAAAACAATATGAATAAATTTATAAATTTATATAATAACATACATTTAATATATTAATATACATGTATATATAGGACATAATATATATAACTAATATATATATATATATATAAATATAAAATAATATGTTTATATGTGTGTGTGTGTGTGAGTAAATATATATACAAAATTAATAATTTTTAATATTATTACATTTATATTGACATATTTATACATACATACATACATACATACATATATATAAATATATAAATGTATAATCTTTAATATTATTACATATATTTATATACTAATATACCTTTAATATATTAATATACAAATGTGTGTTAATACAACTATACTTTTAAATTTATATATTAATTAATATATTAATATATATATATATATATTAATTAATAAGTTAACACACACACATACATATATATATATTAATATATAAATACATACATATATATATATACATTTATATATATTTATATTAATTTATAAATATATACATATATAAGTATATTTATATTAATATATTCATTTATAAGTATATTTATATTAATATATATAAAAATAAATATATATTTATTAGTATAAAAATATATAAATTTATATAAATTTATACAATTATACATGTAAATATACTTTCTATATATATATAAGTATATTTATTTATATACATTTATAAGTATATATTTATAAGTATATATAAGTATTTTTGATTATATATAATTATATTTATAAGCATATATTTATAAGTATATATAATTATATATTTATAAGTATAATTACATGTATGATTGTATGTATTTATAAGTATATATTTATAAACCTAAGGTTTGTAATATATTATAGTAGGGGCCAAAGATTGTCTCTAAATAGAGGTACAGAATCATGTCACTACAATTAGTAAAGATAAATGGATTTTGGATTTATCATGATTTAAAAAAATAAAATAAGTAATTTAAACAAGTACATATGATCAAGAAATGAATTGGTGATTGGACCAGGGTTTGAATCACCAATTGTTATGCTATCCTAGTTTTTAAACATTAAACATTATTCTTATTTTTAATTAATCAATGAGAGAGTCTATAATTACTTATATCTAACCTTAATTTGGAAATGAATGCGAGTCTAGATCACGAAATAATTATTACTGATCAATCTTTATTCCTATGTATATAGTAATACATCAGGTGATCGCCATTATATTTTCACAATAATTCATTCACTAATTACTTAAGCTACTCTCAATCAGGTGAAGATATTCTTATGTGTTGGAGTTGGTTCCCTAGAAAAAACTGACTTTGTACCATCGATTACCAGAATATTAAAAAACTATAATATTTATAAATATATTATTACATTATGAGTGTTATTTTGTGAAAAATTATGAGATAATATCCTTAGAGTATATGTCACATTGAAATGTCATAGCAATTCCTCACTATAATGAGAACCTTGAAATGCTATGACAATATTCTGAAACATATGTCATATAGTCTAGATGACATTTATATGATGGGACATAAATGATGTTTTGACTACTAGGTGTTGGATTCTTGTAATTAGATGAGGCTTCTTCTCATTAAGTCTCACACTTGGTAATCTCCAAGAGAGGAGGTTATGAGGACAAAACCACCAATAAGAATTCTACATATTATACATGTAATTGGATATTCCTATCTACAAACACATGTATTGGTCCTTAGACTTGAAATTATTATTAATTTATATCATGAAACATATATTTTTTTGTATAAAAAAATCCATGATGACATATGCCTGTAGCGAAGCAGGGTATGTTGGGTGTGTCGTAAGTGACATGACATTAATAAATAAGCCAAGAAAATATTTTTCCATTAAAAGTCATGAAAGATGATATCTCTAGATATTTTATTGAAATGTAATTATCTAATTAAAACCATGGCCATGATAGTTCATTGATGAGTTCATTTACGGTATTCAAAGAAAGATCTTCAAACACATAGATTGATGACACAAATATACAACATGATTGATGGAATATCAAGAAAAATGGATTTTATTACACAATAAGTATTCGTATGAGGTTTTTATCATTATAATATTATCTTCTTTCTCTATAGGTGAATTTATGTATTACTAGATTCCAATCTTGGATTTTAGGAAAGATCCCCTAATTCCAATGAGAAAGAGGCCTAGAGGGTCACAAAATAGTGTATCCATAATATTCGTTAAATTCTATTTAAATTTAAAATTAGAATAAATATTATTCTCAAGACTTAGGAATAATAATTATTTATCTAATGTTGATCACATAAATCCAATCATCAGTCATTCAAGTTTTGAATATTAAATAAATATTATCTGAGAGTTAGCGAATATAGAATATTTATTCATCTCTTGTTTATTATTCACAAGGTATTAAATAATTATTTATTTATTAAATAAATATCTATTTAGTTATGTGAATATCAAAATAAATATCTATTCACAAGTTTAGTGAATATAATATTTATTTATTTATTGAATGAATAATATAAGGATATTTTTTTTAAATAAATATTTATTATTAAAGGTATAATAAATATCTTTGAGGATTAACAAGACGAGTTAAGGGTCTAATATAAATGACATTAAAATATCTATGAGTTATCATATGTCATAGAATATAATAATAATAATAATAATTAACATGGAGTTTACTTAGAATAAACAATTATGTAAAGGGATATTGTGGAAATACTAATTGTTTAACCCTAAGTCAATAATTTTATTTATATAATTTCTATAAAAAAAAGAATCTATGTGAATAAAAAATAATCTCAGGGGAATTCTCTCAATAATGGAGAGATATCTCTCAAGAATGATCTTAATAATGAGTGATAATCCTCCTCCTTGATCAAAAGTTTGAAATAATAAGAGAATACTTTTTTGAAGATGAAAAGACTTATTATTGCGATTAATGGAGAATGACATAAGATGTTTTTCCTCTATTATAGAACTTGGAATACCAATGGTGAAATTCTGAGATTCATTGACCATTTGTGGATAATAATAGAATAATTTTACTTTATATTATTCATTATAATAACGTTTCAAGATTGGATACCAAATTGATCATTAATGATGAAAGAATTTTCAATGCACAATAATTATTGTTATAAATTAAATGGGTAAAGATCATCTCTATGAATATTCTGGGTTGCATTCATCAAGTTATTTGTATTTATCTGTTTAAAATAATGAAAAAATTGATATAAACCTGCTTAAACACTTCTGCTACACCCAAAACCATAAAGTGGAATCAAAATAGACACATTATAATTTTTAATTATTTATTATTTTTTGAACGATTTCTTGTATTATTACCAAGTTTTCATTTTTAGTTTTTCATTATTCAACTTGAAAGTTGATATAACATGATCATATAGTTTCATGTTACTACGAACAAGATAAGAACATATTAATAATGCTCTAAAATCCCACTTTGTGGTTCCAAGGATTTTGGTTATTGGACATGAATATACAACATGTAATATAAAATTACACACTATCAACCCATGGTCAACAACAAAAGGGAGAGCTACATAAATCATGGTACATCGTGTGGGGGTCAGTAAGTGGAATATAATTAATAAAAACGCTATTTTTTTTGACTTTTAGTCAAGTTAAATGACATATAAGTGACTACACGACATGTAACAAGTTGTACACACTATGTAAAGTGATATTACCCATGTGGTATACACACCGAGTCCCTAGGAATGTTGTGTGGGTGGCCAAAAAAGGTGTACATAGTGTGTAGCTAGCTGTACACATCATGTAACTCATACCTTATCATGAAAGGTACATGCTTATACTGGTGTGTCATGCGAGTCGAACATGTATAAAAAAAATTAATTAAATCAAAACCAAACCACATGGCATGTAGATGATGTACATGACATGTAATAGGGTTTTTTTTTCAGCTAGAGTAAATGCCAATTTATTTTCAATGGGTTGAGTGGAATTAAATAAATTAATCATTATTTTTTACTTTATTATAAAAAATACATGATGTGTATAGTTTTCGTATACTCTTTGTACTTCATGGGAATCACTAGCGATACACACCACATATATTCAAGGCATGTTATGTGTTTAACATGGCGTGCTGATGACACAGCTGAACCAGGGAAGAACATGCTATGCACTATTACAACTTTCCATATAAGTATACTTATCATGTAAGTACATGATATATGATAAGGAAAATACACAGTGTGTGTCACACATCATGAGAGTGACAATACATGATGTGTAACCCAAAAGGTCACATATCATGTCACTTATAGTAAATTCCATGTCTATTAAATTCTATATTGAATCTAATCTAACAAGAAGGGTACACAACATGTGAACCTTCTAATACATGACATGTACATAATCAATTTTAATTAAAATAAATTTATTTAATTTATTTAAAATTACACAAGATGATAATATCAAAGAATGTTTGGATTGTTAATTAAGATAAAGAATTAATTAATTAATAAGATGATTAATTTATTTATTCTATAATGAATGCCAACAGTATTCATTGGATATTGTGATTGATCATGATCTTGATTTAAATATATATATGATGAGTTTATATTTAATTTAATCATTTATTTCATTAGTTTTTATGATGAATTTATTATTTAATCAAATTTGATGATCTACAAATCATCCCTTCCTCCTTATTAGAAACATACCTATGTGTACATGGTTTATTTATGTAACCCTAGACCCTTGGTTCCCTTCACCTAAGAGTGAGTAAGAATATGTAAATGAAGGAGCTTTAGGAGAGTGAAGATGGTTCAAGAACGAGCCAGGGTGAAACCAACCAAGAAGATACATTGGATAAATATGGAATGTTTCAACTAAAACTAGGTGTTAACACAAGGAGTTATTACCCTAGGGTTAAGGGTTATTTTATCTTCCACTCGATAAACCAACTAATAGATAAAAGTTCATGTCCATATCACATTTTTATTTTATTTTTTCAAGCATATGGTTACTTATTTATACAATGATTATTTATTTGATCATTAAACATTACCACATAAAGAAAAATAAATATCAAGTATGAAAGAAAAAATAAAACAAAAATAATTATGTGTAAATTATTTTACCAATAAATGGTTAATTAATTATGTAAAACCCATAAAATATTAACAATTATGTAAATGATAATAAAGAATATTTATGAATAAATATAAAAAACCTCTCATGGGAATATTATGTTAGATAATGCCTTACATTTTATATGTTAAGATGCACCCATAGTTAAAGTGGTTAATCCATATTTGGGGATACTTTTCAATTATTGGAGAGTCTTAATAAATACATTGGTTCAATTTAACCAAATTGGTATTTAATGTAATTACTATAGTTTTTTTAATATAATTTTGAAGCAAGTATTGAAGAAATATGAGTTTAAAATTTAAATATTGGGTAGTACACTCATCAAGGAATTGTGGGTTAATGTATTTGGAAAGAAAACTTAACTAAATACCTTTGAATAATTTTCAAGGCCATATTCTGGGTTATAAAAAGGGGAATATGGATATTTTCCACTAGAATATCCATGTGATAGGATATTATGAATCCAATGGTTAGGGATATTGGGATTTGATAAAATAGTTGGAGACTAATAAAATAAATTTATTACACCACAATTGGTAATAAGATAAGGTACTAAAATATACTTTTACTAATTATATAAAAATGGAAAACAATAACACAAGAATACTGTGACCTTTCCTAGACAAAGACCATGTCCTAATTAGCACAAGTTTTCATGAGTGTTATAGTCATTTCTACACTAAACTACCATAGGAGAATTTTTATAATGTATTGGAATCCCTTATTCTTAATCATCCACCTCAGCAACCAAGTAAAAATGAAAAGGATGCCTACATGAGGTACATGGAGGATGCTTTAAAGGTATACTTAATCATGTTAGCAACTATGTCTGGAGATCCGATGATACAATATCAAGATATGGATTCATACACTATGATTAATCATCTCATAGAACTTGAGAAGGAGAAAGAGATGCTAAAGATAAATGACATTTTCAAAACATTATTCCAATTTAAATTAGAAGATGAGTACCCAGTTAGTTATCTTTCCTTGATGATGCTGAATTACATTTATAAGTTATCAAAGTTGAACTTCTATATGGATAAAAAATTATCCATTAATATGACATTATCATCCTTACCACCCAGGTTCTCTATATTCATCAAGAATTACACGATGGATGGTATATAGAATCTATTCATGAATATTTTGATTATGTATTTCTGGGTGGATAAGGATTAAAGGGAACATGTTATCTTGCCCATTATGGTGAATAAAGTGAAACAAAAGGTTGAAATGACCATGGATATTTCAAAGTTGATGGAATCTTTACAATATATTTTAAAGAAACAAAATATTTAAAGGCAGAGTGGTGAATAGGGAGTTATCTTCTTCGCATGTGGCAAAAGATGTCATTGGAAGAGAAAATATTATTAATTAAAGAAGAAATATATGGATGCTTCTACTTTAGGTATATTAATTTTTGTATGTAATATTTATATTTCACTTCTTAGATATTAAATAAAATTGGCAATTCACATCTTTTTATTCAAATATAGGAACCAAGGAAGTTTATGAGAATTATAAGAAGTAAGATTTTTTTAAAAGGATGGAGGAAATGAATCTTTTATTGGAAATAAGAAATAAAAGAAAGGAACAAAAGAGGTTATGGGAAAACAAATCAATATTCCCAAAGATATAAGAAGTGATGCAATTTCTCTATATAGATGATAAATAGTGATTACTAAGTTAATAGATAAAAACACCCAACTTCAAATTTCCAAGTGGATTGATTCATGGAAAACTATTGTTTTTTATTGATTATTAACAAAAAATTTGACTCAATTTCTAGTTCTAGATACAATGTGACTTCATTTCATGTTTGAAATCAATTTTGTTATGGTATTTTATACTTAACAAATAGTTCATTATTACTTGAATCACATATATAAAATATAAAAAAATAATGAAAAATATGAAAATATAGGACTCATACCTAGTTATGGAAAGATAATTATTTATCAAGTAAAAATATAGTTAATTTTCAAGTATATACCCAAAATTATGTTTAAACTCTTTAGAGCTAACTCTTGGGTATTTTATACATTTACTTATTAAGTTTTTGATAAATAAACCTTTATAAATAAAGTTACTTCACAAAACTTCTATAATTAGTTCAAAAATATCATGAAAAATATTTGAAGGAGAATATATAGGTAAGTTTACATACTTCATGAGATTCCTTTAAGAGATTTTAAGGATGCCCAATGAATAAATGATTACACTTGGTAAATGATATAAGATATTTTAGGTGGTATAGTTGGAGAATATCTTAACCAAATATTCATCAATAATTTAAATATAGATTGGATCCATTCACAAATTCACCTTTCCTTTCACACATAAAAGATGTGATGGTATATAATATCCCATGTTTTTGGATATATTTGAATTTATGGGGGAATATTTGAATTTTTCTAGTGGAAAATCCATTTTTAATAATTGAGTTTGGATCGAGAATAGGATAGTTAGAATATATTATAGGGATATTTTTGGATGTAGTTTGAGGAATAGGAGGTGCCTTGATTTCTCAAAAAAGTATTGGGAGATTTGAGCTTTTGAAACTTTAGTTTTGGGAATGGAATCTTGAGAACACAGTTAGTGCTAACTATGCACCCAAAACACGCAGCCTGATATGTGTAGGTGAAGAGTTGGTTAAACCTTTCTTGGAGCTCTAAGAAACCATATGAGTGTATGAAAAAAATTTATAGAGGAATTCATAAGGTTTTACAAATAGTGTGCCATAATTGAGTGAAATAAGGTGTTTGGGATAATGTTGACTGCACAGTTTTCTCACAGTTTTGCAAACCATGCAACCAAACCATGAAACCCATAAAAAGTGATATTTTACCCATTTTACCTTATGAGTTTTTTACTCATACCCATTTTTTTCTCCCCCATTTTAATCCAGTATCCTCCCACACCCTCTCCCTTACTCCCTCTCTTCCCTTGGTATATATCCTTCATCTAAAGTCCAAGTCGACTTCTTTCTGTGGCGTTGGTGAGCTAGGGGTAATGATATGGGTCCATTTTCTCTTATCCTATTATTTATATATTTTTTGGTTATTATAATTAGGTTTTTGAGTGATTATTACACCTGATATTGGTGGAATCATCTCAAGACGATGAAGCTTCCATGCATCCAAGATTAAGGATAACCTGAGATAACATATGCATGCCGTCTCCCATCGTTTTGTTGGAAGTATATCTCCAAGTGAATTTTAAAGGTATTTTGAGTTAATTTTTTGTCTAAACTTATGGTTTTTGTTTTTTTTTGATTTGTATTTGGTTAGGTTAATGATAGGAGAATAGCATGGACTACTAGAGGATTGATAGTCTTTGTTTGGGTGTGACAGAAGTAACTAGTGAGTGATTTTTCATTTATGCATAAGTGAATAGTTATAGTTAATTACTTGTGATTTTTTAATTAACTATAATTTTTTTATAATTAATTAACTTGGTAGTTTGGATGTGAGATAAGATCGTGTATGGTTAGGCATTGACTGTTGGTCTTAGATAGGCTTGGGCAATGGATTTCCTAGTTAGGAAGTAATGGGTGGAGAGATTTATAATCGAGGTAGGTTATCCCTCTATTTAACCCATATTAATGTTTAAATTTTGAAATGAATTGGCTATGCAGTCTCACCATATTCTTAGGTGAAGACCTTGAAGACTAATTGAATCCCTCCATTATGTCTTTTCCCTTGTTAAATCCCTCTTAAAAGAGTTTAGACCTATTATGTATGGAGGTCGTAATGGGATGATATAATTGTAAATTGAACTTAGTGTTGGACTAATTTAATTGTCTGATAGAATAGTCTATGAAGGGGGACATAAGTAACATGTTTAAAATTTAATTGTTAAAGGTTAGTGTTGATTAAATAGAGATATAGTAAGAAACCTATAAGGTGTTTTTTCATTATATCTTTTGAATAACACTATATTTAAGCAAGCATTATGAATGTGGACAATATTGTTAAAATATATAAAGATTAAAAGTGAATCTTGGGAATATAATGTAATGGGTAGTCTGTTTGGGAATGATAGTTATCCATAATAGTTTATTGGTAAATGGGAACTAAGGGGATTGGTTTCCCAATGAATTAAAAAGGTTATTATGTGAAAAGTAATGAATGAATTAAATGTATGAATGATATGAGTTCCTTTATTGTTGGGGGTAATTTTTAGAAATTCCTTGGAGATATTACATAGATTACATATAAACTTGATTGATGTGGAATGTCATGAGTGAGCCCTAGAATCCAATAGGGGACTTGGATGAATGTTGATGTGTGATACCACCCTCATATTCATTCAGGGTCAATACTATAGAATACCTTGAGCAAATAATTAGATTCAACTTATATTTTTTACTATATATGCCTTGGTATAGACCCCCTTAGATTCAGGAAATGTATTATGTGTCTAATTACAAATATTAATGT
This sequence comes from Viscum album, assembly GCA_963277665.1. NCBI lineage: Eukaryota > Viridiplantae > Streptophyta > Magnoliopsida > Santalales > Viscaceae > Viscum > Viscum album. The sequence goes on from OY728160.1 coordinate 1,089,249,836, forward strand.
CATGGATTTTTATGAGGTACCTTGGTGAATTTCATGGGATGAGCTCCCCAGATTCAACCTAGTTATATTGAGTGGAATTCCTTAGGCATAAGATGAGGATTCCCGCTAGGCCATGCTTCTAAATGTCAAGGATGGATCTATGAATTAAAACCCATAGTTCAAATTAGTGGAATTCCAAGGGTCACCCTCCCTTAGATTCCCTATGGGCTTTGATGAGAGGGAATGCCTGGTTGACCCATGAGGGTTCCCTAGGATTATTACAACCACATTTACCTTATTTATATACATTGAAACCATTTGAAATGTGATAGAAACCATGACGAGAGACCCATTAATGATGGATGAATTAGGTATAGATTGATGTTGGGTGTTATCTTGAAGCCCGAACATTAGTGAGTTTTTTACCGCCTTTTATTTTAAATTGTTAAAATAATAATATACTAATCTTCTATATGGTAAATTCTTATTTATAGAACACATAAATTCACTTTAATATCAAATTTTTATTTTAGGGATTCCATTGGTGGTGGCCTACTAATTTATACTCACACCCTGCTCAAGATTCCATGACACTTGGGTACCCAATCATATATTATTTTTTCATTGTAGGGAAATGTTTTTGTAAGTGATTGATGTTTTTTGGGTGTTTTATAGGATGGAGGATGAGAGTTGGGGTAGGATATGGCTTGATACTATTTATATTATTACTAGTTTTATCTTTTTTCCTTTTAGGATTTTTTGTATGAATATCTGGAATGTATAGTATACTGTTCATTTAGTAATACATGATTTATTTTGATTATTTTTCATCACTTTCCTTGATGTTCTACTTAATTTTTTTTCTGTATGTTATAACCAATTGATTTTTACTTTCTTCTATTGGTTTTACTTTGATATGCGAGTATAGTATTCCCATTGTACCACCCTAGACACACATTTCTAGTTAGTAGACTCTGGTGTATGGGGAGGCATGCTTAAGGCCATGTTATGACCATAGGTTTGGGAAATGATGAGTGTTATAAGGTGGAAGGGTGTTAAAAAATGGTATCAAATCCTTCTTTGTTCTTTACTTACTATTTGGAGATGGTAGACAGGAGAATAAGAATGTTTTAAAATATGGTATAGAGCTTGTTCCTAGGACTGGCCACCCCACATATGAAGAAAGTCTATGTTTCTAAGGATGTGATTGAGGTTGATGTTATTTATTTTTATAGTTTATATGATTTCACTTCAAGTGATTCACTTGATTATGAGGTTATTGGTTTATGGGATTTGTATCTTGGCCTAGTATAGAAAGATATGGTATGTTCATGCATAATATTAGGCATGTAATATTCAATTTTCATTCACATGATTTCCTATGATTGGTTACTTGGTTAACTAGACTGTAACCTAGGTTAGTTATTTAAAATATCCACAAAAATTTATACATGTTTCCATATATATGTATGTATGGTAGAAATTTACTTAACTGATACTCTAAATGAATAAAATACCCATTGTGTGATTATTTTTGGTTTGATTTTTATGTGGTATCAGCTAATTAAAATTTCAATTACAACTTAAAAATCATTTTCCATTAAAAATTGTAATTGTAATATTCTTTAACTGTGCCACAGTTTGAGAAATTATGGATAAAATAAATGATTAAAATGAAGTTATGTGATAATTTTCCTTGATTTCTATGTGATTACAACTAAATAAAATTACATGTACAACTTATAAAATGTCTTCATCTATAACTTATACTTGAAATTTCATTTATCCAGGCCTTGTTATGGAGTGTATTGGATAATATAAAATGTAAAGTGTAAAATTTTGAACCCTGTTTATATTGTAGACTTAGTGAATATGGGTTTTGATCACATTTTTAGGTAGCTGGGGTTATTGAGATCACACGAGTTATGTTATTGCTTTGTGTTTTGAGTCTGTACAACATGGGATGTAGGAGATCATGGAATGGCTGGAATTATGTAACTTGTTTTGAGTGGAGAACTTGAGTTTGTGTTGTGTGTTGATTACTTGTGACTCTAGTGGTGTGTGTGACCTGAGGCTAGGTAAGGTAGCTGATTAGCTAAAATTTTATATAAATTTTGGATATTTTTTAAGGTTTATTTATGAATTATTCAATAATGAACTAGGTTTTTATTTGTTTTCACATGAATTAGGAATTCTAGACTTAAAGGAATAAATTCTGAAAAAGTTCCAAAATAATTATTTACACGCCATGTATCACATACACAATGTGTAGGATTCATTCATAGCATTCCTTCAAGATGAAAGACCAACCAGTGAAGCTTATTCATGATGTGATGACAATACGCAACATGAAAATTTATTACAAGACATGAAAATTTCAAAAATTAGAATCCCACCAAAAGTTAATTCATACATGACATGCAGAGACTGAATGATGTGCAAGTTTTGAGGTCTTTCTTGGTCAAAGATACGAAAAAATTATTTGGCAGGAAAAGTGGATCTGATTTACACAATAGTAAAACAACATACATGACATGAAGATCTTGGGACACAAGTTATTTAAGCTAGTACATGATGTGCAGGACTTTCATGCCATGTAATTTTTGAGTTTATTAATATTTTCAGCACTCCGTGTGCAGATAGAACTTCACACTTTTTATTCTCTCATTTTCTTCTGACTTTTTCATTCCTTATTATTCTAAACTATATTCTTTTCATTAATTTTATTTTTTTGTTTAATCCTTTTAATTTTTTAATCTTTCTACATCTATTATTAATATATTGCAATATCTCTTCCATTTCCGATGCTCATTTCCATCACCATCTACCGTTTTTCATCAATGATTGCACCATTATTCATATGTTCTTCATTTAAAGTAAGTTTGTGATTGTTTCTTAATTACTTTGATTCCATATTTCTCATTATTCATTGTTTCATCGTGAAAATTTAGTTCCTTGTTAGATTTTTATTGCTTCAAATTGTTTGATATTGGTTCTTTCTTTCCTAATCCTAGATTGTTTCTTTTTGAAAATTCTTCTCAATTATGCACAACATGTTTAATATTTCCTTGATTTTGATCATAATCACCATGCACGACTAATACACCTAGTGTTAGGGGTCGATAGTAGGGGTGTTTTGAAACCTAATTAATCTTTAGATTGAAACTTGGAAACCCTATGGCTAGTAATTAGGTTAATAATAATTTTTCATCACATTATTTCACACAACCTTGACCATGGGAAGTGAGATTGAACAAACCTAACCTAATTGGTGTTGATTAGGACTATGGACATTAGCCTATGATTCTTTATTCATAGATTCCAAGAATAATGCACTTAGTTTGTCAGATATACCCTGAACATGGGATAGTTGTAGCATAGATATATCCAATTTTTTTGACTAAAACCAATTGGTGAATTTTTCACCGCTTCACAACCTAATCCATAGGACCATTACAAGTTAAATCTAGGATTATATTTTATCAATAGCCTTGAAATTGACCTTGATCCCTTATTTATTAATCTCGAGTAACTCCAAAATACATAGTCTTAGTTAAAACCCAAACCTGAAGAGTGAAATTGGGGAATCCTTACAAGGGTTTTATTTGATTAGATACTGAACTACCAATATTATTTGTGGTATCAAACCCATAATACCACTTTAATACACCCTTTTAGTAAGTGTAGTTTGGGAATATAAATTCTAATCCGATCTCAGCCCAAGAAAATTCAATGACACGTGAGGGAAAGTCAAATTTTGGAATCATTGCAAGGGATAACTTTTTTCTCAGGCACAATGACCTTTAGATCGAACCCGAATTACCTCACCCCTCCCCATTTCTTCTTTCCAACCCCATTTTACTATTTATTTATCTCTACATCTCCCTATATCTCCATACTTCACCCTCTATCTATTCATGGATAGCGCATGCACCGGGTCCCTTGACTTGCTCAAGAATACCAAACACATAAGAACACCTTCTATTTGATCCTGAGATTGATAGGACCATCGCTGCATGCCACTGCTACACAATGGAAGAGTGTAAAAATATTACACCACCACATATTTAAGATCCCAATTATGCACCACCTATCAAATTAGGGTGATCAACCAACACTATAAGAGTGAACCATTATGGACTATGGTTTACTGTCCATTAGTGGTGCTATGCCCAACATTATGAACCCACCAATTTAGGAGCACACTTTTTAAATTAAACATGGACTCATTCACATGATCCAGAATATGGGGAAGTGTAGTGGGATTTAAAAAAAATACCCCCATAAACACATTTGAAACTTTATTGAGGTTTTTAATACATTTCACAACTAAGTCGTATCATCAAATTCCATTTTCTTAAGAGAATTACCTTTATCCTTGCATGATAGAGACAATTATTGGCTAAAAATTCAAGTTCTTGAGTCAATAAAAACTTGGAACAAATTAGAAAGGAAGTTCATAGTCAATTAAATTCCACCAATTCGAACTTGGAAGCTCCAGAAATAAATTCAAAACTTCACCCATGAGGATGGAGAATTAGTTTGGGAAGCTTGGGATAGATTCAAGGAGTTGACCTGAAAGTGACCACATCATGGAATAGATGTTTGGCTTAAACTTCAGACATTTTATCAAGGAATCCAGCCTACTACTCGCACTATGGTAGAAACCACTACTAATGGAGGAATCATGCTCAAGACACTGGAATTCATCCAAGGAATTTTAGATGAAGGATGTCCCAACTTTAGTCTATAGAAAAGTGATAGAGTACCACTCTGACGTTGGATTCACTAGGTTAAAGAGACCACCTACCTTTCTAATCAAGTTGAGGTTCTTACCAAGATGCTAAAATAATTTCAATTTGCTATTGTGCCACCACCCCCTCTTACTCCTGTAATGGAAATATATCCATGAAAAATGTGTGGAGGCCCACATTCATACCAAGACTAAAAGGCACCCATGGAAGAACCTTAGACCCAATATTGTAATTATATCAATTATAATCAATAATGATATTAGTAATAGAAACCACAAAAATAACAACAAAAAAATTACTAGCAGAGGCCAGATAAACCGTAGTAAAATCAAGTTTACTTTCAACAGATAAGTTAATAGGTACCAAAAAGAAACCAAGGTCCACCTGGGTACCAACCACAAGGTCTATATTCTCCAACTTAATAGAAATTCCAATAAACTTTTCCTAGAGCTCAGCAATATCCACAAGAACCACAACAATAATTCTAGCAAGCTCCACCAAGACCACCACCACAAGCCCAACCTCTCCAAAATAATCTTGAAAACCTACTCACTTCCTTTTTACAGAAAGAATACCAAAGTATGGAAACCTGAGAGACATAGATGAAAAACTACAAGAATTCACTGCACAACCTAGATCATCAAATGGGACAAATTTCAAAGACATTATCTAATCATTTACCAGGTACATTATTTGGTAATACTGAGGTTCACCTGAGAGATAAGGATAAATATATGATGGTTAAAGGTGAAAATGTGATGGATTTTCAATAACCATGTGGAGATAAGGAAAGGTGGTTAACAGAATCATATGAAGCTAGTCAGAATAGAACTAAAAAGGTAGAACCATAGAAGGAATATCTAGATGAGGAACAACCTGAATAGGATGATGCCTATGAAACAACTCTAGAATATAATACACCTCTAACCTTTCCTAAATGAATACAATAAGGAAAAGAGGAGGGGAAATTTAAAAAATTCATGGATTTGGTTAAACAATTGCATATGAATTTCTATTTTGTAGAGGTGATTGCACAAGTAATTGCTTATGCATGATTATTTAAAGACTATCTATCAATTAAAAAGAAAATTGAATACTAAGGAATTGTCTCTCTGAATGAGGAATGATTCATAATTTTCCCAAGGAAATGTACTCAAAAAATGAGACACCCCAAAAGTTTTTCAATTCCATGAACTATTAATACATGTACTTTTGAAAAATTCTTGTGTGGTTTATCCACAAGAATCAATAAACTACCTATGAGTGTTTACAAGAAGATGGGGCTTGGAGAATTGAAACTAACTAAGGTGGAACTCTAACTTGCTGACCGCTCAATCAAGTACCCTTAAGGACTGCTTGAGGATGTCTTAGTAAATGTTGAAAAATTCATTTTCCCTATTGATTTTCTTATCTTGGATATGGAGGATAAAGTTGATATCCCCCTCATTCTTGGAAGAAAAATTTTCTCCATTATAAAGGTGATGATTGATGATAACCTCGAAATATTTATTTTTAGAATGGGTGAAGAGAAAGCTGTGTTCAACATGAAGAAGGCAGTTAATACAAGAAAAGTTTTGATAAATTGTCAATCCATTTATTATGATAATGAAAAATAAGATCATATGAAAAGTGAAAATGATAAAGAGATACCACCTCATATTGACAAGGGAACCAATTATCATAAGGATGTGAATTGAACTACACCTATGACAAGATATGTCATCCCACCTTTCATCCCCTATATTTTCAAGAACCATTTTACAAGAGGAATAAACTAAAAACTAAAATTTTCTCCTTATAAAAATGTATTGCTCTAGAAAATAAATAAATCACTAACTGGGAGGAAACCTATGGTAGGTTTAATAAGTTAGGATACGTTAGTTTAATCTTTAAGATGGTTTAGATGGATTCTAGAAGTTTGGAAATATGAACTAATCCAAAAGGGTAAAATTTTCATAATACATGTCGTGTAAAATTTACACAATGTGCAAGTGTCGAGCGACTATTTTTATATATAAAAATTTATGATTTTAAAATCATGTATGAAATACATGGAATGAAGTTTTTGAGTAAAGTTTTTAAAAAACCATGAACTTAGGGTTTACATTGAATCCTCCCCCCACCGTCCACCTCCTCTCGCACGCGACCCCTCCCCTCCCCCTTCGAGAACCCCTGCTGAACCCAACCCCTATTCTAACCTCCCTCCCACCCAATCACACACCCTTCTATACCACCAAAGAAATATCCTATTACACTATACATCACTTTTCCCTCCATCCTAAATGGCATGCACAAAGACTGTGCACACTCTGCCCGCTGACCGCACACCTGAGCATAAGGACACACCTTCGCCACCCAATAGGTGGAGGAATTCACCTCCTCCCCCACCCACTGATCCATCTTCCTCATATTATACTTCTAACACCACCTCATATTCTACTTCAGGGAAATATCAGTCATCCTATGGTGGATTTCAGGTTCATGAACATCCTCACCTTCACCCCTAGTTACATTTTTCTAATCCTTCACACCAGGCTATCTTAGTCCATCTCCTGGCCAAGACAATGTAGATGAACAAAACTTTGGATCTCTCCATCCTAGAGAAAATCCACATCCACCATGAGGTCATTTTCCTCATGGACTGACTACACCTAACCCCTATCCACAAGTGATAGAGGTGACTTATAAAGAGATCTTCCTTAAGTTCCTTTCCACATTTGAGATAGGCATCGAGTACATTCACTTCCGACTAGGAGGACGACCATGGGAGATCAACCCAGGAGAATTTTTAGTTTTCCTCAGCATTTATTTATCCAATTTCATCACCTCCATCATCTTTCCTACATTGCATCTTGAACCTAAGAAGGAAAAGGCTTCATGACTTTGGCCTAGGTTTTCCAGAGATCACCAGAGTGAGTATGACCCCCACACCATGAAGAGTACAACACTCTGAGGTGTAGCTCTCCAAATCTTGCATAGGTCCCTTGAACATGATTGAGTGGAATGTGGTGATTCCCATGGAGGGTTCAGCCATATTTAAGTCCACATTCTAGCATGATTTATGGGTGGCCCCACCATCAACATGGCTAGAAAATTTGGTCATTTCTATAGGGCACATGTGAAATGGACTCAAGACACATTGATGGGTAGATCTTTCATCACTCATCTGGCCAGCCACCTTGACGACTTTAATGAATCCATGCCCCACACATACCTTGTACCTATAGAGGGAATCCCTCTTCTGCTTCTCCACAAGATGGGGCCTCTCAAAAAGTATAGTGATGTATATCAATGGGTGCCGACATACATAGAATATACTAATGTGGTTTCCGCTCAACATGCTATTGATCCTCCAATGGACCCATCCTCCACCACCATAACTGAAACCACTACCATCCAACACACCAACATTCATAGCCTCATTACCACACTCATCCTTACCCTTTATAGTATAAATCCTATTCCATAATCCACCCCATCCTTCCTTGGTGACCTCTAGCTCTCCCACCAGTATATTCTGGTGAAGCTCTCCTAGATCTGTCACCACCTAGGTATCCCATTCATTTCACCCCATTATTTACTAAAACTACCATACCATACGACCCTTCAAAAACTCACCCCACCACTAGAAGAACCTTTATCCTCCTCCATGACATCACCATCTCCCACTCCAGCCGACCTACCATCGGGGATTATATACCCTATGACCCAGTAGAAGTTTTTGGTAGAGAAGAACTAGTAGGGAATGGGCCCATACCCTCCACTATTTGTTGAGATACCCTTCATTGAAACTACCTATAGATATACAACAACCATTAGGATCAGTACCTCTCCTTCACCTTCCACCATGATCACTCCCAGCACCACGAAACCCATTGCAGTAGTTGATCCTAAAACCCCTTACTCTATAGTTGATATTGATAAGATGGGATGGATGAAGGCACCCTCTATTCAAGAGAGGACTCTAGATGAAGAGATCGATGATTTTGATTATTCTTAGTATGTCTTGGTCCCCTCCACCATTTTTTACTCCATTTGGATTATCACTTTTTGTAGTACTTTTATTCCATTTCACATTGATGTATCAATGATTTATATATATATAAGATATAGTTTTTTCTTATCTATTGGTTAGATTATTTTCATTTCATTACTGTATTAAATTACCCATCTATATCTCTTTTACCTATTCTATGGTAATAAATTCACCTATTTCTCCACCATATTCCCTCATACTTCAAGTGACTCAGCATCTGGATGACATCGATCACCAAATAGAGGAGCTATCATTGGAGATCCATACTCAATAGAGGTCCCCACCATGACAAGTACAAATTATTTTCATACCACACGAGATTAATCCTCGATATGATCTTGAGGTGGTTAACCTTGCTAAGTACAATGTGAGCTCAATGATACAATTGGTAGTTCTTGCAGATAGTAGATGACTTCTAAAAAGATGGATTCCACTTTATTGGCCATTTTGTTCATCCATCTGGATGATAACGTCATTTTTAACACTTTATGGGAGGAAAAACATATTTTATTTTTTTATTTTTAGTCTTTTACTTAGGTTTTTTTGTTTTTAGTAACATTTTTGTTCATAGGACACCTTGAACTTCACCGTACCCACATATCTTTATGTATCTAAGATGCTTCTCATTACTATTCACTATTTTCACCTTCCCATTTCACTGCTTTCGTCCTATTTAAACCATGCATACTAATGTTTTATCTAGTTTATGTTTTTATTTATAACACGTTATGCAGGTATCCCAATTTTAACTCATCATCCATAATGTTTCCCCATAACATACATGCTATCGTAGGGACCTCTTGATTCTCTAAATTAAATTTCATAGTTTCCATTTTAATTTGTCTCTTCTATATCTATGTTATATCTCCCATGATACTTTCAAGAAAATTATTGACACTATATCATTTTAAGTGAGGGGGAGACTTTCTTGAGATTTATTGTCGATACACTTGGATTATTTATTATTTTCACCTATCTTAGAGACATTTTTCATTAAAAGTATGCTGTAAACCTGAAAAATAATTACACCGTTTTAAATAAAAGGAAAATTTAGGTTGAAAATTATTGAATTCTAGGTTTTACTCATGTTTAGATTTTTAGAATTATTACTGAGTTTAGGAATTTAATTCAAATTCAAAATTTTTGAAATTATTTTTGATTGAATTATTACATAATTTTATACCCTAAGTGATTTCTAGTTATTTTTTTGTACTCCCATTCCCGAGATGATTCTAGACCCAAAATTTCATATTCTTTTTTGATCATATTTATCGAGAGATACATGGGGAATATAAAACTATCATAACTTTCATTGAGATCTTATTGAGTCTATGACTAAACAAATAAAACTTTAATATGATTGAGGAAATCTTTGTTAAGACACTTTTTATTGAGATCCACCTTAAATATTTCCTTCTTTTTCCCATAGTATCCATGAATGAACTATTTAAAATTCATCTATTTCAAGATGATTATCCCTTCCCACCCTGTTCTTGGTATTTTTCAATATTATCCTTTAAAAAAATATAAAGAGAAAAATAAAAATAAATAATTTTTTTGGGTTGTGTATTAGGAAAGTCAAAATCACCATTTCCAGATCGATGAATCCCGTGATGGATCATATGTGGTTAGGGTATAGTTGTAAGATCTATCATGGACATGAATTTAAAAAAATAAATAAATAAAATAAAAATAAAAATAAGAAAAAGAAAGGAATATGGTACATTTTTGATCCATACTTGATATACTCATGGATCTACTTGAGCTACTTAGAGAAATGAAACCTTTTGATCTTGGAGAAGAAACATAATTGAACCATTTATGCTTATCATGCATTATAATTTAGAGTTTACCCTCATTTTGAGCTTCACTTTCACTTTCTACCCACCTACCCTCATCCTCATAGTCATTTAAACCCTTTTTTCCAAAGCCCTTATGATTGATTTTGTATTTGTATTTACATAGTGGAGATGATAGAACCAATGAAAGCCTATGATTAGGAAAAAGTATTCAGGTTATGAGAATAACTCCAGTTACATTTTCCTTGAGTGATGAAAGAAAATTTATTATATGATAAATTTAAAAAAGGGTATAGAATTTAAGGAACAATTATGAAATTTTAATTAAAAGAATAAAGAATCTGGATAAAGAACTGAGTTATGAGGCATGAATAATTTTTTCTATAGTATTTATTCAAGAGGAATGAATTATTATAATTAAAATTAGTTTTATTTTCCTAGTTTCAATTCATTTTTCTTATTTTAAAAATAGTTTCTTTTTGAATCCTTGTTGAGATTATTTTTTATTGAGGACAAGAAAATGTTCAAGTATGGGGGAATTTGGTTAGCTGAAATAGCATATACATTTTGGATACATTTGTTTAAGGTTTATTAATGAATTATTATATAATTTACTGTGTTTTGGTTTGTTTTTTAGGAATTAGGAATTCTGGACTTAAAGGAACAAATTATGAAAAAGTTCCAAAAATATCCTTTACACACCGTGTATCTCATACATGACATGTAGGCTTCATTCAAAGCATGCCTATAGGATGGAAGACCAACCAATGAATATTTTGCATGATTTTAAGACAATAAAAAATGTGTAAATACATTACATGATATGAAACTTTCAAAAATTATAATCCCACCAAAATTGAATTCATACACAACTTGCAAAGATTACGTGACATGCACGTTTTAAGGCCTCACCTAGTCAAACATACGAACAAATTATTTAGTGGGAAAAGTGGATCTGAGTTATGTAGTGTAAAACCAACTTATATGATGAGAATATGTTAGGAACCAAGTAATTTAAGCTAGTAAATGACATGTAGGACTTACACACCGTGTACTTTTTGAGCCTATTTATATTTTCAGTGCTCTACGCACAGACAGAGCTTTGCACTTTTCTTTTCTCTCATTTTTATTCTGACTTTTTCACTCCTTATTCTAAAATATATTTATTTTATTACTTTTATTTTTTTTAATAATTGTGATTTTTTAATCATTATATACCCTTTATTCATTCGTTGTAATCCCTCTTCTGTTTCTGACGTCCTTTTCCATCGTTGCCTGCTGTTCTTCATTGATGCTTGCATCATTCGTCATATGTTCTTCATTCAAAGTAATTTTGTGATTTTTTATTAATTTATTTGATTACAGATTTATAATTATTCATTGTTTCATAATTAAAATTCATTTCCTGGTTAGATTTTCATTTCTTCCAATTGTTTCATATTGATTCTTTCTTTCTTAATCTTGGATTGTTTCTTTTGAAACTTCTTCTCAATTATGCACAACATGATTAATATTTCCTTGATTTTGATCATTACCTACATGTGAATCTAATCCACCTAGGGTTAAGGGTCAATAGTAGGGGTGTTTCTAAACCTAATTAATATTTTGATTGAACCATGGTAACCCTATGTCTAGTAATTAGGTTAACAATATTTTTTCATCACATTAGTTCACAAAACCTTGACCTTGGGAAGTGTGATTGAACAAACCTAACCTAATTGGAGTTGAAAAGGACTGTGACTATTAGCTTGTGATTCTTTCTGTATAGAATCCACGAATAATGCACTTAGGTTTTTAGCTATACCCTAACCATGGGATAGGTTCATCGTAGGTAGATCCAATTGGTTTGATCAAAACCAATTGTTGACTTTTAAACCCCTTCACAGACTAAGCCATAGAGAGCCCTGAAATTGACCTCAATACCTTCTTTATTAATCTAAAGTAAACTCTAAACTACATAGTCTTATTTAAAACCCAAACTTAAAGTGTGAAAATTAAGAATCCTTCCAAGGGTTTTATTCTATTGGTTACTGACCTACCAATAGTCTTTGTGGGATCGAACCCATAATTCTACTTTACTACATGCTTATCGTAAGTGTAGTTTGAGACTATAAATTATAATCAGATCTCAGCCCACAGAAATTAAATAATCCATGTGGGGAGTTAGTAGACTTAGTTCAGAACCTTATGTGATACATTGTAGTGAGTGTTTGGCATGGAGGATGTCATACGACCATAGAATGGGGCTCAGTTTCATCTTGAGTCTTGTGAACTATGTGGGGATTTATATCTTTCCTTGGGGGGAAAACATACTGATCTTATTTTTCATGACTCCTGATTAGGGTGTTTATGCCTTGTGTTCTTTAAGGGAGACTCGTGATAAGGGTTAATTGGGTTTTGTGAGTGCCTTAGGTGTATGAGGCATAGGCGATGTTTTATCTTATGATTATTGTTCATGGTAGGTGTATCCTGGTATGTGGTTTTATCATGTTATATTCCATTAGTCTTCTAGGAGGTATATTTTTTTCACTAATGATTCATTATTATGGTTATTTTGAGAGGGGAAGGCTTGTTTAGATTCCTAGACCGAGTAGCAATAATATAGGAAGGATAGGCCTAGTGGTTATAATCTATATCAGGAGAAAGGTGCTTTATCAATGGATTACCCTTATAGGGGTTTAACATGAGGCATGTATAAATTATTATTTTTCTTATAATGTAAGGAACTTTGTGTGATAGTTCTTTGGTAGCACATACGATTTGCAAGAGTAGGAAAGTTTGGGTGCCCGACCTTATTGGCTTAGTTTGTGCCTTCAGGAATGTGGTGAGATTGTAAATGAATCCCAGTGGAATTACAAAGTGATTCTTTGGTAATAAGTAGTCTTGTAAATGGTTTTTCATGGTGATATGTTCTATTTTAGAAAATAATCAAGGTTTCTTTCACATAGTAAGTCTAGAAATCATGGGTGGATTGGCCAGTGGCATAGGTGCATGAGCCTAGTTTTGGTGAGAAATGAATTGATAGAGTTAAATCAAGTCATTATGATCGGGTTTCATAGGAACATGAAACCATTGAGCATCAATATAATCTGAGAGGCAAGTGCACAATGGATAATCATTGTTCCATTTTATTCATGGTTGGATGGTATGTGAGTGGATTCTTTATATTCTTAAATAAGTAATCATCCATTTGTGTGGGTAGAGGACCTATACAGTTTCAATGAGGACCATAAGGGAAGGATGAACTAGAGATTTCAGATGATAATTTTTACATTATTATGGTGGGAATGGAATCATGGATGGATTAGGTGTGATGAAACAAATGATCAGGGGTAAAACATTGATGAAAGTGTCAGAGGTTGACATGACCAATGTGGAATCACGGTTTGGGGGGAGGGATACACATCTGGTTTTGATGATATTTATTTGTGTTAGTGCTATAGGATTAATAATGGAAAATTAGGTGGTGTGGGATACACCATCATTCATTTTAAGGTGTGAACCTTTTTTCAAAGGTTCTTTCAATGGGTATCATGTGTGGTTTCCCCATGATTTGGTAGCCGGTGTTGGATTACCTCTCACAATGATGGTAAAGGATGAGTGGTGTCAGAATTTATAGACATCATGTTCAGTGATATATGTAGTGTGGAATACAGAGTTTGGAAATTGGTTAAAAAATATGATGAAATGGATGATCCTATGGATAGGAGCGAGATGTTATGATTGGTGATGTGACCCAAATTTGAGGGAGATTTGGTCTGCATGAGAAAAATTAAAGGATAATCATTATGGTGTTTTGGTTCTAATGGATAAATGAGGTTAAATTCAATGGATTCCTTGATGTATTATAGGAATAGACTTAGACATGGAATCAGATGGGGCCCGAGTAGTGGTTTCAGACTAGAATGGTTTGTGGTAATTTATATGTGATTGGGTCAGTGGTGCGTTGTTGTTCAAAGGATAGAAAGATGATGGAGTGGGTTAATTATTGTTTGATCATGTAATATCACGAGATGTTGGGTAAAATATTCAATGAGTGTGTTTAGATGATCACAAAATGCCTTAGGGTTTATGGCATTGTGATCAGGTGGGTTAATAGTGATTCTATGGCTAAAGATGATCATTTTGGGGAAAATTAAGACACAGGAGGTTTGAATTGAATATTTGTGGGTAATTTAATGCGGCGAGACAAAAAATTCAGTAGGTTCATTTTTTGGGGTATGATGGGTGAGTTTTCGAGGTTTTATAGGCCTTTTAAAGAAAAACCGATGTGTCTGGACTTGGTGATTAGATGACAAGTACATGTCCATTTTGTTTCAAATTTGGAAATGGAAAGTTGTATTGGTGTTGGAATGGTGATTTCATGAATCATGGACATGGTGGATTGGTAAACATATTAAGGTCCATCATTGGGACATTGATAACCTGTTTCGATAGGCAATCCCAATGGTAGTGGGTGCCATGTCTTGGAATTTTACTCTTTTAGATCAGACTTATATTTGCGAGAACCATGAGCTAGGTGAGCTTTTGGATGAAGACACCTTAGGTGCCTCAGGGTATATTAGAACAAGTGATAACTATCTTGATTATTTGGTAATGAGTTTAAGTGGTGTCTTGTGTTTAATAGTTTAAACACTTGGAATTCATAATGTACTCTAGAATCACATTGAGCATATGAAGTTGGAATGAGGAAATTAAATGGAAATTAATGATAGAATTATGTTGGAGAAGTTATTTTTTATGACCAATATGAATTATTGAGGATGATAAGTGATATTATGGAGAGTTTTTAATATCCTATGTGTACAAAAAGATTTGAATTTTTAGAGGAAAATTTTAATTCATTTAGTGGATGATCCATTTTTAAAAACCAATATTGGATCAATAATATTACTATTTAAATGTATTAGATATATGTTTTTGGATGTGTCTTAATGCTTGAGAGGATACTTGTTTTCTTATAAAAATATCTAGAGCTTTAGGGTTTTGAAATTTTAGTTTTGGGAATAGTATCATGGGTGCATGGTTAGCGCACAATTAGTTCTAATCATGCACCCTAATCGTGCGAATTGATATGAGTAGGAAAATGGTTTGTTTAATAATACTTGAAACTCTAGGTAACCATGTGAGTGTTTCCTTAAATTTTTAAAGGTATTCACATAGTTAGCACATCATTTTAGAAACTGTGCATCATAACTGTGTGAGGTAATGTGTTTAGGAGAGTACTGACTACATAATTAGCACACAGTTTGGAAAACTGTATAGCTAAACCATGAACCCCTTAAAAATTGATATTTTACCCTTTTACCCTTATGAGTTTTTAACCAACCCCCTTATTTTATACCCCTTTTTGATTTAGTAACCTCCCTCACACCCTTCCTCCCTCCCTCTCTTTCCTTAGTGCGTCTCCTTTATCCAAAGGATGAATCAACTTTCATCTGTAGTGTTGGTGAGATAGAGGTAAGTCTATGAGACTTTTTCTTCTCCTATGAATATTTGTCTAAATTTTAGTTGTTCTAATTAGGGTTTTAAGTGATGATTCCATTGGATCTTGGTGGAATCATCTCAATATGATGGGACTTCCATGCAACCTAGTGTAAGGATGGATTGAGACAACATCTATATGGAGTTGCCCATTATTTTGTTGGTGGTATGTATCCATGAGAGTTTTCAATGGTTTTTGAGTTCAATTTTCTTTATTGTCTTATATGTTTTGTTTCAGTTGATTGGTCTATGGATGGGTTAGTGCTGTGAGTGTGGCATGAACTGCTAGAGGATCTATAGTCTTATTTTGGGTATAGTGGGAGTACCCGATGAGTGATTTTATATTTATTCCTAGGTGAAAAGTTTTAGTTAATTAGTTGTAAGTTGTTAATCAATTATAAATTTTTTATAATTAATTAACTTGGTTGTTTTTATATGAGATAGGAAAATGGATGGTTCAACACTGGATGATGGTCTTAGAAAAGATCGGTTAACTGGTTACCGGGTTAGTAAGTAATGGGTGGAGAGTTTCATAATCAAGGTAGGTGGTCCCTTTATTTAACCTATAGTCATGTTCAACTTTTGAAATTCATTGGTTATGTAGTCTTAAAAGATTATCATGTGAAGAACTCAAATAATTATTATATCCCTCTTTTATATCTTTTCCTTTCTTAAATACATCTCAAATGAGTTTAAAACTATTATGTTGGGAGGTCCTAATGGGATTATCTACTTAGTGCTTGACCTTAGAATTGACCTAATGTAATCAGTTTATAGAATAGTCCATTAAGGGGTCCATAGGTAACATATTTAAAATTTAATTGTTAAAGTTTGGTGTTGATTAAATAGACATCCAATAAGCAACCTATAAAGCACTTTACCTTATAGATTGTAAATGTCTCTCTATTTAATCAAGAAATGGGAATGTGGAAGTTCTTGTTAAAATCTTGAATGATTAAAAGTTAATATTGGGAAGATAATTTAATGGGTAATATGTTTGAGAATGACATATAGCCTTGATAGTAGGGTGGTAAATGGGAACTAAGAGAGTTGGTCACCCAATTAATTAAGTAGTTTATTATGTGGAAATTAATGAATGAATTAAATGTATGAATTTATTGAGTTAATTTATTATTGTGGGTAACTACTGGTAATACCATGGATAAATTACATAGATTCCATATGGACTTTATTGGTGTGGAAATTCATGAGAGAGCCCTTAATTCCAATAGTGGACTCAAATAAATACCAGGGTGTGATGACACCCTTAGATTCATAAGGGATTATGCTAAGGAATACATTTAGAAAAGCATTATATTTTGATTAGATTCATTACTAAATTTACCTTGAGTTGTCTCCCCCTTTAATTGGATATCGTATTATGTATCGAGTGCCACCAATTAATGCCATGGATTCTTGTTAGGTGCCTTAGTGAATACCATAGGATGAGATCCTCATATTCTTCCTGGTTATGACAAATGAAATAACTTGGGTGTAATCCAAGGATTACAACTAGAATGTGATTTTTAATGTCAAGTATAGTTCCTTCAGTTTAGACTAGTAGTTTAGTTTATTAGAATTCTAAGGTTCACCCCTCCCTTGGACTCTCTATTGGTTTTATTGAGAAGGAATGGATGGTTAAGCCACATGGGTTCCCCTAGATTATTATGACCATGTTTTTTCTCAATTTTATACCTTATAACCAGTATATACATGATATAAACTATGATCAGAGACTCATTGGAGATGGTTGAAGAAGGTATAGACTGATGTCAGGTGTCACCATGAAGTCTGGAAATCAACAAGTATTTTACTTCATTTTTATTTTCAATTTATAAACTAATAATATATTAATATAGTAAATAGTAAATGTTTATTTGTATCACACTTACATTAAATTTACTATCGATTGGTTATTTTAGGGATTCCATAGGTGGTGGGATATTGAGTTATACTCACACCCTACTCAGGCAGCTATGAAACATGGGTACCCGGGCATCTATTATTATTGAATTATAAGAGAAGGTTTGGGAAAGCACCTGATGTTATTGTTTTCATGGTTTCTAGGAAAGAGTATGGGAGTTAGGGTTAAATATTACTTGAGACCATATGGGTTTTCCCCAATTTTATCTTTTGGCCTTTCAAAATTTGTTGTGTGACTGCCTAACATGCATAGTATACATTTCATTTATTATTGCATGATTTATTTTGATTATTTGTTAGTGTTTTCTTGGATGTTTTATTTACTAGTTTTTTAGATGTTTTATCCAATTTATTTTTCTATTTAAAATGTTGGTTTTACTATGATATGTGTGTATAGTCTCCCCACTATACCACCATAGTCATGCACTTCTATCCAGCATCCTTTGGAATATGGGGACGCATGCTTGAGGCCATGTAGTGACGACTAGTTTGGACACTAATTAGTTGTCCAGAGTAGTGGGATGTTATATGGAAGTACAAGGAGGATCAATGAGGAGTCTTATATGTATTGAAAATATTCTATAATTCCTTTCAAGACATGTTTTTCAAATAACAATGTAACTTCTAACCATACACCAACTATATTGACTAATATATATCATATATGTTATAATATAATGAGAATATATTATTTCATAGTCTCACGTGTTTGATGGGAACAATTTGTTAAATTTGGATTTAGATACAAAAATAAATCAAGGAAAAAATTAAATTCATCTTAGTTAATTATCCTAAATCTAATCAAGATAATATTATCTCTAAGATAGAAAGTTATTAGTTAAGACCTACTATGTTTATTTATATGGGAAGAAATTTTATTTTTATATAGTGAGAGAATAATTGAATTCATTTAGGGAAAGGCTCTAGATGTGAATGAGTTTTCATGGGAACACTAAACTCCACAAGTGACTGTGAGAGGAATTATTCTAGTGACAGATATTGTGTAGGAAAGTTAAAACCAAAGATGTGATTTTATATTCACAAAGTTAGGTGATATATTATTCTATAAAGAATAATGATTCCTAAATAACGAAGTAAATGGAAATAGGATTAAGTTGAAATGTTCTTATGAATTCAATAATGAATTTCATATACCAAAATCAAGCTCTATAATTTTTTATTTTCTCTAGTTTAAGTGATTTTTTTTGTGGGTATTCAAGAATAAATTAGACATGGATGGTAAAATTCAGTACCAATAAAGATCAATTGGTTATTTTAGGTTTAAATCTATGTCTAGACATAGTCTATGATGAAACATGTTACTAATAATAATGCTAAAAATACTTCAGAATTATACTCATCATAACGAACTTCTATGATCATTATATTAGGATTTGGATTTCAAGACCACTTTCCTTTATGAAAATCTCATGGAATTTGTCTATATAATGTAACTAGAAGGGTTGGTGACACCAAAGAAATCTAATAAGGTATGGAGGTCACAAAAATCCATTCATGTATTGAAGAAAGTATTATAATGATAGAATATACATTTAATTAACTCATAAGAGAGTTTGGTTTTATTAAGAATGAAAGCGAGGAATGTGTCTATAAGTAGTTAGTGGGAGTTATATAGTTTTTCAATTTAAATATGTGGACAATATATATAAATAGACGTTTAGTCTTACTGTTTGTTAAGACCAAGACTAAATAAAAGATACTTATATAATAATGACTTAAAGTAATAACTTAAATTTTAGGGAATAGTATCTACATGCATAGATCTATAAGGTTTATTAAATTAAATCATAGTATATATTTTGATAAAGTATTTAAAAATACAAGATAGATCAATTTAAGACCAAATTGGTTCTATGTCACATGGCATGTAATATATCCAAGAGGGGAGGATATTATTATGAACAATATAAATTTTATATGCCAAATTTCCTTTTGTAATATATCTCACATTCCATGATATGTACTGAGTTTAATATTGTTTATGAATAAATAATAGAGGGATAATATGAAATTGAACCAAGAGAACAACACAAGATTATAGTTATAAATATCCAAGAGTACTTGAGAAAGTACAATGAACGAGTACTTGGTAGTTGAAGAAGTTGGAATACTAGTTGTAAAGGGGATATAAAACTAGCCTTGTTTCATATCAATTTGATCTATTATCATAGTGAAGGTAAGGTAATAATCAATACAAAATTATTAAAGTTAGTGGTTTTTATATCTATATAGACTGAGTACATTGTGGCTTCTTATGAAACTTAAGAAATAGTTTAACAATGATTTGTTCAAGATTTTGGATTTGTACTGAGATAGTAACGTTTCATAATAATGATAAACTTATAACTATAGTATACGAACATATGTTGAGTTTAAAATAGAGAAAAAATGCTAAATACTCAGTGATATAACCTCTTGAAGGATTTTCTCAATGGCATGAAGTCTCAAAAAGTAGAATATACAGAGGAACATGGTGGGTTCAATAACTATTGACATACCTCAGTATAAGAATTCTTATCAAGAAATAAATAATAAGTTAGTTAGTAGTTGGATCTAGTTTAAGTGGTATTATATTGGATTTGATTCCCTAGAACCAACTAAATTTGTACTTTTGATTAATAAAATATTCAAAAAACTAAATATTAATAAATATCTTATCATTCTTTTTCATAACATCCATGTGATAATACCATTATATTATATTTCACATCAAAATGTTATAGTGGTTTCCCACTATAATGATAACATTGAAATGAAATGATAATATTTTGAAACATATAGCCTATCGTCTATATGATATCTAGAGCAGCCCAGATCCGTACACATGTATCTAGTTCCAAATGATACACTCTTAATACAAGCTTTGATACTGATTGAAGCAACCCAATTTTGAATTTCCATAATTACAATATCAACAAAATGTTTGATTCAATTACATACTTAAGAACTTTTTAGGTTTATAGATTTGGAGGAATAAGAAAAAAATATACTTTACAATGCCCATGTATTTCCCATTCAATGGACATTTTTCATATTATACATAGATTTTCTTATTCTATAATAACCCTTAAAAATCTACAACAAAATTCTACACACATGATACCCTTATATATATATCATATGTATTACTCTTCTTTATGACTTGGGGAAATATAAACTTAATAAAGGGTGATCTAAAATGATCAGTAAGGGAAAGAGTTCAATAAAAGCTATCATAGAATTAATAATGCATGAATAATATGATAAATATAAACAATAATCAAATATTTTATATAACTAATATCATGAAAGGAGAATATATCTATGGATGAAATAAAAATATAAATAATCACATGGATAATAATAACTAATTTCATAATGATATAATGCATAATTATAGATATCATAATCTTACCAAAAAGTCCTTGTGCTAAGACATCATAAACATACCTTCAAGGCCTTATTCCAACAAATCATAAATAATTGGGCAAACATACACCAAATAATCAAGCTAGTTTGTCCCATGAGACCCACCGATGCATTAAGGGGCTATTAAAAACCTCTATAGTCACTTACTAATTCCAATACATTCATCATATTAAAATAATGAATAACAATACAATACAGAATCCACATTCCTTAACAATCAATAAATATCCAAATTGAATCAAGTATAAAAAATTTCAATATTCCCCAGTACATAATCAACATTCCTTAGTAATCAATAATCATCTATATAAAACTAAAAATTATACAGATTTTCAATATTTCCTTAGTTAATAAATGAGCTATCTTTCTTGGTAAACACCCATAATCTAATTTATGTAAAATAGGATGTTTATATTTTATAGAGAAATGAGTATAAAATTAAGATAATAATAGAAATTATGTAGAATACATCCATGGTAATAAATAACATGGACATGCAGAAGACCATAAATTCATCAGAAATGAAGGCATTATAGTAAAGGAAAGTCTTTTTTAAATTAGAGAGGAAATTGGAAGCATAAATTTGAAAATAACTTTCTTAAAACTTTTGAAACTTTTTTTTGTAAAAATAAAGATGAAAATAATTTCTAAAACTATTTTCATGAAGTTTAAAGGATAATTTTAAAATATTAATTTTAAAATAATTTACAATAATGGAATATTAAAAATTATATATGATTAAGTAATAAAATGTAAGTTGGAAAATAAAAATATACATAAATAAAATGAATCCCCATTTTCAAATCTTTTGAGAAAATAATATCTCTTTATTTTTAGTAACTTTTAGAAATGAAAAAAATTCCCAAAATAATGAGATTATTATTTTATTTAAAAAATAATTTAAAATTGTAAAGGAATGTTGATAATGAATAAAGGAAATGATGGAGGAAAAATACATTCATGTTGTAAATGTTAATAAAACATTCTTTTCTTACATATGTAATGAAATTAAAAGAATACCCGTTTGGAAAATTCTAATAAGATTACTTTAAAAAATTTAGAAATAAATTCAGAGATAGTATAAAAATACCTTTATAAATCATTTGAAATTATATAATAACTTTCATAATATAATTTTTAAGAGCATGTATATATAATAGAATGATTCACAACCAAAAATGAGAAATAAGGTTCACTTTTCTTAAAAACATTTTTTAGAATTTTGAGTATTAAAGAGGATAAAATTGAAAGAATAATTGTAAACCTTAGAAATAACTATATAAGGCATGTTTAGATACTTTAGAGGTTTCTAAATGGAATACAAGAGACCCAGGATCAAATCTGGGTGAAGTCATATTTCTAAGTTACTGTAGCAGTATTGTAGCTGGTACTATAGCAGTACTATAGTATGTACTGTAGCATCACTATAGAAGATACTGTTGTTGATATCATTGTAGATACTATATCAGGTACTATAGTAGGTATTATTTAGTACTGTAGTAGCTATAAATATTCAACTTCAGGCCACCAGTTTTGTCCTATGAGTCCTTAAGGCCTTCGGCCCACCCATGCCTTCAGGCCATTAAGGCATTCGGGCCACATCAAGGCCTTCAGGCCACCTCAAGGCCTCCAGACCACCTCAAGGCCATTGGGTCACCTCATGAACTTCAATCCACACGAAGAGAATAAAAAACCACAAAAAATCTATAAATAATATGATATAGATTAGGATTTAGAGCAGATGCATTCACCATAAAATAACTAATTAGAATTAGAAGAATGAGAGGGTATGCCATTTTCCATCAGTACCAAGCCTATTCATATATGCATGGGAAAACTAGCTGAACATCCATGAAAAGGTAGAGAGATGACATAAAGATATAGAATTTGGAAACGGTCAGTTCCAAGGATTCATAGTTTAGTATGTATTTGGCCTTGTGCCTCTAAGACCTTTGGGTCATTTAATGTGTTACTAATCCTACGAGTCATATAAGGGTTCTCCCTCAACCCTTAAAAAGGAGATTATCAAAAATGAATAAAAATATAAGGACTTTGGTCTATTAAGGCTAGAAATAAATATAGTGTAATAAAATATATGGGATTGAAAATATAAATAACTTATAATTCTTCCAAATAAGATTCAGGCATAAACAATCTATATTAAAAGTGAGATTGAAACATAAAACCTTACAATTTTTGTAACTTTTGAATCAAAAGACATAGAAAGTTAAAACATGTTATGATATTATGAATACCATGAATTACATAAAATATTATGTCAAAATTTATTTATGGGGTAGTAAGTACACCATATAAAATAAAACATGGTGCACAATATAAAATATGTATTAGGGAATCCAAATTGAGACTATGAACCCTTACAGATTTTATAACACTTAAATAAAAACCACTTAAAGGAGAGAAGTCAAAATGGAAGTTTATTTACTATGATTAAATATTATATAATTATATAATATCTAATATAGTTATTATATACACCATATAATGAAAATATGTGTGTAATTAAAAACATGTCTCAAAGAAGGAATTTTTAGATGAAAAATTGTTACCTTAGATTCCTGCTTGGTTGGATGCATTCCAATGTACTATATAATAAATTTAAATTTATTATTCACATATATAAGATCCATATTTATATCTATATTTATTGATATCATTTATTTATAAATTCTCTCTACCCATTTACTCATAATTCTTTATCAAAATCAATTATTTAGGTGTTAAATGTTTTGTTTCTCATGCCTCTTTTGATTTGGTGGTTCCAGTCCTTACACCTTGTTCATGATATCATCACCTAATAAATTTTAATCATTTAATATATATCATATTTATATATTAAATAATTTTTTATAACCATCCATTAAATATAGTTATGAAAAATGAGATACATTGTTCATGGAGGTGGTAGTCCGCACATACACATGCATAACATTTTCATTTTTTAAAGAATGAAAAGAAAATTAAGTAGATAAAGGTTTTATATTAAAAAATAAAAATAATAAAATAAATACTATATTTATTCATTAAATTAATCCTTATAACCATTCATTTTTTTTCTGTGATGAAAAATGAATTACATCTCTTTGTGATGACGATATTCCGCATATACACACAAGCGACATTTTAGTGTTTTAAAAAATGTGAGGATAAAAGGTAGAAAATATATTATATTTAAAAAATAATAATATTTTCATAAATATAATATATATTAATAAATTAAATCCTTATATATATCCCTGTGAGTTAGTTATGAAAAACTAAGTATATCACTTCATAGAGACAATAGTCTGTATATACGTATGAGCGATGTTTTCATTTCCAATTAGATGGAAAGAAGGTACAAAATAGTTGTTAAATCAACATAATTAAATTTTAGTATATTAAATATAAAAATTTAATTATAATGTTATGGTTAAAATATATTTTAAATATGTATAAGAATAAATAAACATGAAAGAATTTGGTTAAGACTTATACCTCTTTCTTGGATATCTTCCTTTGGCTTACACCATGAGCCTTCTAGGATGGGTCTTTTGAGAAGAATAAAAAAAAGTTATATATATGGGTTATATGAGGAAATTTGTGTAGATATTGGTCAATCTAATAGATCTTTATGTGTGTGTATAATTGAGTAGAGGAGGTGTCCTTCTATTAGTGAGAGGAGTGACACCTTTGTAAATATTAATAACTTTATATTAAAAAATGTATTATTCTTGGAAAGTGGATCCAATTTAGTAAAATTTATAATATAGGATAATTTAAGGTCAAAATACACTAAAAAAATTAAATTTATACAAGTTTTATAGATATTTTAATCCTTATCTCTTAGTTTAACCCCCTCGTTAACTCTTTTAAAATTTAGCATGGAAACAAACTTATACCATAGTAACTATTCCTGATAAATAAAACTGAAATTTAAATCATTAAAACATTAAAATATTATACAAAATATGGAATAGATTATCTAATAATAAATTTATAAAATTAGTAAAAATTACCTTAACAATAAGTTTACAAAATGTAAAGAAAACCATTTTTAGAAAAATGAACTTTTTAAGCATACAAATGATTTTATAGAAAAAAATGTATAATGTTGATTCCCATGGAATCAATTGGATTATATTTAATAAAATTAAATATATATTTATTTAAAACCAAACAAAAAAATTAAATTAACCTTATTAATACTTGATTAAAAGAGAAGAACCAAAACAGTATTTTATTTAAAGAAAAACATTACTTAGACTTCCAAAATGTCAACCAAATATTTATATGTTTAAAATTATTTTTTAAATTAATTATACTACTTATTAAATATATATTTTTTCAAAAAAATGTTTCATAAACCTTTAATTCATTTTTTATCATGATAATGTCATAAAAGCGACAATATTTGTAAAATCAGTATTTTTTACTATTCACCCAAAAATCAACTCTTTTAGAAAAATCCAAAAATTTCACCATAAGATATTTTTGATATGATGAATAAAAAAACTATATTCATTTCATTAAATTAAAATTTTAAAATCTATAAATTTATCTTTAAAATTAAAATAAAAAATAAAAAATAAAAACTACTTCTATAGAAAATTGATATTTTTAAACTTCAAGTGCTCATAATCTTATTTCATATCAATTTATAATTAATTTAGATTTAATTTATTAATTAATATGTTTAATTCATTTAAAAGTGATATATTTATTAACATAAACAAATAATTATTTGAAAAAACTCCCCCTTTTAAAATTGAATGATTTTAATCATTACACATTAATTATTTATCTTCTAATCGTTAAATTTCTCTAGTAAAAACAAAATAATAAAATGTAAGTTTAATAATTGATTACTATATTTATTTTTACTAAGGTTTAATTTAATATGTCATGAATATTTTTAGTTTGGTGTTTATTGTAACATAATCTGTCGAACATAGTGTTACATATTGAAATATGAGGGTGTTATACCCCCCCCAAATAAATTACATCCTCATAATTTTAATTTTTTTTACCAAAATTAATGTATATTATCATAGGTATAATATCACATATAGATATGTAATTTCAAATTTTACACTAGGATACTTAGTATTTATTAATTAAACATTTATAAAATAATGTATATACAATAATAAGACTCATATCGAGTTTCCAAAAGCATACCTTGATAGATGAACACTATTTTCTAGATAAGTATCGAAAGATTTATCTTACTTTTATTTGAGTTAAGGCATTATTTTTTCCATCAATTTATATAATATGAGAAAACATAATTACTTTATTTATTTCTATTCCATAAGAAAAATTTTATCATTTAGTTGTGTTTAGAATAGTTTTCCACCTATGATTCATATTATATTCTAAGTGATAAATATCATAATGATTTTTTCATGTCTAAAGCACTAAAATTATCTTTTAATAAATCATAATATTGAAAAAAGGGATGTTATGTTATTACTCCTCTCTTTAGACATTTACTAAAACAAAAAATGTTTATCATAAGTTAAGATAAAAATTAATATTGAATAAAACTTCATGTGAAGAAGTAATATATTAATATCAAAAACTTCAATTATAAAACTCAAACTTAAAATCAAACTAAATCCTAAAACTCTTAGAAATATGATTTAAAAAATTAAAAACCCCAATTCAGAAATATTTGGTCTCATATTCATCCAAAACCAACACAAAATTTATGTATACAAAAAATTAATCACTCATAAAGTCACATACCAAAAATATATATGCCCAAATCATATAATCTCCAAAATAAGCTAATATTTTCCATAAATAACATGGATCAACATAAATACACAATAAAATAATAAATAATTACAAAAGTTAACTCAGTATTTACTACTCAATTTATATCAAACACTTTGACATAAAATCCCATACTAGAAAAAAATCCCATTTAACTTTATTTATATAATGTTCAAAAAAATACAGTGAACTTCTTATAAAATAACTTTAACTATAAAATCATCAAATCAGTTTTTTAATACTATGATTATCTGTATGATAAAACACATGTTATCAAAAATATAATAAAACTCTATCCCAATTAACCCTAATTACTTCAACATAAACTCCATAAAAACATATTAAAATCCTTTATAATAGTTTAAAAAGATTACATGAATTAACCAAAGTATATCCCTCAAGAGTGTCAAACCAGGCGTGTATTTTGGCCCACTAGTTGTACACCAAGTGAAGATAAGGTTAATACTCAACTAAACCTTTTTATGGTTATTAACCTTATGTGAATCTATTCCAAAGCCTATATCCAATTATTTTCATCCAAATCAGGACATTTCTAGGTAACCACACAATATTTACTTTACCAAAATTTTAGGATGCTTTCCTATACTTAGAATTATGCTTTTGTTTTTCACTAAAGTTTTCTCATCCCAATCCCTAAATAATAAAAATTCCATATCAATTAATATTAACTCAATATTAGTCACATACCAACTTAAATGGTTATCTATACATTAATCATATCCAATAATCTCATTAGTTATCTTAAAATCCAGTCACATAAAATATCAAAAGTGTATCTATGCCATTGAACTTATGATCAACCATAATCTTATTAACCCATGGAGATATCCAAAATTCTTAAATTATCCTCATATGAAAACATCGTAATCTCTAATGGTATATAAACCCTTCTTGGATACCAACTATAACATCCTAGACCCATACAACCAGATCTAGTATTGAAATACATACTCTTTTCATATGGGATTTGATACTAACTCAAGTGACCTAATTTTGAACTTCTATAATTATAATAAGAAATAATTGAGTCAATTACACACCTCAAAACTTTTTATTTTTAGATATTTTGAGAATTATGTTAAACATATACTTAATAAGGCTCATGTATTTCCTATTAAATGAACACTCTTCCCATTATACCCATGTTTTCTTATTCCATAATAATACTTCAAAATATCCCATAAAATTCTCCACAAATGAAACCCTTCTAGATATATAATATATATTGATATTATTCATGACATGGGGAAATGGAAACATAATAAAAGGTGAGCTCGAACGCTCAGTAAGGAAAAGAATACGAGATAAGCTATCATAAAATAAATAAGGCATGAATAATATGGGAGAGATAAATAATAATTAAATATTACATATAACTAATATCATGAAAGGGGAATATATCAATGTATGACATAAAAAAATAATCTCATGGATAACAATAAATTATTTCTTAATGTTGGAATGCATAATACCAAACATTAGGATCTTTACAAAAAACCTGGGGGTAGACATACACCAAATACCCAAGATAGTTTATCACACGAGACCTACCAATGAATTGAGGGGATATTATGTGCATCTCAAAAAACTTTTTGACACATACCATGTCACCATGGGATTAATTAATTAATTAATTAAATTATTTTTAAGCCATTTTGATATCCCAATAATTTGGACCAAAACTCAATTTTTTAAAGGAATTGGTGTTGTGCACTGTTTGTGCATGGTTAGGAGTAACCGTCCACTGACCGTACATGATCGGTCTGTACTCGACAATGTTGATCATAAGGTTAGCTCAAATATGTGACCCACCTAGGAGAAACCATGTGAGTGTTTGAGGTTTTTTAAATAACCTTTAAAAAGGAAATTAAAGTATTTACAAATGGACTTTAATTATGTTTTGAAAGACTGGTTTTAAAGTGGTATTTGAAATGAGTTTATAAATAACCTTAAGAATTGGGTATGTGGATCGACATCCCAATAAGTGTGTTTTAAATCCAAATTTAGTACTTTAAATAGTTTTATTGATGTGTAAAACCCACTTTGATCCCCATTTTATTGCTTTGATGTGTATTAATTGTGACCCTGTGGGGATTATTTGTATTGAAATGCATGTTATAATTCTAATGATTGAATATTTGTTTGGGTTTGTTTCTTATGAGTGTATGGGACGTGAGAAATGTATTATTTTCAAATTATTTATATTTTATCCATGAAATTATTGATTTCTCACCTCATTGATTTACTTTGGTCATGGGAACTTGGTTAGCTAAGTGAGAATATGGAATTATGCTGTACTAGGTAACCACACACTAATAGTGTCCCACTCTTGTTAGTGATAGAGATATATGTGGTGTGCCATTATGATGAGGTTGGGTGTAGTCTAGTTGGTTGGTTGTGATAGGATACAATATAGGTTAGTAGGTTAGTCCGTGTTAAGTGAATTTTAGGACTATATCACTATAGGACCTAGGGTAGAGCCAATGAAATGTATTCCTTTGGTTGGTAGTTGGATATAGGAAAATAATATGGTTTCTTTAGATTCATATATTTCTTGATATGTATTATCACCACTAATTGATTTTGTTCTTAGATTTTGTTCCTTTATGTTGGGTTCTTTCTTATATTTTATTCATCACCTTGTGTGTGTTTTTGGATTACTTTCAAATGGGTTGTCTTAAAAATGTTTTGAAAGTAAGATTTGTGAAAAGTGAAAATGGGTTGGGTATTTCTTTATGATTCTTGAAGGAAAATGTGTTTTGAACTATTTTCCTCAGTTTAATTTTTTAATTTAAAATTCTTAAATATATTTTTTTATTTTATAAAAGGGTAGTTTTTGAAAATGTGCATATGGTTTGGTTTTATAAAGCACGTGAAAAAACAATTTTTTATTCCTTATTTTCAAACTAGCATTTTATAAACTATTTTAAAAGGGATTTACATAGATTAGATTGGTTGTGGCATACCAGTAAGCACTTATGTACTTACAGCTATATTATTATCTCAATTACAGTTTCTTGGTTCTTCTTTAAATTGCTCATTGATGATTGATTTGTGCGGGGATTTGAGATCAATTTTTATTTTATCACATTTAGCCCGTGGTTCCATTTCCATGATTTTTTAAGACCTTATTTAACTTTTTATAGAACATATAGAGAGTTTCCTTTTATATAATTTACGTTGGCTACTTATAATTTTACTACTTTCTACAGATGGAGGGTAACTATAGTTTCTAGTGGGTGAAGCTAAAATGTCTCGGATTTTCTGTGTTTAATTTTTAAATATTATATGTAATTATTATGAGACCAGGCACAGAGACGACACATCATTCTGAGGCCCGGTGATCCCGGGATGGTGGTTTGAACTTTTTTTAAGTTAAGTGAGTCGGCATATGTGTGCAGTTGTGGAAGTTTCCAAACGGATGCCCAGATTAAAAATCCGAGGGCACTGTTGCATTTGGGACGACGAATTTACCTAAGAACGAGTATAACCTCGACCGGCGTGGGTCGAGGGAAAAAGTTAATTTTCGGACATTTTTGGTAAAATAAAATAAAATAAATTCCCAAAGTTTATTTTATTTGGAAACATCCACTACAACGCAACGATGGGGCATCTATTTCATTAATTAATTCCATGCCATAATCACTCTGAAACAACAATACTAACTCATTAATACCTCAACGTGATGGAATTCTGAAATGCGTTTCCCCTTTTTAATGGGTTAATCATATGTTGCTCATTGGAAAAGGTTGAGAGAAAACTCTGGTGGAATCTTGGAACCTTGTAGAGAACTCTTGGCGAAGATCGTTGAAGAATGAAAGCCACGAATCGCTGTGCCAAAAAATTTGAAGGATCTCAATGATGATGGAAACATGAACCCTTCATCAGCGATTGATCCCTCCTTGAGGTAGGGGTTGTTATTTCGATTCTACTTTCCCCATTTCTAAATTTAAAAAATGAACGTGGATCAACCACAGACAAGTTGATCCGCGGATTCGTGCGTTCTTATGGGAGGGTTTCATCGGGTTGATCTTAGGGAATTAATCCATGTTAAATTATGGTTTGATTCTGCTCTGTTTGATCCTAGTAACGGGAGTGGATCAACACTGTGAAGAATAACAGCGGAGGTTCGTTCCTCGATTTTCTGTTGGGTTTCTTTACCCTTTCTTTTCTTGCATGTTCTTTGCGGTCTTCATGGGGTGACAATAAACGAATCGTTGTGCACCCGTATTGGAATGCAACGATCCCAAACTATAGATCCAACATCACAATGACCCTATGGAGGTGCGACGACCATGGCAGACGATGAATCGGCTCGGATAGAAAGATAACTTTCTTCGTGCGTTCTTCACGCGGGAGGATAGAAAATCATTTTTGGAGATTATCAGAGGCCCGAAAACAATTGAGACAACTTCGGGACATCAGGGAGACATAGAATCTAAAGTTTCGTAGAAAGATGACCATCAGAACGAAGATCGAAGCATCACGTGAGGCGTGCTGGTGAGAAGCGTCGATTCTGGAAAATTCCAGAATACACGGTGTGTACTTCCTAAGAACATGCCGTATAGTAATGGAGGTGGAGGATAGGGTTTCAGGGGTCATATAGGTATCACACAGTGTGTGACCCCAGTCACATGGCGTGTTGGACCTTCCCCGAAACTCAAAATGTATCTCAGGCGATACAAGGACACAGGGAGAACGCCACAACTTTGCGACATGATTGATACTATCTATGAAACATGGTAGAGGTGGCTATGTGGGACTCAATGTGTATCTTGGGTGATACACAGAAACAGGATAGGGTACACGGTCGTGTACTCCACCACACAGCCAGGCGAGGCCAGTGGAATGAGTCACCCCATGTACCAGTTACACGGGTTGGCGTACATGGGTTGAGACCGTGTACGGACACATGGCCAGTGTACACGTGACAGACCCCAGATACTTAGACACGACGTGTTATCTTTTACACTCTATGTAGTTTTGTTTTTCACGACCAACCTTGCGACATGAGCCGTTGTACACGGGCAGTACCCAGGGTCAGAGGACATGGTGTGTGACATTTCTACACACCGTGTACTTTTTTGTATATGGATTGATATTTTTGTCCACCGTATCTTGGACATGTTTCATTTGGGTTAGTGCCCCTTTTTTCTGTTCCTCTGAAGGTTAGGTATCGTTTCCTTCTACAGGAGTATGATCCCTTCGGTAGGACTTTCTATGATAGAGTCAGACATCCCTCCGAGAGGCCCAGAGCGAGATCCTCTATCCATTCTTGACCCTAGGTAGAGTCAGGCATCAGCGTGACCAACTCCACCAGGCGTTGATCCTATACCTAGTAGGTTAATCTAGATGAGTTGCGGTATCCACCAAGGCCCTGGTAGTGATTCTCATCCGTGTATCATGATCTTTCCCTCTCAGAAGTGTGTTTTCCCGTAATGAGTTTATCTATCTATCATGATCTTTCTCACTCAGGAGTGTGTTCTCCCATAATGAGTGTATCTATCTCTTGTGACTTTTCTTTATGAACAATACTTCTCAGACGAATGTCATCAGAGTTACTAGACTCGTGGAGTGAGTTCTCCCGAAACGAGTGCTTCGTGGGATCTTCAGACTGAATTCCCAGTGGGGGTATGCAGTTGTGTGACTTGTCTCTAGACTACGGGTCTGGGTTTTGAGTATATCTAGATTTTTTTCTCTTATTATATATTCAGTAGACATATACTTTGTAGAGATGACTGTGCCTTTATTTTTTGTATTTCTTTGTGGTTTTCGGGTTCCTCTACTGAGTATTGTTATACTCACCCCTCCACGGGTTTTTCCCGCATGTGTCATGTCTTGGGTAGACGAGAATCCCTTTGACAGAGTCCAGGGCGGACCAGGACAAGACCAAGATTTCTGAGTTCCTCATAGGATGAGGTGTTCCTACGGCTATGAGCAGTAGTCCCAATACCTCTTTGTGTTAGAGGTTGGACTTTGTAGTTTTTAGACTCTTGTTTTGGTGAGCTTATACTCTGGACCAGTTTACTTTCAGCACTTTACTTTCCATCATACTCTGTTGGTTTGGTTTAGTTGTATGCATGAATTTTGTTCCCTATTGGTTTTTACATTTCATCATTTGTGGGCTTGGAGATGTGTGCATGTGTACAGATTCTTAGGAAATGCCTCCCATGTTAGTAATATGCCTACTCAGTGCTTGTCACCAACTCAGGGCCTATTGGAGGCGGGCTTGGAGAGTCACGGCATAGGCCCCACTGGGATAGGTCCTGATAGAGTGGTATCAAAGGTGGTCAGTTCTACCTTAGGACCAAGAGTATGTGAGATTGGTTTGGGGAAATAGTGTTAAGTGTTTTGAGCTCAACTTTTAGGCGAGATACTCTAGTGTTGGTGCGGGCGACCGACGTATCCATACCCCATGACTCTGATAACTAGCTTTTCAACTCAGTACATGAAAACACTAGTTACGGGGAAATAAAAGAATGGTACATGCATCATATAGTAATGAGTTGTGTTTTCCATATCCTTTGTGTCAGCTATCCAGATATACTCATTAACCAAGGTACATCTTGTTTCCTTACAGGATGCCTCCGTGATGCATACCCACTAGGATTCAGCAGCACGATCACAAGGATGACCCCCTCAGTGACAAGGCTTCGATACAGGGACCAGTTCCCCATACATTTCCTCCAAGTGGTGCACCTGCTCTACCACCACCAATGGAGCATCCTCTGGTACCTATAGTACCGACCAACGAGGGGTGTAGGTTGAGCATGCTCCATGAGTTCCAGAGATAGAGACCCCTCAGGTTCTGAGGTGATCCCAACCCTCAGGTGGCTGAGGACTGACTTGAGGTGGTGACTAGAGTTTTTTGTCTAGTGAGGACACCAACAAACCAGATGGTGATCCTAGGAGCAAGCCTTCTTTAGGGTTCGGCGGGACGATGGTGGAGTCTGACCACACAGACTCACAACAAGGAGACTCTTTCGTGGATAGAGTTTGAGAGACTCTTCAGGGAGGAGTTATCTCCGGTTACGCTAAGAGAAATATGCATCCAGGAGATTATTCAGCTCCAATAGGGTAGTATGATGGTAGATGACTATTCATCAAGGTTCACAACCTCTCTAGGTACTCGGTGGATATGGTCAGGGATCAGTACTTCATAGATCAGACCTTTGATGGAGGTCTATGACGGGACATCCGAGATAGTGTCGTGCATCTATGAATTTCGACTTATGCTAGAGTGCTTGAGTGGGCCTTGGTGATCGAGAGCTTCTTTGTAGAGTAGAGATAGCCGATGACAGTCAGCAATAAGAAGACAGGTCCGGAGACATCGACAGTGGGGAGACGATGTCGGACACATGGATCAAGATGTGGGAGAGATTATAGGAGGACCCATTATAGGGAGTCGATAGTCCAGGGCTCTTAGGATGGATCCGATCATCCTAGGGAGAAGCGGTGCTACTCGTGCGATGGAAGGGGACATCTTTCTAGGGATTGTCTGACCCGTCGAGATGCTAATAGGGAACCAGTGGATAGACCACTGAGGCAGAGGCAGAGAATGGATCAGACAGACTCGCCAGGCAGCGTACGTGGAAGAGGAGCAGGGAGAGCTGTAGGTGGTGGGTGACGCTTCAACTTACTTCCACCACCACCCCTAGGAGGTCCGTACCGGGCTCAGGGAGCTAGGGGAAAGGGGTGGGGACAGCTGCATGTGGTCAAGGAGTATGACCCAGGGGATCTAGGGATGATCTGAGGTATGATCTGTGTCTTCTCTACCTTATCTTTCATACTTATAGACATAGGTGCTAGTAATTCCTTAATCACCACATGTCTTGTGAGACACCTTGAGATTCCGGTAGAGATGTTGACTCGATACTTACACTTGGAGACACCTACAGGAGGAGACTCGATAATCACACAACTTTGTAGGTAGTGTGATCTTACCCTTGGAGGCAAGAGTTTCGGTTGGAACCACTTGGTGTTAGCATCGAGGACTTACATCGTCATTCTCGATATGGATTGGTTATCTTCGGTCCATGCCCATATTGACTGTTTTAGGCGAAGAGTGCGGTGTGTCCGCAGTGATGGGACGCGGTTTTCTTTTGTCATAGAAAAGGAGACCCAGGCATCATGGAATGAGCTCATACATAAGAGGGTGCATCCATTCACTCATGAGTTGGCTAGCCTTTCCCTTGGAGCAGTCGATGTGATGAGCTCTCAGTTCCCAATAGTAGTGGTAGATTATGAGGGCGTCTTTCCCAAAGTTGTTCCGGGACTACCTCCCTGCCAGGAAATTGACTTCTGCATCAACTTACACCCCGGTACGACACCGATTTCTTCATCATCATATCAAATGGATCCCGTAGAGCTTCGTGAGATGAGGGTGTAGTTGGATGATTTGAAAAGAAAGTGTTTTGTGAGACCCAACGTTTCACCCTGGGCGGCCCCAGTCTTGTTCTCCAAGAAGGCGAATGGGAGTTTGAGGTTTTGCATGGATTACTAGCGCCTGATTCAGGTAATGGTGAAGAACAAGTATCCATTGCCGAGAATCGACGACCTCTTCGATCACCTAAGAGGGGAACAATGGTTCTCGAAGGTTAACCTTTGATCAAGTTATCACCAATTACGAGTACGGGGTGAGGATATACCGAAGACGAATTTCAGATGCCGCTATGGTCATTATGAGTACTTGGTGATGCCTTTCGGCGTGATGAACTCCCCTGAAGTGTTCATGGGACTGATGGACTAGATCTTCCATCCGTACTTGTACCGGTTCATAGTGGTCTTAATTGACGACATCCTTGAATACTCGACGTCAGAGGAGGAGCACGCGATACACCTACATATGGTTCTATATATACTCCGAGAGCACTAGCTTTATGGGAAGCTCTCGAAGTTCCAGTTCTGGATTCAGGAGGTCCACTTTCTGGGACATGTCATCTTAGCAGATGGAGTAGATGTGGACCCAGCCAAGGTGGAGGAATTGTTATCATGGGAGCCACCTCGGAGCGTGACGGAGGTGCAAAGCTTCTTTGGGTTGGAAGGATATTACCGGAGATTAATTCCTGATTTCTCCCAAATATCAGCACCAATGAAAGCCTTAACCAAGAAGGGGAAACACTTCATATGGACAGAGATGTTCCAACAGGATTTCATGCAGTTGAGATAGAGTTTGATGAGCACCCCAATCTTGAGATTACTGGAGGATGGTAACAAGTACGTAGTTTTCTATGATGCATTAGGGAATGAGCTTGGCTGTGTCCTGATGTATAGACAGGAAATGATTGATTATGGTTCATGCCAGCTTAGGCCACATGAGAAGAACTATGTGACCCATGATCTTGAGTTGGCAGTGGTAGTCTTCGCATTGAATATGTGGCGACACTACCTTATGGGTGAGCGGTTCATCATCTACTCTGACTACAAGAGCCTCAAGTATATATTATCGCAGAAGGATCTAAATCTGAGACATAGGCATTGGCTAGAGTTCCTCCAAGATTATGATTTCAAGATCATCTATTCTCCTGGGAAGGGGAACAAGGTGGCAGATGCTCTTAGTAGAAGGCCGAGCTTGCAGCTGTTGAGTGAGGCGACAGAGCAGTTAGAGACACTACAGTTATCCTTCATGGATGGAGAGGATACAACTTACCTACAGTCGATGGTTGTCATCCCTATACTCTTAAAACAAGTTAGAGAGGAACATCTTGGGGATGTCGACTATGAGGATTTACGTGCTCAGTTATCCATAGGACATGCTCCCAATGGATATTCTCAAGGTGGGGAGCATATAATTATTTTTAGGGGATGCAATGTTGTACCAGTGGAATTGCGAGAAGAGGTCCTAAGGGAGTTTCATACACCCCCTTGGCGGTACATCCTAGAGTGGAAAAGATGTACCAGGATTTCTGACAACTCTTCTGGTGGTCAGGCATGAAGAAGGCAGTAGCAGAGTTCGTTTCTCGATGCCTTACATGCCAGCAGGTGAAGGCTGAGCACCAGGTACTAGTGGGATTAGCTCACCCCCTAGTGGTTCCAGAGTGTAAGTGTGATGGAATATTGATGGACTTCATGATAGGCTTACCAAAGAAATCCAAGGGGCATGATTCCATGTGGGTGATCATTGACTGACTCACCATGTCAGACCACTTCCTAGATATCAGGGATCAGAGTTCTGTAGAGAGCTTGGGACGCCTCTACGTGCAGAAGATAGTTCGACTTCATGGAGTCCCTTCGACAATAGTCTCAGATCGAGACACCCGCTTCACATCCCAGTTGTGTAAGGGATTATAGGAGGCTTTTGGGACTTAGCTACGTTTGATCACGGTGTTCCATCCCTATACCGATGGTCAGACAGAGAGGACCCTTCATGTTATAGAGGTTATGTTGCGGGCCTGTATCTTGGACTTCGGTCTCATTTGGGAGGACCACCTACCACTGGTGGAGTTTGAATATAATAATAGCTACCACTCCACCATTGGTATGGATCCATTTTAGGCCTTGTATAGGAGACCCTGGAGGTCACTTCTTTGCTGGACCGACCCCGGAGAGTCATCACTCATGGGTCCAGAGTTAGTGCGAGCTACCATCGAGAAGGTGCAGGTCATCCGGGAGCAGATGAAGACTGCACAGAGTTGGAAGAAGTCTTATTCTAACAGACGATGGAGACCCCTAGAGTTTGAGGAGGGAGACCACGTCTTTCTTCGGGTCTCACCTCGACAAGGGTTATGGAGGTTTGGACAAGGTGGAAAGCTATATCTGAGGTTCATTGGACCTTTTCATATACTACGCAGAGTAAGTGAGGTGGTGTACCTCCTAGCTCTACCGCAGCAGTTGAACCAGGTACACGATGTCTTCAACGTGTTGTAGCTGAGGAGGTACATGCATCACCCATCCCACATCATCGGCTGGGGCGAGCTGGACATCGTGGATGGGGTGAACTTTGATGAGTACCCAGTGGAGATCGAGGATCGGCTAGAGAGGATCCTTCGTAGGTGATCAATTCCCTTGGTGAGCGTTCGGTGGTAGCACATGAATCTTCAGGAGAGCATGTGTGAGTGAGAGGCTTAGATCCATTCCCAATACCCACATCTTTTTGAGTAGTCTTTGTTTTGGTTTTTCAGGGACGCAAAGCCCCAAGGTGGGGAGAATGAAATGTCTCAGATTTTCCGTGTTTTATTTTTAAATATTATATGGAATTATTATGAGATCAGGTGTAGAGAAGACACATCATTACGAGGCCCGGTGATCTCAGGATGGTGGTTTTAACTTTTTTTAAGTTAAGTGAGTCGGTATATGTGGGCGGTTGTAGCAGTTTCCAAACGGATTCTCAGATTAAAAATCTGAGGGAACCATTGCATCTGGGATGACGAATTTACCTAAGAATGAGTCTAACCTCAACCGACAAAGGTCTAGAGAAAAAGATAATTTTCAGACATTTTTAGTAAAATAAAATAAATTAAATTCTCAATGTTTATTTTATTTGTAAACATCCGCTGCAGCGCAGCGACAGGGAAAGTGTTTCATTAATTAATTCCATGCCATAATCAATTTGAAATAGAAACACTAAATCATTAATACCATAGCATGATGGAATTTTAAAACACGTTTCCCCTTTTTAATGGGTTAATCGTATGTTTCTCATTGTAAAAGGTTAAGAGAAAAATCTGGTGGAATCTTGGAACCTTGGAGAGAACTCTCGGCAACGATCGACGACGAATCAAAGCCGTGAATTGCTGTGCCAACAAAGTTGAAGGATCTCGATGATGACAGAAGCATGAACCCTTCGATAGAGATCGACCCCTCATTAAGGTAGGGGTTGTTATTTCAATTATCCTTCTTCGTTTCTAAATTTAAACAACGAATGCAGATCAACCACGAACAAGTTGATCCACAGATTTGTGTGTTATTGCGGGAGGGTTTCATTGGGTTGATCTCGGGGAATTAATCCATGTTAAATTATTGTCTGAATCTGCTCCGTTTGATCCTACTAATGAGAGTGGATCAACACCATGATGAACGATGATAGCGGTTCATTCCTCGATTTGCTATTGGGTTTCTTTCCAATTTCTTTTCTTGTGCGTTCTTCACATTCTTCATGGGGCGATGAATAATGGATTGTTTCACACCCGTCTTGCAACGCAATGATCCCAAACTAGAGATCCGACATCACAATGACCCTATGGAGGTGCGACGACCATGGAGGATGACGAATCATCTCGGATTGGAAGAGACCGTTCTTCGAGCGTTCTTCACGTGGGAAGATCAAAACACATTTTTATGGCCGATTGGAGGCCCAAAAACAATAGAGATGACTTTGGGATGTTGGGGAGACCTAGAATCTGGAGTTTCGTGGTGATCGGATCATCAGAACAAAGATCGAAGCATCACGGGAGGTGCACTAGCGAGATGCATCGATTCTGGAAAATTCTGGAATACATGGCGTGTACTTCCGAAGAACATGCCATTTAGTACCGGCGGTGGCAGCTAGGGTTTTGGGGGTTAGATAGGTATCACACAACATTCGACCCCGGTCACACGACATGTTGGACCTTCCCCAAAGCACGGCGTGTATCTCAGGTGATACAAGAACACAGGGAGAACGACATGGCTTCATGACACAACATGTACTCTCTATGAAGCATGGCAGAGGAGGCTACTCGGGACTCGGTTTGTATCACGGGCGATACACAAACACATTATAGGGTACTCGACTGTGTACTCCACCACATGGCCAGGCGAGGCCAGTGGTGCAAGTCACCCTGTGTACGAGTTACACGGGTTGGCATACATGGGTTGAGACCGTGTACGGACACATGGCCAACGTACACGGGGCAGACCCTAAATACTTAGAAATGACGTGTTATCATTTACAAGCCGTGTAGTTTTGTTTTTTCCTGACTAGCCTTGTGACATGGGCCATTATACACGGGCAGTACCTTGGGTTAGAGGACACTGTGTGTGACCTTTCTACATGCCATGTACTTTTCTGTATACGGCTTGATC
This sequence comes from Viscum album, assembly GCA_963277665.1. Classification (NCBI taxonomy): domain Eukaryota; kingdom Viridiplantae; phylum Streptophyta; class Magnoliopsida; order Santalales; family Viscaceae; genus Viscum; species Viscum album. The sequence continues at coordinate 1,089,290,044 of OY728160.1, forward strand.
TTTTTGTCCTCCGTATCTTGGACATGTTTCATTTGGGTTAGTGCCCCTTTTTCTCATTCCCTTGAAGTTCAGGTATCATTTCCTTCTATAGGAGTATGATCCCTTTAGTAGGACTTTCTGTGATAGAGTCAGGTATCCCTCTTAGAGGCCCTGAGTGAAATCCTCTATCCATTATTGACCCTAGTTAGAGTTAGGCATCAACATGACCAAGTCCACCAGGAATTGATCCTCTACCTAGAAGGTGAATTATGGTGAGTTTCGGTATCTGACAAGGCCCTGGCAGTGATCCTCATCCATGTATCTTGATCTTTCCCACTCAAGAGTGTGTTCTCCCGTAATGAGTGTATCTATCTATTGTGATATTTCCCACTCAGGAGTGTGTTCTCCCATAATGAGTGTATCTATATCTCATGACTTTTCCCGACGAACAGTACTTCTTGGATGGACGTCATCAGAGCTACCAGACTCATGGAGTGAGTTCTCCCGGAACGAGTACTTCGTGGGATCTTCGGGCTGAATTCCTAGTGGGGGTATGCGGTTGTGTGACTTGTTTCTAGACTACGGGTCTAGGTTTTGAGTATATCTGGATTGTGTTATCCTATTATATGTTCTGTAGACATATACTGTGTAGAGATAACTGTGCCTTTATTTTTTGTATTGCTTTGTGGTTTTCGGGGTCCTCTAATGAGTATTGTTATACTCACCCCTACACAGGCTTTGCCTGCACGTGTCGTGTCTTGTGCAGACGAGAAAACTTTTGATAGAGTCCAGGGCAGACCAGTACATGACCGAGCTTTTTGAGTTCCTCACAGGCTGAGGTGTTCCCACGGCTACAAGAAGCAGTCCCAGTACCTCTTTGTGTTACAGGTCAGACTTTGTAATTTTTAGACTCTTGTTTTGGTGGGCTTATATTCTGGCCCAATTTACTTTCAACACTTTACTTTCCATTGTACTCTATTGGTTTGGTTTAGTTGTATGCATTCATTTTGTTCCTTAATGGTTTTTACATTTTAGCATTTTTGGACTTGGATATGTGTGCATGTTTACAGGTTCTTAGGCAATGCCTCTCATGTTAGTAATATTCCTACTCAGTGCTAGTCACCAGCCCCTGGCCTATTTGTGGTGGGCTTGGGGAGTGGCAGCGCGGGCCCCACTGAGATGGGTCCTGACAGAAGCAGAACCATTGGAGTTGGGCATATTTTCCTTATAGGAGAGGGTGTTCAAAGGGTGTGGGATGTTATTGGTTCTTGCTACCATTTCAATATTTTCTTAGTTTTTATATTATGTTTATGTTCTATTTGTTCTTCTATAGCATGGATGTCCGATATACATACGAGTAATGATTGAATTTTATTTGTATTAATACTACTATATTTTACTCTGATTACTAGGGAAAACCATTCCTAAGTGTGTTCCTATGATTCCCATGCACTAGTTTCTATTCCAGGGGGTTCATGAACACTCTTTGGGAAATTGGTGGGTCAGTTCAGGAATTTGTTTGATGAAAAATGCAGACCGATTCTTTATAAATGGAATTATAGGTTTTGTTCTTCTAATTCATATAATCCCAATCCTTTGGAATTATCTCTATTATTTGGCGTGTCAGGGTAATTTTGGTCTATAGTTGTTTATTGGAACTAGATAGGTAGGTGCAGGGAGAGTTTATCTAGCTCTTTTCTACCCTGATCCTTGAGTTTCCTTGGGAATTGGGGTTTGAATTTTGAATTCATATTTTTTTAGATTTACAATTGATGATGTATTGATATTCATCAGAATAGTTGAGTTTACTTGGGGGTTGGATTAGATTTTTGGATGGAAATTGAGAATGGGTCAGTGGCGTGAGGTTAGTTTGCATGGCTTGATAAACCAGGGTAGTGACCAAATACTTGATCTTTCAAATGTTATAGGAATTGTTGTATGTATGGCCCATTGTCTACCAAACAATGTGGTTGAGTTAGGAATGGTTCCACATCCCATTTATATTATTGTTTATACCTCCCTTGAATGATCCCTAGTGGCGGGGGATGAGTCAAGGCCAGTCATGTGACTTGTTGATAATGTTAATTGAGAATTGTGACGTGCCGCCTTTTTTGATGTAATTGTTGTGTAAAATAGGGTTTTATGAAAAAAAGGCGGACTTTTTGGATTTTTTTTGGTTTTCAAGGAATCATTTTTTATTGTTTATAAAGTCTATTGGATTTTATGAAACCAATATTGGTTTAGGAATTTAACCTTTAGGATGATTATAAAATGAAATTAGTTTTCTATTAAAGTTTTGAGAATTCTTTAGTTTAAATTGGTTGATATGGTTTTTAGAAATATTTTTGGGTTCAAAACCAGTGTGGGGTATTTTTTAGAAAGTTATTATTTTTATTTATGAAAAATAAGTGATAAATGTTTTGAAATGTTTTAAAGTTTGGGCTTTGAGAAGAACTAGTTGTTTTCAAAATCTGAGTTAAAATTTTTGGAACTTCCATAGGGAGTTTAGTGCTTTTAAAAATGAATGCATTTTTGAATTTTTTTTGAATTTTGTTATTCACCTAGGAATATGATAATTTTAAAAAGAATGGGTTTTGGCATACAAGTTACCTTCTATTATTATGTTTTTTGGATTTTTTCCTTCAAGTAGGTTGATACCATTGATTTTATTTAGGGAACATGGTTGCGTTGAGTTCATTTTATATTATATATAAAGTATGCCCCCTATAAGAGTCTTGGTAAATGATGAGAATTTTATTTTAGGGGTAGTTCTTCCCTTATTATTTTAGATATTTACTAGACTCCAAGTGATTAATAAATTATTCCCCTTCCATTTCTTTAGTGATGTGGTAGTGTATTACCTACTAGTTTTTCTAGGGAAACTATGCTAGGTGAGCCCTGTTGAGATATTTGGGTGTAGTGATAAAGCTCTATTTTCTTGATCTTTTAGTTTTAGGTTTTATTTTGGGATGATGGCCTATATTTATATTTTATTCTATATGATTTTATATCTTTTGTAACCTTGAGGTGTCTTTTATTGGTGTGATCCTTGGGTGTTCTTTTGGTTTCTCTTATTTAAGTGGTGATCATTTGGGTTGTTCATGACAATTTATTTTCATGACTTCTATGGAAGTTTTTGGTGACTATGGCCTTGTTTTGAGGGACTTTCATGAGTTTCTATTTATTTTTCGATGTGATATGTCCTTGGGTGAGAAATTTAGGTGGATAGGATCAGTATAGAACCAAGTGAGATTATGCACTGACTAGTGTTAGATTGGATTTGGTTGGATTTACGATGAGAGTGTAACTCAGGTGTGAGGACCTAGTTCATCCCCTTTTATCTATTTTTATTATTAAAGGTTAGGACCCTTGTAATTTATTTGAATGAGTAATTTTTTTAATTACTTATTGATTTTGTTTCTATTAAGATGATATGGTTTTGGCAGTTTGGTCTTGTGACCTTTGGTGGTTTTGGATGGGATGATTATGGTTTATCTGGAGACTTGATCTTAGGATCTCGAATGTACTTTGGATTTGTGGTCCTTTGGGAGCTATTTGGAACTTTATTAATTTTTGGAGACCAACTCTTATTATTTGTCCTTTGTTAGTGGAATCTAGTGGTCTCTTTGGGGTTTGAGGCAATCTTGGTTATCTTAGTGACACGACCATCATAGGAGTGGTCATTTTTTGTTTCACCATTTAGATTAATTCTAAATGGTGTGGAGACCTCCGTTCATTCTCCCTTTATTTAGATATTTTTTTGGATTCTTGTGGATATTTCTCATTTAAGGTTATTATTATTGAAGGATTTTAGTGGTTCCTTGGAAGTGTAGAGTGTTGGGTGTCACCATTCTAGAAGTCTAAGCAGTTGATACCTTTACCTCAACTAGGGAATTTCTAGGACCAAAAAGTAGCATGATGGAATGTTTTTGACACCCACTATGTCACTGTGGATTTAGATAATTATTTAATTAAATTTGTTTTAAGTTATTGTGGGTTTTTAGAGTTTTTGACTATAAATACAAAATTGTTAACAAAATAGGTGTTGTACATGGTTAGGAGTAACTGTGAGCTGACTATGTATTAGGGGTTTTCATTTGAAAATACCAATTCACATGTTTTGAGAATGTTGTGCTCAACCATGTGACCTTACAAGGATTAACTGTTCAAGTTCCTTGCACTTTTCTATTAGGGAAACACAATTAGTGAATGGTTAGGTAAACTATGCGCCCTATACAATTTTTTATTCTAGTTTCTTCCATTCTTATTTCTCTCCCTCATTTCCTCCCCTTACCCCTCATGTCACCTCTATGAAAAAAATCCCTAGCATGTTCCCCTACCTCCTCATGTGACTCCCCTCCTCTCCAATATCCACCCTCATAATGATCCCCCTTCTAGTGACCTCACTCACACAACACCCTAGGATGAACACCTCTATGTGTGGAACCCAAAATAATTCCCCCTAATTTTGCATGACCTATTCCCTCTTGAAACCTCCTTCCCACAACATTTTAGCTATGATTTATTAGCGATTGAGGATAAACCCTCTTAAGTATGGTATCCCCACTCCCTGCTCTCCCTTCTTCCTTATTCTTGAGATTTCCCTTTATCCATCATGATTTTACGTTTAACTGAACCCTAGAGATTTCAATTTGATTGGTTTTTGATATTCTTATTGATTTTAGGGTTTGTGCATGTATATTCTTCCCTAATTGGGTGTCCTCCATCTAAGGTGTCATGTTCCAGCTCGCCACGACTTGATCCTTACTTTTTAAGGTAGGTGTCTATATGGTACCCTTATATTACATGTTATAAACTGATTGATTTATTTTAAATGTGATTTTATAAATTTGAAATCCTATTATATACCATTGTATACTTAGAATGTTTTTTATGGGTATTCTAAGCTTGGCCTAAGCCTTAGCCACATGCCAAGCACTTGTGAAAATTCTCCTGTGGATCTTTACAATTATTTCAAGTATTTTAATTTTTTTTATTTGGATTTAAGTTAGTGTGTAAAACCTTAATGGTTTTTTGGATTAAAAAACTATTTAACGACTTGACATAGACCTTTTTCTCATGCTAAGTGTTGGATTAAATGCCCTCTTAGCTTTTCTAAATGGATTTTGATATTTTTCAAAATATATTTAAAGATGGTTTTATTTTTGAAAAGGGTGTGATTTATTTTGAAGTATTGTTTTCTAAAAATAAGGGAGTTGACCCTCTTTGAAATTATTTTGTGACTATGGTTCTTAAGAGTTTGAAATATAATTTTAAAAGTAAATGAGAGGATTTAAAAATGGGATTTCATTATGTTTTGAAATATTGGTTTTAAAGTGGAATTTGAAATGAGTTTTCAAATGACTTTAAGAATTGGGTATGTGGATTTACATCTTGAGTGGTGTGTTTTAAAGTCCCATTTAGAACTTTAATTGGTTTTATAAATGTGTGAAACCCACTTTGATCCCCATTTGATTACTTTACTGGTTATGGATTGTGAACTAATAGGGGATGATCTGTATTGACATGCATGTAGGAACACTTATTCTTGGATATTTGTTTAGGGATGTTTCTTGTGAGGGTTTGTTAGGTGAGTTTTTGTGATTTTAAAATGATTTATATTTAATACATGTGATTTTTTAATTTCTCACATCCTTGATTTACTTTGGTCATGGGAACCTGAGTAGCTAAGTGGGAGTCTTGACTTATGATTCACTAAGTATCCACACACTACTAGTGTCCCCCTCCAGTTAGTGATAGGGTCATATAGAGTGTGCCATTCTGATGAGGCTATGTATAGTATAGTCGAGTGGTTATGATAGGAAAAAACGTAGACTAAAAAGTTGGCCCATGTCAAGTGAAGTCTAGGACTATCTCATTGTTGGATATAGGGTAGAACCCATGCCATCTATTCTTTTGTTTGGTAGATTGATATAGGGGAATCCTCTTGTTTCCTTAGATTCCCCTATTGCTTGATATGTATTGACACCAATACATTATTGTGTTCTTGGGTTTCATTCCTTGATGTTGGGTTCTTTCTTGTGGTTTATACATCACCTTGTGTGTATTTTTGGTTTACTTTTAAATTGGTTGTTTTAAAAATGGTTTAAAAGTAAGATTTGAGAAAAGTGAAAATGGTTTGGGTATTTCTTCAAGAGTTTTAAATAAAAAGGTGTTTTGACTGGTTTTCCTTAGTTTAAAAGTTTAATTTAAAATATTAAACTATCCTTTTTTGTATTTTATAAAAGGCAGTGTTTTAAATTTTTTACATGGTTTGGTTTTTTGAAGAATGTGAGAAACCTATTTTTTAGACTTATTTTTGAACTAGGATTTTAAAAACTATTTTATTAAGGGATTTCCATAGATTCTATGGGTTGCGGTGGCCTATTGAGTTCTTATGTGCTCAAAACTATATTATCTTCTCAGTTTCTCATTCTTGGTTCTTCTTCGGTCCACTCATTTAGAATTGATTTATCTGGTTATTTGAGGTTAGTTTTTATTTTATCACATTTGTCATGTGGTGCCCTTTCCATGATTTTGTAGGGACTATATTTACTTTTATAGAATTTATGGTTAGTGGCCTTTTATTATGATTTATGTTGGACACTTAGGATTTTACTCCTTTCTATAGACAGAGGGTAACTATAGTTTCCGGTGGGAAAGAGGAACCATTGAAGGCGGGTATATTTTCCTTGCAAGAGAGGGTGTTCAGAGGGTTAGGGAGGTTTTTTGGTGCTCACTGCTATTTCTATGCTTTCTTAGTTTTGATATTGGGTTACTATTTTGTTTATTTTTCTATATTATGGATATAAAATGTATAAAAGGGTCTTGCATGGATTTTATTTATATTACTATTGCTCTATTTTACTCTGATTATTAGGAAAAACCATTCCTATGAATATTTTTAAGATGCTATTCATTATTTTCCATCCCATGGGGATCAAGAATTCCCTTCAGTCTAGTGGTGGGTAGGTTCCGACATTCATTGGATGGATGACCCAAACCAGTTCGTTACAAACATAATATTCCTGATGTATTCATCACATTAAAGGAATGAATAACATCACAATACATAATCAATATTATTTAACAATCAAACAATATATATATATATATATATTAAATTAATAATAAAAAATGTTAATATTTAATAGAACATAGTCAACCTACATTAGTGGTTAATAACCATTCATATAGAATTAAAAAGTATAAATATTTTCAATATTTCCTCAATCAAAAAATGATTTATCTTTATTAGTAAACACTCTAATAAGATTTATATAAAATATTGTGTTTACGCCGTATAGATAAATGATAATATAGTTAAGTCAATACAATAAATAATATAGAATAAATATATGAAAATAAAGAAAATTAACATGAAATATACCCTAAATTCATTAGAAATGAAGTCATTTTAGTAAAGTCAAGTCTTTTTTAAATTAGATAAGAAAATGGAATCACAATATTAAAAAGAAATTTCTTAAAACTTTTATAACGTTTTTGTAAAAACGAATATGTAAATCATTTAGAAAACGCTTTTCAGTCGGTTTTAAGGATATTTTTAAAATAATAATTGTAAACTAATTTAAAAAAAATGGAATATTGAAAATAAACTATTCTTAAGTAAGAAAATGTATAGTGTAATATAAAAAGAATTATAAATAAAATTAAACCCCCATTTCAAATATTTTGAGAAAATAATTTACCTTTATTTTTGGTAACATTAAAAAACGAAAAATTCATAGAATTATGGGATTATTATTTTCATTGAAATATCATGGAAAATTTTAAATTAATCTTGATAACTAAGAAATCAAATTATGGTGGGAAAATCTTTTCATGCAGTAAATGTTAATAAAATATTCTTTTCTTACTTTTGTAAAGAAACTAAAAAATAAACCATTTGAAAAAAAATAAGAATATCACTTTAACAAATTTGTAAATATAGTAAAATATAGTATAAAAATGCGTTTATCAATAATTTAAAACTAAATAAGAACCTCAATAAAATAATTTTTAAGAGCATGGATAAGGAAGAGAAATATTATCAACAAAAAAAGAGAAATAAGGTAAGCTTTTCTTAAAAACATTCATTCATAATTTTTGAGTATCAAAGAGAGGAAAATGTAAATTATAATTTTAAACCATATAAATAACCAGAATATAATAAAATATATGGGTTTTAAGATATAAATAACTTATAATTCTGTAAAAGGATATTCAGCATAAAAAATCACAAATAAAAATGAGATCAAAACATTAACCCTTATGGATTTGATAAATTTTGAATAAAACACCATAAAAAGTTAAAAAAATAAATGGTTATATAAATAATAATAATTTAATCAAATATTGTGTCAAAATATATTTATTGGTAATTAGTTACACCATATAAAATAAAATATGGTACACAATATGTGACATGTCTCAACGGATCAAAATTATGACTAAGAACCCTTACAGAATTTATAACTCCTAATTCAAAACCACTTGAAAATGAGAACATGAAATGGAAATTTAGTTATCAATATTAGAAATTTTATCATGATACAATTTGTCAAATAGTTGGTATATACACCATATAATGGAAATAAGTGTGTAATTCAAAACTTGTCTCGAAGAAGGAAGTTTGAGATGAGAAACACTTACCTGGGATTAATGCTTCGTAAAAAATGTTCCAAACTGTTGTATAATAAAATTATATTTATTTTTAATCTATATTATATCAGTATTTATATCTATCTTACTATATATCATTAATCCATAACTTATTTCTACCAATTTACTCATAATTAGTTGTTAAAATAAATTATTTTGGTGTTAATGGTTTTCTTTCTCATACATGTTTTTATTTGGTGGCTCCAATCCTTAAATATTAGTCACAATTTCATCACTAAAATAATTTTAATAATTTCATATATATCATATTTATAAATTTAATAAAGTTTTATAACCATCCATGTAAGGCGGTTATGAAAAATGAGATAGGTTATTCTTGGAGGCGGTAGTCCACATAAACACATGAGTTAAATTTTCATTTTTATAATTAATACAAAAGGAAATAATGTTGATAAGGGTTTATACTTATATAATCATAACCATAAAAAAATCTTATTTATTAATAAAATTCATCTTTATGACTAGCCATGTGAGGTGGTGATGAAAAATGAATTACATTACTTTGTGGAAGAGGATTTCTACACATATGCATGATTTACATTTCCATTTTCCTATATATGGGAGGGTAAGAAGAAATATTTAAACACCCCAAGATTTTAATATATTACTTCCTTTAAATCAACCACGTGTGTTTGATTGCATTCTCCACACGCAACACTGAATTAAAACAAAATTGTGATATATTTATATATAAATTTAAATATTAAGTATGACCATTAAAAACCCATAAATTTAATTATAATTAATGAATAGGAGTAACGAATATTTGAAATATTTATAGAAATAAAATAAATTATTCTTTTTAATTTGATTTAAATTCAATTGGTGTAGCTAAAATGAAAAATACTATCATTTTATGCTTTCTAAATATTTTCTTTTTATACGATATGAATTTCTATTTCAAGTGAATTTTGATTAATGATAATAAAATATATTTTATATTAATAATTGGTTAAAAATAATTTAATTATAAAATAATAGGAAATATGAATAGGAATTCTAAGTATTTTAAAAAATCTATTTTCCTATAAAGTTTTTCATTATATCCCACCTTTTTATTTGAAAGTTAAATTTCTAAAATTTAGAATTTTAAATTTTAAAAATAAAAAATATTTATGTATTTATAAATTTAATATTTTTTTAAGATGAATTTTTTGGATTTTTCTAAAAGGAATTATTTTTTGGCGGACAATGAAAAATATCATTTTTACAAATAACATGAGCTTTTGACATTATTAGTATATAAATATGAATTAAAAATTTCTGAAACTTTTTTATAAGACCAAATATGTATTTTATATATTAATTTATAATTTTAAAAATTTTGGTTTTAATTTACAAACCCATATTTGATATTTTAGAACATAAGTAATATTTTATAAAAAATTAATTTTAGTACATTATACATTTTATTTATAAAATTAGTTTTTTTTCTCTTTTATAAATTGAATAAAATGATATATATTTCAAATTTTTAATTATTTGGTCCAAATTATATAATAATGACCATTTTATTTTTGGTAATAAAGGATAAATTGCCTCGGTAAAAACTAGTTAACGTGGGGAAAACCAAAATGGTAAAAATAAGTAACCTAAGAAGTAAAGGGAAAAACATTTTAAAAACATGTTTTTGGTTGAGTGTTTGAGGTATTTATATAAATATAAATTCTATTATCAATTATTTCTCAATTATGGAGCCACATTCCTTGAGAACAAATTCCCATTATTTCAAACTTTTGGGTATTTATAAAAATTCCATACCTTTTTACTTATAAAAGGGGATCTCCTCTCCTCACTTACCTTCACACCAAAACCCAATTAGATATGCCCAAAATCTAAACAAACCTATAATAAACACTCCTAAACATCTTAATGAGGGTTTTGTATTATCAAAATACTATAACTCAAAGGATTAACCACCTTTAGAAAAGAGATAATCCAAGAAGTGAGGTATAAATTTCAAACCTCTCCTTTATTTTTCTATTTCTTTATGTGAAATTATTCTTCTTATTTCATTTAAACATCTTAAAATGATAACATAGTTATAATAATTATAATTTTATTTTATTATAATTATGTTACAATCATTAACCACCTTCCACATTTTCATTATTAAAAACAAATACATGAATCATACGTTGTGCGACTACCACCTTTATGAGACAACGTGTTTCATCTTCCTAAACCACCTTACACAGATCATAAAAATTTTGAACTTAATAAATAAGTATGATATTTATAACATCTTTTAGATTCTGAAATAACAAAACATATTATACATGTCTCTCATTCCATGGAATATTAAATCATCATCCATACGTATGTGTGAACTATCGCCTCCATGGAATGATTGATTTCTATTTTTCTTTTCATTAATTCCATTCATGGATGGTCATAATAATGGTTTTAATGGATAAATATTATTTTTATGATATAACTAATATTATATTTTGATAAATTAGATAAACTACTAATTATATGATCAAAAAATGACCATTTTTAATTCAATCATTTAAAACAAGTGTATTTAGAGGAAAATATTCTTATTTATATTATGAAATACTTTCAAATCCAATACCAATTCTTATAATTCTTTCCAATTATGATATATGACAATAATATTAATCATTATAAGTTCAAGTTTGGGTTGTTTTAGCAACCTACTTGAATAATACTACGCATTTATATCATGAATGAATATGAGCACTTATTTATTGGTATAATATGATAAAAATATTTAAATATTTTTTTTGGTTCCATTAAGGTTATATCAACAGTTAACTCATCAATTAAGAATCCATCTTTCATTCATTAAGAATCACCAAAACATGGTCATCATTGATTTAATCTTCATGGTTTGTAAGAAAAAATACCAATTAATGAAATTATAACTTCATAAATATCATGTAACATATATTAGAATACCTTTAATTATCATTTATTTATGATGTTTATAATAATAATGAATACCAACTCTATTTTTATGAATCTTGTTCAAAGTGATAAATATTACTTACACATAGTGTAAAAAATAGGTAAAAAATAACTAATATATATGTATAAAATGATTATAATTGAAATTTAAAAATGGTTATAGTTATGAATAAGTTTATTTATCATGAATTTAATGAACTTAATTTAATTATTTAGGAAACTTGGATCAAGTGAAGAACGAATCTAGACTGAGGTAAGGGTTTTCGTCTCAAATTCCTTTCTTTGAGACATGTTTGGTATTATGAAACGAAATTAATTTATTTGGTGTATATAATAGCTATTTGAGATATGATGTCATGAATTATGTTTTAATTATTTAATTTTAAGTTCAGTTATAATCCCTATCTTTCAATGGGTTTTGATTAAAATGTTTCTCAAGTTGCAAGGGTTATTTGTCAGAAACATTAATTCCTTGAGATATTTTTATGTTATGAACCATGTATTTATTTTAATGGTGTATTAAATACCAATAGATATATCTTTATCATATATTTTTTTATTCATTGTAAATACTAATCCAAATCAGTTCCTTTTCATAAAATGGATTTTGACTTAATTGTTATCCCAATTATAAGGATTTTTGGTAATGTAATTTGTATTCATTGATTTATGATCCTTTCTTTTATACTTATTTAAGTTGGTTATATTCAATAATTTAAATATATTTTTTTTTATCTTATTTATTTAAATTTATACCACATAAAACCCCTTATTGAAATATTTATTACTTCAAGGAGTGTATTCCATATAAGGGATATTGATAACTGAAGTCTCCTTTCCTTGAGTTATATTGTTTCGTCCTGAACTTATTTATTCCATGATTGGGTTATTCCACCTTTATATTTTATTATATGATAATTTATCTACCTCTATGAGGAAAATAGATATTTTTATACAAATGAATATTTTATTAGTCTTCTTACAAATTGAGTTTTGAACAAAGGTATCTTGAAAATAAAAAAAGGGAATCTCCTTTCACTTTCATATGTTTTGTCTTCATATACTCATTTATATAAGATAAAATTTATGTATTTTCATGACTCCATTATTGGAGATAATTTTTTAAATTAAATGTTTTCAAAATATTTCGTTCTATCTTTTTAAAATTTACCTTTGAAAGCGGCATGAAAATTGGTATTTTACATCAATGTTAATTTTTTTTTTAAAAGATATTTTATTTTTTCTATTCCATTTACCTTATAATTTTGAAAAGAATTTATCCTAATGGGGTTTATGTTTCATGATTTATCCTAATATATATATACATATATATATATCATTTGGGGGATTGAACTTTCTGTATCAAACAATTCAATTCTCAATCCCTTCTTTTGTGATACCGTTCAAAACATTCTTTTTACGAGGGTGTTTTTCATTTATGACAACACCCATATATGTTTTATTTATTGAATTGGGGATATATTATTCCTATTTATAGATTATTATCATGTTATTATGGCATTTACTTAACTATATACAACTATTCTATACAGTTTTAGCTCGAGGGATGCTTATATAGAATGTTATTCTATTTATTGATTGGGGAACCATTGGAAAATATGTATATTTGTTATTCTGATACAAATATTTATTGATTACCCAAAAAAAGGTGACTATGTATTGATTAACAACCCTCCTTCTTCAAAATTGGTTATGATCATGTTATTCTATTTATTAAAATGAGGAAGAGTATTAGTGTTAAATATATTGTTATTTCAATACAGATAATTATTGGAAATATGGCTCTAGATTGTTTGGCCATTAACCTTATTTCTCTAGATGGGTTATGATCACGTTATCACTTTTCTTAGAATGGGGAAAAGTGTTGAAATTAATGATTATTATTGATTTATAAGGCTATTTTATTATGTATTGACATTATGTATTTCTCATTATACATGTATTCATGTTTTTATTTAGCTAGAGGTTCCTTAGGGAATGAAATGTAATGTCTTTATAACTATTACAGTGAATTCATTGGACTTAATTAAGAAACATATAGGGCCTAGAATTATATATCCCCTCAATGAATGAATAGGTCTCATGAGACCAAAAAATTTGGGTTTTGTTGTATACCTCTCCCTATATCATTATATTGTTTTGGAACAAGGCCTTGACAACATGTTTTGATGCACAACATTATAAATTCTATCAATATGAGATCTATGTTATTGATATAAATGTTTTAATTTTTTTTCATGGATATAAAATGATATCATTTTTTATTGATTATATATTTATTCATATTATTTATTCCTTCCAAATTATGTATACCGTGATTATGTTTTTGAGAAATTTAGTTATATGTTTCCATCATTGAAGGTTTGAGTACTCTATTTATTATGTTTACATTTCCACAGGACAGTAAGAAAATTATTACTCATTATATTTATAATAGGATAGCCATGTGGAGAGTTTGTGGGAGATGTTGAAGAATTTTTACAGATTAAGTAGTTTATTATATATTTGAAAAAATATCCATTAGTTTAGAAAAACATGGTTTTCACTACTTTATGTTTTTTCCTAACTCTATAAATCTATAAAACTAAACATTCTTGAGAATTTGTTTAATATAATATTTATTTTATATCAAATATTTTTTTATAGTTATTTATAAGAATATACATATGTTATTGAATCCAATATGTAAGGCATGTGTTTATGGAATTGGGATTAGGAGTGTGGGTTTAGGGAATCATAGTTAGTGTCAGAGTAGAGTTTAGATAAATTTAGAGATTAGGATGTTTGTTGAGGTTAATTTAAGGGTTTATAAGTTACGTTTTATCATAGTTTCAATGTTTTTGATAACACTTTTGGATTTTATGTGATTTAATATTAAGGTAATAATGCAATTTTTATTTTGGGATTTGGATAATATAACTTCAGTGAAAACCCTAGGGATAAGTCTAAGTGAGAATTATAAGTATAGGTTAACATTATGAAGTTTTAGTAAAGTAGAGATTGCATCATTATACTAGAAATTACATCTATGTATGGATACTACAAGTGGATACATACTTTAGAATAGACGTACCTATGCATAATAATCTCAAAAAGGAAGATTGGGTATTAACTCGATCATCACCTAGTGTATAAAAAAGAGGACTAACTGCACACTTGGTTTGAAACTCCTTGGGGATATTATTTGGTTAAATAATATTCTCTTTATAATCAATTATAATATATTTGAATATGTTTAGGTTAAATAACCCAATAGGAAAGTGTCCATGGATAACATAGACCAAAATGTAGAGATTCATAAGGTATATATTAATTGATATGTTATTTCATGGATAAAGGATAAACATAAATTTCAAATATTTTTGGTTTAAAATATTTTAATATAGTTCATGGTAATTTGGGAACTCAATTTTTAGGATTATGTTAAGAGTTATGATATAACCCAATTCAAATTAACCTAGGTTGAACCAAGAATGATATTGGTTAAACTGAGGGTGACATATGCTAAACCGAGTCTGATACAAGTTGAGATATAAGAACTATATGCTACTATAGTTATTGTGATAAAATAGTTATTGTGTTATAAAGTGATACATCTCGAGGTTAAATATTATAGTGTTTATTTGTGATAATTATATTATAATTATTGTTACTCATGTTAACTCTTTTGGTTTTAGTAATGGATGAAACTAAAAGGAACCATGGGTGAGAGGAATAATGAAAAGATTACCTCAAAGAATAACCCATTAGAATGGGATATGGAGTGAGAAACCTTGTGATTATTCGAAACTATCTATCATGAAATATTATTAACAATGTAAAAATATTTAAAGCGCCCAACACACCAAATAGGAGAAAGATGGATTATTATGAAAGATTAAGTGAAAAATATGAAGAAGTAAAGAAGATTTAATTTTCTACATGTAAAAAAAATGGGAAGAATCATGGGAAAAATTTCCTTAAAGGGAAAAGTAAATGATATAAGTGTGGAGATGAAATTTTCTAGATTTACAATTTTAAGGTAAAATAATAACTAATAAAAATTTATTACTTTAATTATAAGGGTGTTGGGAATTATGAGACTCAATCTCTTAATCTAAGGGCCAATGAGGAAAATAGTCACCAAAAACCATTTAAACAAGGAGAGGGATACATAACTACTACTAATGCACTAGATAGTGAGTTTTAACTCTACTTTTTCTAGTTTCCTATTTCATGAATTTTTTTACCAACTACTGGATATTGAGTTATAAATAAAATGAATACGTGAATCACGTACTATGTGGGCTACCGCCTTTATGATGCAATGTATTTAATTTTCCTAAACCACCTTACACATATTGTAATAATGTTTAATTTAATATATAATTATGATATTTAAAATTTATTTTATATTCTTAAATTATAAAACATATTATACATTTCTCTAATTCTATGGAAAATGAAATCATCATCCTTGCGTACGTGTGGACTACTACCTTCATAGAATGATTGATATCTATTTTTCATTTCACTACTACAATTCATGTATAGTCCTAATAATGGGTTTAATGTATAAATATTATTTTTAGGACATAATTAAGGTTATGGTATGATAAATTTTATAACATTTTAATGATATGATCAAAAAAGAGCCATTGTTAATTCAATCGTTTAAAATAAGCATTCTAAGAGGAAAATCTTCATGTTTATATTATGTAATATTTTCAAATCCATCACTAATAATTATAATTATTTACAATTATAATATATCAAACTAAAAAAGACTAAATGAAATCATTATGATTTTGGTATAATGATATTACATCTAAACCACTCCATTAATCATGGTAGGTTCATGTTTGGGTCGGTTTAACCACCTACTTGAACAATACAGTGAATTTATATCATGAATGAATACGAGAACATATTTAATGGTATAATATGATATAAATATTTAAAAAATATATTTTTTTTGTTTTGGTAAGTTCATATCAACATTTAACTCAATAATTAATAAAACACCTTTTGTTCATTAAGAGTCACCAAAATATGATCATAGTCAATTTTATCTTCGTGGTTTGTAACAAGAAATAAATTATAATGAAATTATAACTTCAAAAATATCATGTAAAATATATTAAATTACCTTCAATTATCTTCTAATGATTAAATTTTTAACAATAATTAATACCAAAATTATTCTTATGAAACTAGTTCAAAGAGATAAATATTACTTACACCTAGTGTAAGAAATAGGTAAAAACTAAATAATATATATATATATATATACATGAATATAATTATTATAAATGAGGAGTTTAAATGGTTATAGTTATTAAAAATGTTATTTATAATTAACTTAATAAACTTAATTCAATTATTTAGTACATTTGGTGCAAGTTTAGAATGAATCTGCAACGAGGTAAGGGTTTTAGTCTCAAATTTATCTATTTGAGATGAGTTTGAAATTATACACCTAATTCCATTTATGTGGTTTATATACTGATTATTTTAGATAAAATATCATGAATTATATTTAAATTTTGGTATATAAAGTTCAATTATAATCCTTCTCTTTCAAGGGGTTTTGATCAAAATGTTACTCAAGCCGGAATGGTTATTTGTCTCAAACAATCATTCCTCGACACATGTTTATGTTATGCAAAATGTTTTAATTTAAATAGAGTATTCAATGCCCATGAATAAATATTTATTACATATTTTTTTGTTCATGGGAAACACTAATCCAAATAAGTTCCTTTTCATCAAATGGATTTTGTCTTAGTTGTTACCCCAATTATAAGGATTTTTGGTCACTCAATTTTCATTCATTGAGTTATGATCCTTTATATTGTACTTATTTCAAATAAGTTGGGTAAATTCCACCCATAAATTATATTATTTGGTATTTTTTTATTTATTTTTCTAAAATATAATACCCCTTATTGAAATATTTCTTACATCAATGAGTTTTTTTTCTCATAAGGGATATTGATACATTATGTATCCTTTCCTTGAGTTATATTGTTTCTTCATGAACTTATTTTTTACATGATTGGGTTATTCCACCTGAATAATTTATTATATGTTAATTTTATACCTCTATGGTGGTATTTATATATTTTGATACAAATTACTATTTTCTTTCCCTTATTATGTTGTGAGTTTTGAACAAATCTATTTTGAAAATAATAAAAAGGATTTTATTTTCACATTTATATGTTTTTACTTCCTCTCCTGATTTATCCAAGATAAAAATTATGTTTTTTCAAGGATCTATTATTTGATATTTTTTAAAAAGTAAAGGTTTGCAAAATATTTCATTTCACCTTTTCAAAAGTTACTTTTTAAATTGATATGAATTTTTTTATTTTACATTAATGTTAAAAATGTCTTCTAAAAGATATTTTATGTTTTTATTAAATTTTCCTTATCATTTTAAAAATTATTTACCCAAATGGGGTTTATTTTTCATGATTTATCATCTAATATATATATATATATATATATATATTATTTGGGGGTTTGAACTTGTGGTATCAAGAAATTTTAATCTTAATCCCTTCTTTTGTGATACCATTTGAAGCATTATTTTTGAAAGGGTGTTTTTCATTTATGTAAATACCCTTCTATTTTTCCTTTATTCCATTGGGGTTATGTTATTTTAAAACCGTATATATCATTAATTTGGATATATTATGATCATATTATTTAATTTACTTAATCATATAAGACCACTCCATACATTTTTAGCTTGAAGGATGCTCACATTAAAATTCATTCAATATATTGGGTGTGGAACTACTAGAAATATATATATTTGTTATTACAATATATAGTTTTATTGATCACTCATGAAAGTTTTATGAAAACCAATATTTTAATACACATTATTGTATGATCTATTACATAAAGGTACACTTAATACATCCCCATAAGATCATGAGGCCTAATGTCTTTAGGATGGTAGGTATATAAAACATTAACTCAAAATATTGATAAAACAATGTTTAAGAACTCTAAAGCATGGAATTATATTCCATAGATCCTCTAATACTACATGGTATAACTTAGGGATATAATTAATAAAGGGGTTATCTATAAATACCAGTAAGAGAATAAATAAATCATATCATAAGCTAAATTAGAGATCCAAGAGGCATATCACGGTAGCATAAGAGGGGTGAGAATTATAATCTTGAATAATGAGGCCTGATAAAACATGATAGTATAAAGGAAACATAGGAATTTGTTAATAAAATAAAACATGAAATCATAAACATAAGTCATGGATAACCTACAATACATCATAACATATTTTACTTAGGATATCCTACCATGAACCATACATGGAATATTATGAGATAAAAATGTTACCCAATGTATTGGATAGATATATAATTATGGGCCCACACATCACTTTCATATCATGTACATGCATAAGTGTTCCACATAGATTATACAACATAAGCATGTATTTCATAAATTTAAACCCTAATATTAAGGAGTTAGGGTTATATACATATAAATCCAGAATAAATGAATAATAGATATAACTAGTTGAATACCCTTGAGTGGACATGGAGTTGATACTCACTATATAAATGTTTGGCATGAGAAAATCATAGGATAATTTATAAAGCATAATGAGTGTACATAAAGGTTTGTAGAAAGGGTGAATGATAGTGAAATAGGTACATCATTACTTGGTAATCATAATTATAGTGATAAGGATATGTAAAAACATATCCTAGCTTGAAAAATTGGAAATAAAATGGCATGACATAAAGAATGTGTTTGAATAAAGAAGAGAATGAGAGGATCCGTTAACTTAAGAAGGTGACTCTAAAATATTGGGAGGATCTTATTAAGTTTTGTGGGGAACCTTGGTAGGGATATAAAGATGAAATGGAAAAGTAACTTTTTTCTCTAAGGGTTTTTTAGTGAATAGGAATGGGAGTTTGGGTGTGTTTATATAGAAAAAGAGAGGGGAATTCTTTATTAACTTCTAAACTTAG
This sequence comes from Viscum album, assembly GCA_963277665.1. Classification (NCBI taxonomy): domain Eukaryota; kingdom Viridiplantae; phylum Streptophyta; class Magnoliopsida; order Santalales; family Viscaceae; genus Viscum; species Viscum album. The sequence goes on from OY728160.1 coordinate 1,089,309,660, forward strand.
TTTTTGGACTATATATCAGAAATTAATACAAAACAAAAACAATAAAAAAGTTTTTTGCAAGGTATATACTAAATATAAGTGCATTTCATTATTTTTAGGCTCAAGAACCGAACTCATTAAAATAATACCCTTGGTGATGTGGAAGTGAGTCATGTTTATAAATAATTGATTTTAAAACCTTAAAATATAATATTGGTTTTGGAGAATTAATTAAGGGTTTATAAAATTAATAAAATAACCTAAAAAAATATTTTAAATGGGAAACATAATTTTCGTTGTGTAATCTTTTTATAGTATTATTTACATCATCTTTTGGCTTTTATGATGTCATAATACATACCTACTTAATTTCTACCTAAAAATCCAAGTGTCTTAGAAAATTATGAAAAATTAACCATTAGATAATTTATAAGTGTTTATTTCAAAAATAATATTTATTTTATCAAAATAATTCTCTAAATTTAGAATTTTTTATTTTAAATAAAAAATTCCTATTTATTGAAAAATAATGTTTTTTTGAGAGTAACAATTTTCTAACCTTTATAAAAATAAAATTTTACTTCATAAAATTATATTATAATTTATATTTAATATCTATTATTTAATAATAACATTTTATTAATATATAATTTATTTAAAAAATTATTGAATTCATCAAAAAATTTTCTTGATTGGGACTATATATTTCCCAACAGTATAATTTGTATTTCATTATATCAAAATATAATTTTTATCAAACTCATTAACTAATAATTTTAAAATTAATAACAAAAGGAATAAATTTAATCATTAATTTTTTGAAAATAAAAATATTGAAATTCACATTGTTAGGGTTTAGATACATAGACCATTATTACACCAGCAAATTCCCTAAGGGTAAGGTGTGTAATGGTGATATTTTCATGGGGTGGTTCAACAAACATGGTTTGGGTCGTGATCTTGATGAGCTTGATATTCTCTCATAAATGGTTTTTCTAATTTTTTAGTTGATGAATATTTTCTTGGGATTTGTGAAGATAAAATCCCAGTGATTCTATCTCCCTCAGAAGCTGTGATAAATAGGATTCATAGGGTACAATCCTACTGGTAAAAGCCATTGATCCTTTCATCCATGTTAATTAGACTTTATTATATCCCTTAATATAATAATCTTAATGGTCACTATACAATTATTATATTATCAAAATTTATGATGATTAATAGTATTTTAAATCCAACAGACTATAACTGTCCAAAATAGAGAAAATAGTGCATGTGTTTTCTATAACTATATTACTTGATAATGAATTTATTAATTAAAAAAGTGAGTATAATTTTTAAAAGTTAATATCATTACATTCTTCCACCCTTCATATTTTTTCCCTAAAAATTTTCATTTCATACACTAAAAAATATGAGGTTACTTCTATTTCATCACCTCTTCTGGTTCCCGTGTTTCTTCATCAAACTTGTAGTTCCTCCATAACACTTTGAAAAGGTCAATTATCTTGTTTCATCAAACCTTATCTCTTTGTTCTAAGATCTTCAATGACTACTCCTCATATAAAAGACCATCATCTAATGGTACCACCTTTGGATTCAACAAATGTAAGGGTTTTGGTATGTACTTTCTCAAGAGGGATTCATGGAACACATCATGTACTTGAGATAGGTTATGTTGGAGTGCTAGTCAATAAGTCACCAATATGATGAGATTAAAGATCTAAAAGGGGATAATGTATCTATTACTAAGATTTCACTTCTTTCTAAACCTCATGAATTTCTTATATGGTGATATAAAAAGGAACAATTTATCTCTGACCATAAACTCAAGGTCTCATTGATGATTGTCTACATAGTTTTTCTGTTGACTTTGTGAGTATTTAATATGATTCTGAATGGTTTTAACCTTATATATCATCTCTTGGATAAAATAAGGTCCCATAATATTCCGCTCTCTAACTTCACCTGTCATGTTTTAGTTCAAAACCTTTTACCATACACGGCCTCATAAGATTCCATTTGAATTCTATAATAAAAAAATATTATTATATGATAACTCCAATAGGGTATTTTGTTGAAACTAACATCCTTATAAATACATTTAACATGATTATAATATATCCTCTAGAGTATTAATGGTTCATTTAGACTGACCATCAATATGAGGGTGATAATTAGTGCTAAAGATTATCTCAGTATCCAATTATTACTGAAGAATTCTCCAAAACCTTAAGGTAAGAATTATATATTGATTAGATACAATATAGAGTGGAAATCTATACAGTCTTACCACTTAACCTATATATATCCTGGCATTTTTTTTCAAGAGATAAATCTTCCTTGATAGAAATGAAATGCGATGAATTGGTAAGTTGATCAATTACCACCAAAATGGTGTTATTTACTTAAGGGGACCTGGGGAGTCCTATGATAAAATATATTCTTATGCATTCCCATTTTCATACTGGTATGGAAATGGTTGCATCAACCATTAGATTTCTATCATTCAACCATGACTTATTGGAATACCAAGAATCTTGATACAAATTTACAATCTTCTAATTCACGTTATCCTACAAAAAGTTTTTCTTCAAATATATATACATTTTAGTAATTCCTAGATGAATAAAGAAGGATGATCTAAGTGAATAATCCAGAAATTCCCTCTTTAGTTTTTTTATGAGACACATATTTGGGTTCCAAACCTTATAACTCCACTTCAGTAAATTTGAACTCCAAAACATTTGATACCTTTTTATATAGAAATTAATCATATTTCAAGGCCTCCTTGACCCTCTCAAGAATATATTATTTAGTAGTTATTTGAGAAAGTTTGTATAAATATAATTTTATTACTCCCATATAAATAATTTAAATTTCCAAGAAGATTTGATCCCTTTCAATCCTCATCATGGATAGGGTTGTAGGATCATTTTTACCCATAGAATCTACCACTTTATTTTCCTTCCCTGAATGGTAGTATATTGAATAATCATAATACTTGATCATTTATAACCACCTTAATTGGTTCATATTAATCTTCTTTTGTGTTAATATATACTTGAGGATTTTATTGTATATATACATGTCACAATTTTTTCTATAGATATAATTTCACCAAATGTTCAATGTAAAGATTAATGTAGCTAATTCAAGATCATGAGTTGGGTAGTTAATCTCATGGATCTTTAATTTTTAGGAGGCATATCCTATCACTTTTCAATATGTCATGAGTACACAACCCAATACATTTTTGGACACATAACTATTGATCAAAAAACCCTTTCCCATTAGAGGCTAATGTGAGTGCATGTGTAGTGATTATCCTCTTATTTAACTCTTTAAATATCTCATCACATTCATCAGTATATATAAAATTGACTTGATTTTGAGTAATCTTGGTTATTGGGATTGAAAAACATCATAATTTTCTAGATAATCAATGAAAACACCCAACTAATCCAAGGAAACTGCAAATTTCCATCACAGATATTGGTTTGGGCCATTATTTAATTGCCTTTATTTTTAAAGCATCCATATATATCACCTTTTTAGTGATAAAATGCCCCAATAATGTTACTTTCTCTAACCAAAAATTTCATTTACTCTATTTTTCATAAAATTTTTCTTTTAACAAGGTCTTCAGTATAAAACTCAAATGCTCCTCATATTCCTCCTTAATTTTGGAGTACATAAGAATATCTTCTATAAATAATACCACAAATTTATAAAGGTAATCCCTGAAGACTATATTAATCAAGTCTATAAATATTTATAGAGTATTTTTGAGTCTAAATGGAATCACTAAGAACTCATAATACCCTTACCTTATATGAAAATCAGTCTTAGAGATATCCTATTTCCTCACCTTTGCTTGATAATATCCTCAACATAGATCCACCTTATAAAAGTATTAGGATTCATGTAACTGATAAAATAATTCATCTATCCATAGAACAAGATACTTTTTCTTTATTGTGATATTTTTTTGAGATCAAAACTATCAATGTATAGAAACATTAACCCATCATTTTTCTTAACAAAAAAGGACTCGTTCAGCCCATAGTGATGGGTGTATAAACCCTTTATCTTGATACTCTTGTAGTTTCTTATTTAGATCTTCTAGTTCAATAACATCTATTATATATGGATTTATATATTAGAAAGGATCTAGGTATAAGATCGATTGAGAGCTCAAACCTATCAGCTAGGTTGAATACCAAATAGTTCTCTAGGAAACACATTAGTGAATTCCCACACAATGGGAATATCTTCAAGGATGATATTTTCCTTAGTCTAAATCATTTTAGAAAGATACAATTTATCATCAAGAAATAATATCCATGATTGATATGATGAAACCAAATTATAAACCTCCTCCTCCTTGTAATTTCATAGAATTAGAAGACTATTCATGATACATGGGGTGATTTCCTTCTCTGGGTAATTTATTTTTTCTCTAAATAAGGAAAGTAAATCCATACCTATAATTGCATAAAATAACACTAAAGGAAGTATCATAATGTTTTTTTGGGAAATTCAGCCAAAAAATTTGGATAGGGGATGAGTTATTTTCTTGGGATGCAACAATTGACACATTCACCATCTTCATCAATAACTCAACTTACATGTTTTGAGATGGCGTTTGAATAGTTATACTAAACTTATGTGATATGAAATAATGTGTAGAACCATAGTCACATAAGAAATTTAAAGTTCATGAATGAATGATAATACCATATTTTACTATTTGATTTTGGTTATAATCATTTACTTTATCCAAAATAGTTGCAGGGGTGAGAATTTTAAACTATAAAACACATAAATAGGAAACCATGAAAATTAAATGGATAACTCATAAATGATATATATTATTTAACCTTTTAATTTATAGGTTTCAATATTAGTTTTTGTATGATCTATTTCCTAATATGAAATAATATGGTCATTTTTTCCATTTATATTACTTCATATGGGGATTATAAATTTACCAAAGAATATTTCACAGTAAGTGTGTAGAAAGGCCCATTGTCATGCACCAAGTGATGACCGAGTCTTGCTTAATGCGCGCTTTTCAAGGTTGTTACACCTAAGCACAACTGTTCCAAAGACACATCCACTTGTAGTATCCAGAAAAAGATGTATTTGATTATAAACCACTTACTCTATACTTTACCAAAATTTAGGGATGTTTTTCTATGTTTAGTCTCATATTTAAGGATTTCACTAGAGTTTTATAATCCTAATCCCCACAAATAACTAAAACTCCCTCTTATATCAACTATAAAAACCCAAATTTTAATACAAATTATTGCATTATTTATTACATAAAGATAAACTTAACACAAACCCATAATATCCTAAGACCAAGTGTATTTTGAAAATTTGATGCATATAAAATTAAATTAAAACATGGATACAATAACTTTTCAAAACATGAAAACATGTCCTTATATTCCATCGATCCTCTAATACTGCATGGGATAACCTGAGGTCTTATATAAGAAAAAGGTGGTATTTAAATCCCAATAAGGTAATAAAAGAAGCATAAAATAAGGTAAATAAGTACATGTGATCCAATATTCATATCAAGGTGACAGAAGAGGGGTGGGAATCAAAATTTTGATCAATCAGGCACAATATACCATGATATCATATTATAAAGGCAATATAGGAATGTGAAAAAAACACAAAACATGACATCATAAACCTAAGTCAAGGATAACTGCCAATACATAGTAACATAGTGTACTTAGGATAACCTCTTGTGCACTAAACATGGAATCTCATGAGATAAAAATATTACCCAATTCCTTAAAGGAATATATAATTCCGAGCCCACCTACTACTTTTATATTATGTACATGCATAGGTGCGCCACATAGATCATACATCATAAGGATTTAATTCATCAATTTTAACACTAAAATTAAGGAGTTTGGTTTAAATTCACATAAATACCCAATCAATAAAGGATAGGTAAAACTAGGTGAATACCCTTATGTGGAAATGGAGACTAGTCTTGACTATATAAATGTTTGGCATGGGAAAATCATATGATGATTTCAATAGTATAACACATGTAAACAAAGGTTTATAGAAGGGATTTATGAGAGTAAAAGTGGTAAATAATTAATTTTTAATCACAAGGAAAATAATAGGGATGTGTAAAAACATATCCCAACTTTAAAAATTGGAAATAAAAAGTCATGACATAAAGAAGGTTCTTGAATAAAGAGGAGAACGAGAGAATCCCTAAACTTGAGAGGGAACATCTAAAATATTGGGAGGATATTATTAAGATCTTAGGGGAACATTGGGAGGGAACTAGAGAGGAAAGTTAAGATAAATTTTTTCTCAAATTATTTTGAGTGAAGAGGAGTGGGAGGTTGGGTGGGTTCATATAGCAAAAAGAGGGAAATTCTTTATTAATTTCAAAACATCAGTTTTGGACTCTATATCATAACTTAATACAAACCAAAAACCATCCCATGGGGTTTCCCATGTTTTCTTCAAAATAAGAGTGAATTTCATTATTTTTTTAAGTCCAAGAACCGAAATCATTAAAATAACACCCTTGGTGATGTGAAAGTGAGTCGTGTTTATAAAGAACTGATTTTAAAACCTAAAAATATAATATAGAATTCAGAGGATTCATTAAGGGTTTATAAAATTAATAAAATAACCTCAAAACAAATTATTTTAAAGGGGAAACACAATATCAACCATGGATACTTTTTATAGTATTTATTACACACCTTTAGGATTTCATTATATTATAATACATATTGTATGTTTATATCATATTTAATTTTTACCCAAAAATTAAATTGTCTTAGAAAATTATGAAAAAATCACCATTGGATAATTTAAATGTTATAATTTCAAAGATAATTTTTATTTTATCAAAATAATTCTCTAAATATGTGAATTTATGTTTTTAAATAAAAAATCATTATTTATTGAAAAATATTGGGTTTTTGACAATAAATGTTTTCTAACACTTATAAAATTTACATTTGACTTCGTAAAATTATATTATCATTTATATTTAAAAAAGATTATTTAATAATATTATTTTATTAAAAAATAATTTATTTAAAAAATTGTTATATTCATTAAAATATTATCTTGATTGAAACTATATATTTCCCAAAAATATAATTTGTGTTTCATCGTATCAAAATATAATTTTTATCAAACTCTTTATCTAATAATTTAAAAATCAATAAAAAAAGTAATTAATATAATTATTATTTTATTGAAAATAAAAATATAGAAATTCATACTATTAGGGTATAGATACATATCCCTTTATTACACGAGCAAATTCTATAAGGTTAAGGTGTGCGATTGTGTGATTTTTATGGGGCTGGTTTGGGGAACATGGTTTGGGACATGATTTTTATAAGATTAAATTTCTCCCAAAAATGGTTTCACTCATGCTTTAGTTGTTGAATATCAGCTTGGTCTTGGTGAAGAGAAAATATCAGTGTTTCTGTCTCCCTTATAAGCTTTGATAAATGGGCTTTATATGGTATGATCCTACTGGTCAAGGCCACCACTCCTTCTATTTGTGTTAATTTAACTTTATCAAAAGCATTAATATAATAATCTTAATGGTAATTTTAAAATGACTATATTATCAGTGTTTATGATTATTAATAGCATTTTAAATCCAATATAGTTTAACTATCCAAAATATCCAAAGTAGTGCATGTGTTTTCTATAACTACATTACTTGATAATGCATTTATTCATTAAAAAATGGAGTTTCATTTATAAAATTTTAGGTCATTAAAATTTGACTATATATTGTTTATCTATCTACATTTTTACTATAAATGAGTTATGATCAAGTTATCCCTTTTATTTACATGGGAAGAGTATTGGTATTCTTTATATTATTATTCCAATATGAATAATTATTATAAAGTTAACTATGTATTTTTTGACCATAAAATTTACTTCTCTAGAAGAGTTATGATCATATTATCCATTTTATTGGCATGGAGAAAATTATTGACATTCTTGATGATTATTTAATGCTAAAATAGGTTGATTTTTTATTAACATTATGAATTTATCATTATACGAGTATCCATGTTTTTTTTCATCTAGAGGTTCCTTAGATAATGGAAAAGAATGTACTGTTGAAACTTATAGTGAATGCATCAGACTTAATCAAGTGATGGTTGGTGACCAAAATAATATAACCCCTCAATGCATTGACAGGTCACATGAGACAAGACAACTTGGGTTTTGTTGTATACCTATCTATATATCAGTATAGTGTCTTGAAAAAAGAAATTGAAAACATGTTTTGATGTGAAAAATTATGAATTCTATCAGTATGAGATAAGTATTATTAATATATATGTTTTCAATTATTTTCATTGATATATAATTATCTCAGTTTCAGTTGATTATGGATTTATTCAGATTCTTTATTCCTTATATATTATGTATACCAAGCTTTTGTTTTTGAAATATTTAGTTATATGTTTCCCATATTGAGTGTTTGAGCTCACCATTTCTTATGTTTCTATTTCCCTAGATTATAAAAAAAATTATTACACATTCTATATCTAAAATGATATTTTTATGGAGAATTTATGGGTAATGTTGAAGACTTTTTATAGATTAACAATTTTCTTATATAGTAGAAAAAATATTTATTAGTTGAGAAAGGTATGGATTTCATTGGCTTATGTTTTATCCTAATTATTTAAAACACTAAACCTAAAACTTCTTGGTAATGTATGTAATAAAAAATTGTTTTATTTCATGAAATTTTTAGGATATTTATATCTAGGAATCTACAGATGATATCAAAGACATTATGAAAAGTATGTGTTTATGGAACTGAGCTCAGGAGTGTGGGTCCTGGGCATCACATAGATAATATATTATCTTTTTAGAATCATAATTATTTCATAAATATAATAAATATAATAAATATAATAAATATAATAAATATAATAAATATAATAAATATAATAAATATAATAAAAATAATAAAAATAATAAAAATAATAAATATAATAAATATTCATTAATTCTGTCATAATAAATATCCATGTGAGGTGGTGATGAAAAACAAAATAAATCACTTCATGGAGATGATAGTCCATACGTACAAATGAGCATTGTTTTCATTTACAATTAGGTGTATAGGAGGAAGAAAATAGTCATTCCATCAACATAAAAATATCTAAGTATATTAAATATACTAATTTCATTATATTTTGAAGGTTAAAATATACTTGAATGAGGTATAAGAAGAAATAAATTTGAAAGAATTCAATTAAGACTGATACCTCATCCTTGGATATCTTCCTTTTCCATATACATTAATCCTTATTGGATGAGTATTTTAGGAAGAAAAAAATATCTATGTCATGGATAAGGGTGTTAGGGGGAATTTTAGTAGAGATTTGTTGAGTTAAAGGAGCTTTGGGTGTGTATATAAGTGAGGAGAGTAGGTGGCCTTTTATAAGTGAGGGGAGTGAAACCTTTGTAAATATTAAGAAATTTAAAATATAATAAATACCTTTATCTTGTAATGTGGATCCAATTTAGTCCAATTTATAATACAGGATTACATGAGGCCTAAATACACTCAAAAAATTACAATTGGGCAAGTTTTTTGAGATATTCGAATCCTTATCTCTTAGTTTAACCCCATCATTAACCCTTTTAACCATAGTAACTATTAATTATGAATAAAAATGAAATTTATATCATTAAAAAATAGTAACACGATGATTCTAAATATTTAATCCATTTTTAGGATTGAATTTCTATAATTTTTAAAAATTAATTTTAATATAAGTTCACAAAACTCAATGAGAACCATTTTTTGAAAAATTAAATTTTTATGTATAAATATTATTTTATACCAAAATCACATATGGTTTTGATTACCATGAATTAATTGGTTTGTATTTGTTAAAAGGTAATATATTTTACTTTTAAAACAAATAAAAACCAAAATTAACCTTGTGAATTCCTAATTAAAATATAAGAACCAAAATAGTTTATTATTTTAATAAAAACGTTACTTAGATTTTCAAAATGTCAAACATAGATTTATATATTAAAAATTATATTTTTCAATGAATTATATTAATAATTAAATATATTTTTTTCTATAAAAAAGTTTTCACAAAATTTTAATTCATTATTTTATCATGATAATGTTATAAAAGTGATAGTATTTGTAAAGTTGGTATTTTTCACTATTCACCCAAAAATCAACTCTTTTATAAAAATCCCAAATTTTTAACCCAAGATAATTTTGATATGGTGAATCAAAAAATTAATTTAATTTCATAAAAATTAATTTTTAAAATTTATAAATTCATCTTTTAAATGAAAATACAAACTTTAAAGAAAACTGAAATTTTTATAAATAATTCCCTTTTAAAATTCAGGTGCTCATAATCTTATTTCGTATCAATTTATAATTAATAGAGTGTTAATTTTTTATTTTATGAATTGATTTTTTTTAAATTTATCAATTTATTAACATAAATATTACTTAAATTCATTTTAAACACTTCTTTTCAACATTGAATGAGTTTAATAACATCTATTTAATTATTTATTTTCTAATAATTAAATTTCATCATTCAAAAAATAAAAAAAAATCTAAGCATCATATTGTTTTCCAGATCTATTTTTACTAATGATTTATTTTCATATCTCATGAATAATTTTAGATTAGTGTTTCATGTAACATAAGTTACCAAACATAATATTACATATTTAAAGCCTATGGTTTTACAATATTTATCTAATGAGATATATATGAGGTTGTAACTATTAGGTGATGGATTCTCATAAGAAGATGAGGCTTCTTATCATGAAGTTTTGTACTTAGTAATATCCAAGAGAGTAGATTATGTGGATATCCCCACCAAAAGTAATTCTATATGTTATAGGTTTGGTTGATATTCCTATTTAGGGATGTGTGTATTGGTTGTTAGACTTGAGATTATTATATATATATATATATATCATAAATCACATACTTGGATGTTTTTTAATAAACCATGAAAAAATATGATTGCAATGGAGTAAGATACGTTGGGTTAATCATAAGTGATATGATATTAATATAACATCCAAGAAAATATTTGTCCCTTATGAGTTATGTAAGATGACATCTCTATCCCTTTGATAGAAATAGATCTGTTTGACTAAATCCATATCCATGGTAGTTCATCGATGATTTCATTTATGGTAGTAGAATAAAGATAATCAATCACATAGGTTAATGATATAAGTATGAAAACTTCTTAATAAGATATTAAGAAAAATATATTATATAAAATATTAAGTGTTCCTATGGAGTTTCTATCACTGCGACAAAAATTTATTTCACAATGGGTTCACTGATGTGTTGTTATATGAAAATATTTGAAATTAGGAAATATCACATAATAACCTTAAGAAAGAGGAATATATGGTTACAAACTAAGTGTATCCATATTCTCATATAAATTATATTTTAATTTAATATAGGGATAAATATTATTCTTAAGATTGTGAAATAATAATTATTCTTAAGTCTAATAAATAATAACAATTCAAGTTATGTTGATTACATAAATTAAATCACCATCTATTCAAGTTTAGAGTATATACGAGTTAAATATTAAATAAATATTATTTACAAGTTAGTGAATATATAATATTTATTTATATTTTTTTATTCATAATTTATCACATGTCATGAAATATAATAATAATATTATTATCTTATATGGGATTTACTTAAAATAAAAAATTAGGTAAAGGGACTCTATAAAATTACTAACCGTGCAATTAGTAATTATTTAACCATAAGCATATAATCTAATTTATATCATTTATAGAAAGAAAGAGATTTTTTGTTCACAAAAAATCATCTCAAGAATGAAGATAAATATCTTTAGAATTCTCTCAAGAATGAGAAACAATGCTCCTCCTCCCTCTCCTAAATAAGAGAATAAGAGAAGAATTATTTAAAGACTAAAATAATTATTATTTTAATCAATGGGGAATGAAAAAAGGTGTTTGGTTCCTCTATGATATCACTTGAAATTACAATGATACTGTTTTGATATTTGTGGACCACATATGGATACTTCTAGAGGAATTATAATTTCGATTATTCACCGTAATGATGATCTAATAGTGGATACCTAATAGATCATCAATGATGAAATAATTATCAAGTATATGTAATTATTATTATAAATTAATTATAAAATAAATGATAAAAGATCCTCATTATGAATATTTCAGGGTTTTTTTCTTCAAGTTTTTGGATTTATCCATTAAAACTAATAACAAACATCATTTGGAATAGAGTAGACCACATTTTATTTACCCCAGAACCTTTAATAAGAATCTATACAATTTTTCAACACCTTCCAAACACATATAAAAAATCTCTATATACTTTACCACAAAATATTTTCTATTCTACCACATAAAATTAAGATCACGTGGGGGGAGAATTTTGTTCAATCAACCCAAGATATAAAAAATGATGAAAAATATAAAACTGTATAAGATTTCATCGAAAAAATATTTTAACATTGAAAACTACAATCAAGAAATACAAGAATTTCTTTATTGATTCTCAAACTCAATCATAACAAATTGTTTTCATCCCCAGTGTCCCAATCATAGAAATTTTCTTATCCCTATATATAAAAGGTGACAACCATTGAATAAAATGACCAAAAATAGAAAAAATAGTGATCAACTAGTAGAAATAATAAAGAATAATCTCTATCTGATTCCCATAAACCCTTTAAATTACTTATTCCTTACCTATTTGAGTTTAGTAATGATTCAACATATATAGATTTAGGTGGGATTACTTTTACATGAATTTGAATAATTCCTTATAGATTCCAAGTTACCTAAATAATAATAATCTATAATTCTTCCCTTAATGAATTGAATGAATGCTGACACATGATTTTCCTTATTTCCTAATTTATTTTGACCATTCACAAATAAAGATCTTATCATGACATACTTAACATGAGTGGGTTCTATGTTGTATTCAGATGATTTTTATGGTCATGGATCCTTGTACTTGAAAATATTTATTATCAAATTATATTCATAAATTTATTTCAAAAGAGTTAATCTCATATAGAATCCTTGGGCTAAAATAATAATTACACAGGTGTTGGTAATTCTTTTGTGACTTTGGTTTACTCATATGAATATTTTTGTAGATCTATGTAATTATTATGTAATTACCAATTAATATTAAAAATACTAGGAAGATCAAGAGTTACTCCGACACAAGTTCTAGGTTACTTCTATGAAACTCTACATCTTGTAAATTTATTATTACATAGATATTGAATCTTTCAAAGTTAATATCATATAACCATTATGGATTATAGATTTAATCTTCCATATCATTTTAATCATATGAGATTTATATTCTGTTGTATTTTATTATGTTCTAAACTTATCCATAACATGTACTTATTCTCTTTATCTTCTTCCACTATCCAGAATAAAAAAATCCTCCTATGTTACTTTCTATAAGTGGATCCAATAATTTCCTACTTCCATAATTCTTCATTTTATCTTCCTAAATAAACTTTCTAGTTCCCTATTATCAAGAATTATTTTTTCTTCTATGAAGTATCTTATCCATGATGGTTATTCTGATATAGGATTTACATTTGGGAATTTAATCTCATTTAGCTAGTCACTTTTAGACATTGTTTCATCTGGAAATGGGGATGGACTTGTTTGTTTAAGGTTTAAACTTTCCAATCAGTTTCTAATGGGTTTATTTGTAGAACCAGAAACACCCAATGATTCTATATCCATTTGGACCTACTTTCCAAAGTTAGGTGCTCATTAGTTGTGGACCTATGAGGCTTAAGAATTTGCATTGGTCGAGAGGATGGGAGGTCAGGATCATCACAACTTTTTGGGGGGAATTATTGCCTACTCTGGGACTCTCTTATAGATTTACGTTATATTCAGGAATCCTTATTAATTCACCAATCATGAAAATGAGTTTTCCTTTAGATTTGGCAATCGATGATTGATATGTATGGGATTTAAAGAATCTTTTCTATGTATTTGAGGTTCTTCATCGATGGAGAATCATCTGTATGTATTATAGATTTTTAGTCAATGGTATCCTTCAATACATTATATAGAAATCTCTTGGTCATTATGATGACCATACTGGTTTTAAAGCCACTCAGTGGGGTACTTGAAGTTTATTGTCATTCAGAAATATATGGATTATTTTAGAGTTGGGATTGTACCCACAGATGGGCTACCTACGTATCCTTGTTAAAAAATGAATAAAAATCCACATAGTTCGATAAGAAGGATATAGTTTAACGTCATATGGGATGGAAAATAATTAATGAAAGATGGGCTTGAACCTTATAAAGGATTCCTACGTACTCTAATTTTAAGGTAGATATCAAAGTCCATGTAGTTCGAGTGAAGAAATATGGGGATTATGCATGGTTAACGGCCCAAAAAGAGATTCTGTGATTACTTTTACACTATAAGCTCACATGAGTCATGCTCGGTGTGAGAAACAAGAGGTATCAGTAAACCTGATGATTGTGCCACGAAAGATGCAGTCACATGAGATGATGTGGGGCTTATGTATGTATGACTGCCCAAGTAGATAAACACCGGGACTTACTTCAGGAAAGAATCCCAGGAGCAGGGTCCATAAAGGTATTTGTACTTTATGGAGATTTAGAGTTTTAACCCGGGGCTTACTCCTGAGAAGGAGGCCCAAATTAAAAGGGACTTATTATTGGGGATTATTCCTGATAAGGAGGCCCAAATCAAAAGAAATTATGATTGGGGCTTACTCCTGAGGAGGATGCCCAATGTTAAAGGAAACTATGACTGGGGATTACTCCTGAGAAGGAGGCCCAGGTTAAGGGGACTTGGGGATTACTCATAAGGAGGATTCCCTAAATAAAAAGATATTCTCATCTTAAAGGATGATGTTATATGGAGAAAAACCTCTATCCGTAGTGACATAAAGCTTGTAGGTCACGAGGTTTTGGGAGAGGTTCTCATAGAATTCCTTTCAGATAAGGAAGACAACAAAGGAACCATGCCATTAATGGATTTGAAAAGGGGTTTGAGGGATAATATCTTGAAGATGAGAGGTGAACGGGAGAGAGGCACACAAATTAATATGGTGTGTAAGTGTAGTTCGTGTAAGTCATTTGGTGCGCAAGTCTTGTCCGCGCAAGTGTACTTGCGCAGCATAGGTTCACCTGGGCGATGAAGAATCTGTAGGGTAATACTTGGGTGAGACTTAACTCAATCCTTTAGTATTATCCTAAGATGTTTCCAAAAGGGTGGCGCACAAGTTTCATCGAAAGGGTAGGGTGGTTCACAAGTGTTTACATTTTTAAGGAGGTTTGGACACTTAGGCTTGCAAGTGTTGATGAATTCTAAACAATTAGGCCTTATTATACTCATTCAAGTCTCCCATTCAAGGTAAAAAGTTACCTTAGAAGCTTTCAGAAGAGTTGAGTTGAAGACTTGGGTGACCAGAGCTTGAATTTGACTTTGGAAAAATCCATCCTCGAAATGGGGGACCACAGGGGATATTTGTAGGCAACCTTGCACCTTGGTCAAAAAACCAAATAGGGTGCGCAAGTGAGATGCACGACCCATAGGTGGCACGCAAGTGACTTGCGTGGTGTGCAAGTAACTTTCACCCCTCACTCCAAATGGGCTCATAGTCCTAGCCTTCGCTAATTTTTTTGATGTTCTTCAAAGGGTGACCCTCTTTGTGCTTAAGGTATCCCCCTTTGACATTCATTGGACTCTGTGATGGAAATGAGCATCAACAAAAGTCCCCCCTCAGAGTTGGATCCTAAAAGGAAAGAGGATCCAGCTCTGAGGTAAAGATGGATAAATCAAGGGTCTATGGAATGCAAGTTCTACACGCAGATGCTGGGGTGCGCAGGTATGGAGCGCATGTGGTATGGATCACCTATATATACATGCTTACTTCTGTGCAAACTCACTCGACTTCCAGCAACTTGAGATCTCATCGCAAAGGTGATTCTGTCTTTGATGAATCACCCTTATGGATTTTTTTCACACTTCTGTAGAAGGTATTTGACTTGTGTGCCATGACTAGGGTGACAAAACTTGGACGAACAGTTTGGCTTGCGCGCCAAGTTGGGACTTGCGCGCCTTAATGCCTTTGACATTTTTTTTTGATTTCCTTCATCAAAATTTCACAAAACAAACTTACTTAAAAGTTTATTGTTTGATCTTTGTGCAGATTCAATGGCTCCCAGAAGAATTGGATCAGCTGATGAGTTATCCAGCAAGAGAATAGATGACATGATGAACATCGTTGGCCATGAATATTATGTTATCTATGACAGCACTCTCCTGGATTTGGATAAGTACTTGAAGAAATATCATTCCAATTTCCCACAGAGCATCTACTTACCTTTGTATGTCCATGGTCATCTACAAGGAGTCAATATTCCAGAGGTGAAGAATTATATCCCTCATTCCTGGTTTCCAACCTACACCAACTTCTCTTCGGCAAATTTCTCAATTGAAGGATCATTTGTCAATGATGGGATAGCGGAGAATGCATAAATAAGGCATCATAGCCCATGTGCTCCAGATATGAAGCCTCACACGCCTAATCTGGAGCCACATTGATATCCCTCTATTTTCCAAAATTCTTATATGGACCAATATAAGGGATGGAAGAAGAGTTGGGATTTCCGTCCTGGAGGAGGTGTGAATCTGACTTGGATGTGGGCAGATTAGGTGCGAAAAACCTGTGTAGAGTTTGTCAATGATCTGAAGGGAGCTGCAATATATGAAGCTATCTGGGCTGGGCAGACACATGTCTACAATAATAACAATTTCATGTTGGAGTTAATCAGCCATTGGATCCTGGAAATGAATTCTTTCCATCTGACTCATGGAGAAGTAGGAATCAGTTTGTAGGGCGTCTACAAGATTTCAGGGGCTCCAATTTTGGGAGATATGTATGATGAATTCATCCCCCAAGGTGACCTAGAATGATTCAGAGAAGAATTTGGATTTGGCTCGAGAGTTAATGAAAATTTACTACAAGCTTAATAATACCACCACCACGAAAACCCACTCTTGAAAAGATATCCATCTAGAGGAGTGGATGTACATGTTTCTAATTAAGAAGATAGAGGATGGTCCTTCATGCACTCTTCCTACTAGTTTCCCTAGAGTAGAAAAGAGGGGTGCTCTAGGCACATTTTGGCCAACTTTTGAAGCAGGAGAGTTTGATAGGTGGGGGTATGAAGTGAACCGGAAAATTCCAGAGAAGACCAGTCTTGCAGGATTTTTGGCCTTGTGGCTCAGTGTTTAACTTTTACCAGTTCAAGATTTGAAAAAAGGTGTGAGGCTGAGGACATTTTTCATTGCAGCTAAGCTAGCTAAAAAGAAGATGGTTGGGTTGGACACCCCAGTTTTGGAAAAGATTCATAAGAGCTTACTTCATGTTTATATGGGTAAGTATCCTCTAATAATAGTGGGACCATTCCAAGTTTTATGGGGATGTATCACCACCTGCTTCAGGACATATTCTGTACAAAGTGGGGTACATGTTCCTGGAAGTTCTTTTCGGGCGTTTGTTTAGGAATTTTCTGGAATTTCTCCCTTATCCCTCAACACTTATGATATCAAAATAAGTCTGAGCATGTTCAAGGAGTTTCACTTCTTTCCTTATGGAAATTTTCCCACAGGGAGATTTTTTGATGATGGAACAACCGGCCTGGAGTTAAGGGCATATATGCTGGAATGTAGTTATGGTACACTGGCCATGAGGATTGATGGAGAAATTATATGCGAGGCCTATGATCCATACAGATTCGCACATCAATTCAAATTTCTGCAGAAAATTACCATATCCCCTCCGGTGCATGTCATCTTAGAGAAAAATCCGATGGTTTCTCGTCAACTATGGTTACTGACATCTATGGAGAAGACTGGGGCGGTATTTGATCTATCAGTTGTTGAAGTGGCAAGTCGATTGACTACATGGTATGCCGAGACCTGGGTAGCATCATACCCTGAAGGGGTACTGAATCATCTGGTCCCTCAGGTGGGGATAAAGAAGAGAACCATTAGGAAAGAAGATTTTCATTTGGAAGGTGACTCTTCCTCACTCGGAACTGATTCACTGGATTCCTCACCCAGAGCTGATTCACCAGATTCCCAGGATGGGGATGATGAGGCTCGAAATGCGTCAAAGTAGCCTCGTTCCAGATATAATCTGCCTGCTAGAGTCAAGAGACCTACTCCATTGACTCATGGTGAGTTACATCATTGAGGTAATTTAGTCACCATTATTTTAAATAGAAACAAGTTTAATTTTCATATCCTTTATCTGTGATTACAGGAGCTGTGAAGAAGTTGAAGTCCCAGATTGTAGGACCCTCCTCACGGCCTTCTGGTGCATATTATGAATATTTATGACCAGAGGTTTTCCGGATATGGTGGAGTTTATATTATGATGCTGAAACCGCCTGGATGAGATTATGCGAAGGGCTGCATATCCCTGGAGTGGGGAATCCCCGGGCTTCCTCTGACATCCGTTTTGAGGACATCCCCAATGAAGTGAGGTCTTACATCAAAGAGCTAGAAATACTCATATATGCCACTGATGAGTCAGTTCCTGTCACCAAGCCGGTGAATGAAATGATGGACCGTGGTACCACTGAGGGGATTGGTCCTTCATTAGACAAAGAGTGGCGTGATTACGTGGCTCCTGAAGATGTAAGTTTCATTTTTCTCATATTTCTATTTGCTTTGAAATTTAAATTTAGTCAAAGATTTGTTATTCAAGGAAATAATATTCTTCATCCTACAGCTTGTAAAGGAAAGAACTCTGATATCCCTTCACTGCGGTATAGCCCTGGTGGCACTACTCTTGGAGCCGCTGAATCTCCTCGTGAGCTGGGTGAAGTATCTCCAGGCTAGCAAGTCATGGATGAGGAGTTAGAAATGGTGTTATTTTCTCCGATACCTATTTTTGGTGATGATGACGCCAATCCACCCAAAAAGGACAAGAAGAAAAGGAATCGAATAAAGAAGACCACAGTCAAACGCTTTATCAGTAGTGGTAAGTCTTTCTGGTAGTCATGAATCTTAACTTATGAAAAAGTGATCAAACTTCTCAATATTGTAGGGGCTTATTTAGTTTACACTTTAATGGAAATGACTGAAAATCCTTAGAGTAAAACGGAGGGTGCTTTAGAACAGCCGCAAGTTCCTGCTGAAATGGCTATTCTTGAAGAAATGCTGAGAGCAGATGAGACGACGTCTGTTCCCAGCACCGCTCCTGTTTCTAATGCCAGGAGAGAAGAGACTTCTGGTAAATTAACAATAATTAATAGAACCTCAAATGAAACAACAACTAACTTAAATTCTGTGATGTTTTAGGTTCAACACATGCACCAGAACATTTGAAAACCACTAAAGATGACCCCACAACTGTCTTTGAAGAAGCTATCCGGGGTTAGAGATTGCTAGATGAAAGTCACAAAGAAGACATGCCGAGTGCTCCCACTGGTGAGACTAACCTGGGATCTGGGACATCATTGGATAAAATGATGAATCTTATCATTTCCTTTGAATAAGTTTTATAACATGTTAAATTACCACATGATTTAGAAGATATTGGAGATCTATTTATAAAAAAAACTGGACGTGATTTTCATCATTTGTCCTATTAATCTTCTCATGATTACACTTCTAACCATGTTTGGTTAAAAAATGTACAGTTCCATTGGAAGAAACTGATGAACCAAAAACTCTTGAAAGGGGTGTAGACATTGATGTCAACCCTGTTATTTTAGAAACACTGGCTCTGGTGGAACTTAGCACGACATACCCTCCTGAAACCCATCCGGAAAATCCTGTTGAAGCTAGAAAAGATGGGGAGGATTCTTCACAAGTTTTTGATCTACTTTTAGGTAAAATATTATTATATTTGTGGCTTAATTAACCTAAAATACAATCAATAAACTTTTATCATCCTTTGAAACTAACCATACTTTCAATTGACCAAACAGGGCTATCAAATTCAATGGCTAGATTTGGAGGTGAAGCCTCAGCCTCAGCCCAAATAGTAGCATAAGGTGAAGCAACCAGGGTCAGGGAAGGAGTAGAATTGGGCACTTCCTTAAGTTCATTAATCCCAGACCATGTTCCTCCCTGTGATAGTGATGCCGAATTAGACTCAGAGGTTCAAAAGGTGCTCTAATTCTCACGTCGTAAGGCATGAAAAAAATATATAGAAGATAATATCTGAGGTGCCTCTTGAAGATCTGCGTTCGAAAATTCCAATACTTTCATCCCTGTTCATCATGATGGGACTTGGCAGTTTTGGATATCAAGAAATCAATGTCGTAGTGAAACAAGTCATTCAAAGGAGGGAGCAAGAGAAAAGGTGTCATCAATACCTGATCAGAGCTAGATTTCTAACTAATATCAATGAATTTCAGGCTGCAATGTCCCGAGTTGAGGCTAATCATGCTGCAAATCTGAAGGAACTAAAGAAGAAGATCAAGGAGAAGATTGTACATCAGTTTCACCTTCAGCAGGAGTTAGATTCTTTTACTAGGGAGCTTGACCAGCTTCATAATTCGTTGGAATAAGTCCAAGCGGATGGTATAAAATCCATAAAAGATTCCAAATAAGCACTTCATCAAGCTAAACAGAGTGAAGCTGGTCGATTAAATGAACTTCAAGTGGCTGCTGATGAAGCTTGAGATGCTATGAAACATATGATAAATCATGTTGAAAGTCTTCTGTAATTTCTAAAAAAAATAGAAGAGACTCCTGTCTGTGGATGTTCTTATAATCTTGTTCATCAATGAAAAATAGTTCATATTCAATCATCTATACCTTCATTTTCTTGATAATTGCTCTTATTTTTACCTAATTCAATGGGCCTAGTAAACATAATTTGATTCATACTAGGGTTATATAAACAACCCCATAAACTTTGCATCTTTTAATTGCTCAATATTTCCTAAATCATACAAAATGTACGTTTAGTGAGGTAGGACTCAAATTTTGTTCAGAGTACCCTTTATAGGTTCCCAATTTAATGAGTAACATGTATTTTGTTATTGTCAGTTTAAAGTCATGCATTTTGGACTATAAAAAGGCTAATATTTAAGGTCGAATAGCTTTGACCAAATGGATGATATTGACTCAATTCTTGATAATTTTTTTGTAAAAATATTACCATATTCAAGTATGGAGGAGGAAAATTTTAAACTGTGACTTGAGAAATTTTGAATCTGAGGAATAACATGGGAAAAGAGATAAAAGGAATTAGAGGAAGTATTTTCTAAGAATGAAGTTACCACTACTTGACAAACCCATTATGGGGGCTGAATTATGCAGGGCCAGCTAGGGCATATGCTGCATAGTCAAACAGTAGTATCTTTTGGATGACAGGTCTGTTATGTAGACAACTTATGCAAGGCCACCTAAGGGAATGTGCTGCATAGTTGGGAAAAAGAACTCTCAGAAATTTGACTTTATATTACTAAAAGATGAAGAAAGTTTTATGGAGATTAAAATTTTTGAAAGCATAGAGTCTGCTTTATGGAGAAAAGTACTTGAATATAGAGAGGATATTTCCAATCAGAATTGTCAAAGAATTGGAGGAATGTGACATCTACGAAGGTCTGACCCAAACTTAGGAAAAAAGGTATCTATGGTTTTAAATCATATGACTAAAACTGAAGATAGAAACATTATACAACATATGGTCAAGTGGAACAAGGTTATTTTATATTGCTCTGAACATATAGAGAAGGAGGAAAATTTAAACAATAGACTTGAATACTTTCAGATCATGAAAAAGAGTATGAAACAAATATGTTAAAGATGGCAGTTTTTTTTGCAGATCCCAACATATCGTCGTTAAGACCAATAGGGACAAGAGGGGTTTCTCCTAAGAATGAAGTTACCATTACTTGACAAACCCATTATGGAGGTTGAATTATATAGGGCCAATTGGGGCATAATCTACATAGTCAAATAGTATCATCTTTTGGCTGACAGGTCCGTTATGTAGACAACTTATGCAAGGCCACCTAAGGTCACGTGTTGCATAGTCCGGCAAAAGAACTCTCAGTTATCAGACATTTTGCGACCAGAAGTCAAGAAAAGGGTTATGGAGACCATGAATATTATTTGTTTAATGTTGTGGTTGGGTCCTAAATTGAGATTCTATATGTCACTACGTATCTCATTAGGATGAGAATCAAGCGATACATAGTTCTTGAAATAAAGTTTAACGTCATGCAGGGCGAGAGCATGAAAGATCTTAGTTTAGGGTCATAGAGCTCAAACCATAGTGAGGGAGACAAATTGTGCATTTTTTATAAACCTCATGTGAATAAAGACTAGGGTGTTCCATATCACACAATGTGCTCCGAGGGGGAATTTTCAGCCAAGGGACTGAAAGTGGAGTTTGGGGTTAGGCCCAAAGGCTCGGGGCTGGACTCAAGGAATGCTCAAGTGTTCCTACATATCCCATGAGGATGGGAATAAAGCTACACATAGTTCTTGAAACACCCTTTGTACAGATTTGGTTCGTACATATGAGGGGTAAAGAGGAATTTATTGCAATTATGGCTGGACCCAAGATTAAATACTTCGATGTCACTACATATCTCATAAGGATGAGAATCAATCCATATGCAGTTCTTGAAATATGACAAGGTTGGAGACCATGTCAATGATGATTCCTCTCGAGTGAGGGTATCAGGGATTGTTGTAGTTTATTGTCATACAGGACAAAAGTGCAAATAGTTTAAGCTCATATACATGGACCAGTGCTATGCAGTTTAATGTCTTGCAGCAAGGAAAATGAGGGACTGTATAGTTTAATGTCATATAGCTAGGACGATGGGGTGCACATATTTTAACATCATGTACGATGAAAGTGAACCGATATGAATAAGAAAGTTAATGGGGGATTTACGTATCAACATCGTATGGGATGGAGGTGAATCGATGTAAAGAAAGTGGTTTCGGGCTTGAATCTCAGGAGGCTTCCTACGTACCCAACCTAGGAGGCAAGGACCAAAGTCTGCGTAGTTCAATAGAGAGGGATTCAACAATCAGGGTGTACTTGAGGACAAATACTCGAAGATTATGTTGGGACTTAAGATTGGTTAGTGGCCTAGAGAAGATTTCATGGTCTAAGATTACTCTAAGCTCACGTGAGTCATGATCAGTGTGAGAAACAAGAGTCAATAACAGAACTGATGATCGTGTCGCAAAAGATGTGACTACGAAGGATGGTGTGGGGCTTATGCATGGTTATCTACCCGGGGCACGCATGGAAACAGAGTTTAAAAGATAATTCCACATGCGGCGATCACAGTTTAATGTCATGTGTCACAGACATGGGGTGCTTGGAAGTTTAACATCCTGAAGCTCAGACGATGCATAGTTTAACATCATATTGGACGATAGAGGGGGCTATTTAGTTTAATGTCCTACAGTAAGGACAATGGGTGTATTTGTGTTACACAAAATACTTCTTCAAGAATCTTTCATTGTTTGGAGTTGTAATGAGTTCTCCATCCATTGAGATTAAAGAATAAGCTCTATTGGAGTAGACCTTATGTATTGAGTATAGTCCTTCCCACTTTGGATCAAGCTTTAGAGGATTCTTTCCTGGTAGTATTGGGGTTCTTAGGACCAATACCAATTCTCCAAGAATGAATGAATGAAGACAAATTTTTTTATTGAAATCTTGTTCTCTTTGATTCTGATAGACTTCTAAATGGTGTAGTGTGCAAAATATTTTTTCATATAGTCCTTCCAATTCATCCAATCACGTTTGATATTGTTCATCTATAGATAAATGATCACAAATGGTGACTCTAAGTGAAGGTAATTGTACTTCAATAGGCAATACTACTTTCATTCCATATACCAATGAATATGGAGTTGATCGTGTAGCAGTGCGAGTGGTAGTTGGATAAGCCCATAGAGTAGGAAAAAGTTTATCAGGCCACAAATTCTTATCTTTATCCACCATATTTTGAAGTATGTTTGAAATAGTCTTATTGAAAGACTCTTCTTGACCATTGGCCACTGCATGATACCGAGATGAATGGTTTGATTTGATATTGTATTCTTGATACAATTTTCTTACCTCTGATGAAAAAAAGCTGGTTCCATTATCCGTCAATATGGTATGAGGAACACCAAATCTGGTAATGATGTTGGACTTGAAAAAGATAACAATTCTTTTAGCACCGACTTCTTTGAGAGGTATTACCTCTTCCCATTTGGAAAAGAAGTCAGTAGCAGTAAGAATATACTTAAACTACTTAGTTGTAGCCAGCGGATAAGGTCCTACTACATCCATTCCCTATGTAGCAAACGACCAGGAGTATTTAGATGTATGAAGCAACTCCGGGGGTTGATGAATGAAGTTGGAACATACTTGGAAAGAATGAAACTTCTTAGTGAAATCAACAAAATCTTACATCATTGAAGGCCAGAAGTATCCAAGCCTTCAAATTTGACCAGAAAGTCTATGTCCAGACTAGTGGGCACCACAAACTTCTGCATGTACTTTATTCATGATAGCCATTGTCTCTTTACCATCAATACATTTGAAGATAATTCCATAAAAACCTCACTTGTAGAGAATTTTTTGGTGATATGAGCTATCATAAAGAGTCAAATTAGCCACACGTCGTCGGACTTATTCTTTCCCGGCTCTATTAGGTGGGAGTGTTCATTTTGAAGGTATTCCATGATAGGTGTCATCCATCCTGTAGTATGACCGTATGGTTTAGAAATGGGACTAATTTCATTGATTTACTCTGTACTGATTTGAAAAAAAGGTGAAACTATACGATGGTGGGCAATAATGATGATTGTTTAGTCTCGATTTAGATCTTCCAGGGTTGTGGCTACATTAGCCAGTGCATCAACTTGGGCATTTTGTGATCACAGGACATAAGAAAATGTCGGTTCTGAGGAAAATTCTGCCATTAACTCTCTGACGTAATCACACAAAGGGATTAACTCTTCCTTTCTAATGGCATAATCCCCATTTATTTGATTGATTACCAAATTTGAATCACCTTTTACCTTCAAGTGATTCACCTGTGCCTGAAGCGCCAATTCCAAGACTGCGATGAGAGATTGATATTCTACTTCATTGTTTGTACCGCCTTCCAACAATAAGAAGGAATAAGTCAGCACTAACTTTTCTGGGAAAATAAGCACAATTCCTAACCCAACTTTGTTGAATTTAGAATCTTCCATTTTCTTCCATGTTGGACTTCTGGAGGCACCATCAAATTACATTTCCCATTTTTGAGGATTATCTTGAATATAGAAGACTTCCTCATCAGGAAGTTCAATATTTAAAGATGTATCTTCTACAGATGGGTGTTCAGCAAGGAAATCGGCCAGAGCTTGGACCTTTATTTCCTTTTGAGACACATACTGAATATCAAACTACTGAAAAATAACTACCCACCTTTCCAGACTTCCTGTAAGCATTGGACGACTAAGGATAAATTTGAGCGAGTTATTGTGAGATACCAATTAGAACTCATGATGTTGCAGGTAGTGTCTCAATTTCTGAACTGAAAAGATTAATGCTAGGCAGCACTTTTCAATACTTGAATATCGAGTTTCTGCCTCAAGAATAGTCTGAATGAGATAGTAAAGGCTATTTTCATTCCCAACATCATTCTTTTGGGAAAGAAAGGCACCTAATGATTTCTCTAAAGCTATCACATAGAGAATAAGTGGTCTTCCTTAAACAGGTGGCATTAATACTGGTGGACTCAAGAGATATTTCTTGAGGATATCGAATACTTATTTACATTCTTCAGTCCACTGGTAGGTGACTCCCTTCTTCATTAATCTGGTGAAGGGTAAACACTTGCCTGCCAAATTGGCAATGAAATGCCGAATATTGGCAAAGTGTCCTTGAAGTCCTCTTAATTCCTTCAAATTTTTAAGAGGTGACATGTCAAGGATTGATTTTTTCTTCTTAGGATCAAATTAGATACCATTATGGAATACAAAAAATCTGAGAAATTTTCCCGAGGTTACCCCGAAATCACATTTCAAGGGGTTTCTTTTCAAATTATGTTGTCGAAGTTTGTTGAATATGATTTCCAGATTGGCCAAGTGATCAGAACGTTGTCTAGATTTAACCACAAAATCATCCACATAACATTCAAAATTTTTTCCTAAAAAGGGTTTGAAGATATGGTGCATGTCATGTTGATAAGTTGCACCTGAATTCTTCAAGCCAAAGGGCATTACCCGATAGAAAAACACAACTTGAGGAGATCTGAAGGCTGTAGAATCCTCATCTTCTGGGGCCATTTTTATTTGATTGTACTCATAGTAACCATCCATTAAAGAAAGAGCTTCGTAGCTAGCTGTTGAATCAATTAAGAGTTCTCTGACCAGAACTGGAAAATCATCCTTGGAACAATGATGATTAAGATCTCTGAAGTCAATGAAAACTCTAATTTTTCAATTCTTCTTTTTCATAGGGACATATTAGCCAGCTATTTGGGATATTTAACTTCTCTGATGAAGTTATCCTTGATAATCTTATCAACTTCAACTTCAATTTTAGAGGCAAAAGTTGGGTGTGTTCTTCTTGCTGCTTGCTTGAATCCTCGATGTTCTTTTGGAAAACCCAAATGATGAGTGGAAACATCGGGATAAAGACCTGGAATTTTTGTATAATTCCAAGAAAATACATCTCTATTTTTCTTTATAAATGAAGTATACATTTCTTACTATTAAAGATTTATGACAGCACTAATTAAAGTGGGGCGTGGATCTTCTTTTGTACCTAGATTTATTTCTCTGACTTCTTCCACAGTGGTAGAGATACCCTCTTCAAATGTTGGAGGATTATCCCTGAGATCTTCCTATTCTTCTTCAATATGTGTTACTTCTTCTGTTTCTACTTTCAAAGTAAATGACGAAGCAGAATTTACATGGTCATGGGAGAAGTTAAAATTTGAACATCTTGAAGAAGTGGCTGCCATTTCTGACCCTATTGATGATGAAGGGTCTTCCTAGGGTGATAGAGAGGAGATGATGGATTGAGAATCTATATCATTGTTTTCCTCTGGTATTTCTGTAACTTCTTCTGGATTGGTTGATAAAGTATATAATTTCTGGATTTCAGTGGATGAAATGAAGACTTCTCCATTTAAGCTTTCATCACTACATGGTGAATCAACAATTTCTCCCATGCTGTCTGGCTTGATTGCCATAATTGACATTATGTAAGTTTTCATAAGAGTGTTTGGATTTAGGTATATCCTATCAATTTGACTGATAGACAACACATAATTTGTACTCATATATATGAATGGATTTACTTGAATCTTTTCCAAACCATTTGGAGCATTAATTTTGGTGACTTTCTTTGCTGTGGATTTTTCCTTTCCCTCCATGTGATAAAATTATACCTCAATGTATTGAGCTTCACACATTTTTAATGGGGCCTTGTCACCATAAAATGTCCCAATTTGACCGTTGAAACAATATTTGAGACATTAATGGTATGAAGAAGGTACGACCGCATGTTGATGTAGCCAAGGTCTTCCAAGAAAAATGTTGAAGGTTGTGTCATGACGAACAACCATGAAATCTGAATTAGACACAAGGTATCCAAACTTAATTCTTAGTGTTATCTCACCCATAGGTTCTTGTTAATTCTTATAATATCCTTGCGACATCAAAGTATAAGGAGATAAATCAGATTTGGTGAGGCCTAATCGACAAAGTGTACAAATATGAATGAGGTTGACTCCTGAACCATTATCAATGAAAGCTCATCGGATGTCTATGTCATTGACTTTTCCAGATATATACAAAGGTCTGATATGTCCATGTACAACATCATCTTCATCTGTAAAAGATATCACTGCATGGAATTCTATAGGATCATTTTCTATATGTTAGACCTCAGCCGCAGTAATTTCAATTTTAAATTCTTGAGGACTTGAAAAATCCTCAATAAGCACCTCCTGAAGATCTTTTGATAGATTCAAGGCATCCAGAATTGATAACTTGGATAGTACTTGGGCCAAATGTTTCAATACATCATAATTTTGGTCCAAAGGTCTGCATTTCCCAGCATGAAAATGTGGTTTTGCAGGTGCCTTGGAAGTTAATGATTTGGCAGTAGATGCATCCCATATCGGGGCAGGAATTGGAAAAACTCCTGGCTTCAGTAGATTAGAATGACTAGGTTTATCTATTTTCTGAGAGGAAGAAGGTGTAAACTCTAACTGGTCCTCCAAAATAACTATGTCAAGACTGAATTTTCCATGTGTGGAAGAACTTTCTTGTTCCTGTTGAGTCCACTAAAGGGCTTTACCACAAGTTTCTGCCACATATATAGTTCTAGAAGGGGTAGGATTGAAATAGTGGCTTATGGAGTATCCACGTCTTCCCCTGTATCCTAGAACTCTGTCTCTTCCTCTAATTCCTCTGTTAGATATAGGGAACTTAGGCTCATCATGATCGAAATTGTCATTGGCATAGGGATCTGTTAAATGAATCATGTTAATAGTACCAAAGATCAGTTCTTCATTTGATAAAGATTCTGCCTGATGAACCAGTTCAGGCTATGCCGTTTGGTGGGGCGGTGCCTGTTCTTTTGAAGCAGATGGCATAAAATAGACCAGAGTCAAAGACAACTTAGGCTTTGACACGATCTCGTCTTCTTCTGACTGCTCTTATTTCTTCAAATTACGTTACTTCTTTAAGGATTTTCCTTATGATTAATGGGGTTTTACTGTGGCAGAAATAACTGAACACACAATTGGTTGATTCAATTGTGTTTATAAAATGGAATGATTTCGGTTGATCATTTTTCTTGACCATCCAATCATCGTATTTCTGCGAATTTTTACTTTTGACTTCATGCCACTCGCCTTCTTCCTCTGGATCAGTAGTAGTAACACATGCTACCTGAGCTGAAGAACCTTTCAGTTTTAGTTGTCTAGAGTCCACCATCTTTTGCAGGAGGTATTTGAATACAAAACACTCTTGAATGAGATGCCCCAACATCTGATGAAATGGGAAATAGTTGGAGAGGTCTTCATCTCCTTCCTTATTCAGCCTTTTGGGCCTTGGCAACTGAACCAGATTGTTTTCCAGAGCCAAGATGAAGTAACCAGGAACTTGTTCATTCCGGAAAGAATAAAATTTGTTCTTTAAATCCTCAAATTGTTTCCACCTTTGATCTCTTTGACCATCTTGACGAGGCGACCGTTATTGTTGACACTCAGGAGGTGGAGCCCTTCGATATGATGAAGGTTTTGAAGTGGAATCAGGTATAGGTGCTTGTTTAAGTGTCACTATAGTAGTCTCTACTTTCCCTATTATACTCCTTGGAGTTGATGGAATTACTGAAGTTTTATCCCTAGTCTCTATAAGAGAGTCTTCTATCTACTGAGCGATTGAAGTAAGGTCTCGAAACCCTCTTGTGTATTTCACAAGGATCAATGGTGTGTGTAATTCATCACGTAGATTTTCCACATAGATTGGCATCAAATCTTCTTGAGGGAGTGCAAAACTTAAGGAATATGTTAATCCATTCCACTGAGTAATGAAATCCGAAACTCTTTCATTTTAACTTTGTTTACAATTGGTAAGATCAAAAAACTACCGTCTTTGGTAATGGTGAGCTAAATTGAAGAATGAATTTTTGACAGAGATCTTCCCACCCAGTAATTGACCGAGATTGAAAAATTTTATACCAGAAAAAAGCAGGTACTTGTAATGATTGCACAAAACATCTGATCATAACTTCTTCTTGTTTCTGAGGAGTTCCCATCATAGGATCACAACAAGAAAAAAATGTGTTAAGTGTTATTTTGGATCTCTTGAACCATTAAAAATTGGGAATGTGGTATTCAAAAAATTTGACGGGGATGAATTGCATCCATGCATTCAACGTAAGATCTCTTTTTCGGTTGAACTAGTGCACGTCATTCTTCTATAGCTTCCAACTGAGCTGTTAGTGACTCAATGGTAGTCACTAATGCTTGAAAAACATCTGGTTGAGCTTTGACCTGAGCAGGTGCAATAACTGGAGTTTGGATGGGTGTGGAAACTGGTACAACCACTGATGGTAGTATTGCTAGTTTCTATTGCATATGACCCATAGGATTGGACCTGTGAGGGTGTACTTGTAAAGGGGGATATTCTTGATCCATCGCAATAGCTACAAAAAATTCCCTTGATTGATTAAATTCAGCATTCTTAGGAGGAAGAATACCTTGAAGTAGTTCTGTATTTAACCTTCTTAACTCCTTCATTTCTTCTTCTTACTGTGCAAAAATTTCCTCTAATGAGAGTGATTGGCCTTCTCCAGAGGTAGGGTGGGATGTAACCTAACTTTTACCATTTTCCTTGGCATGTGCCTTTCTGGAGTATGGAAGGGTATTACCCGAAGGAATGTATTGCCTCTAGGAAACCCTCTGGCTTCTGGTACGCACACCTCCTTAATTTGTTTCTGTGTGTATAGCCTCTTGAATAAAAACTTCTTCATCTGATTCCTCTAAGTGATCCTTATGTTCTGGGCGATCAGTGACAACAACATTGATGACATTTATCGATGCATAACACATTCCAGCCCTTCTATCAGTGTTTCTGCAATACTGTCTTCTTCCATGTCCTTTATGAGACATTACCTTTTATTTGGTTGATCCCTTAGGAACTTATTGATGAACCATAATTTGGAGGGAATTTCCAATTAATTTGGCTCTGCATTCCTCTTGTGGCTTCTTCCCTAATCGAGAGAAGACTGAATTTCGATGAGGAAGAGATTGAAAATTGGAAAATGTCCCCAGTCCGGTGGACTGGGGCTATTCCTGTTTTTCCTGCTCAACTCCTCGAATCCTGTCTGTTGATCCCGAAGGTTGGATTAAAAGAGTCCCCATCCTTGCAAGCTGAGGTGGCTCTTGAGATGCTACATCTGAATTTTCTTAAAAGATATTCTGATTTTGCAGATTTTAGTCCAAAAATTGGCCAGATGCATCACCTTACATCCACTCAAATCACCTGGATCAGATGACTGTTGGATTATTTCTGACACCTCTGTCACCAGATGATGCACATGCTCTAAATGAGAATTCGGTTCGATATTCTCATTTTCTTGATGAAAGAGTAATTGAAAAACTTGTTCTTTATATGCCTATCTTTGGGAAGAACTAGTTGAGGCCTGTTCTTGAGAAATCCTTTGATTACACACGAAACTAGTTAGCTGTGTCCATCCATGGGCAATAACATTGCATGAGACCACTTTTGGTGGACTTTGTTTACTAGAGAGCACAGTGAAATGCAATGCTCCATGAACACCCCATCCCCTGATATGAATACCAGATGGGGCATTGGTAATTAACTGGCACAACATTTTTAATGCGCCATGGCATGTACGCTGAAGGGCTCTATGCTGCTTTTCAACCTTTAGATGTTGGGAAACTGAGAGAGATGCCAAGTCAATTTGGCATTGCAACCCTTCTATTACCTTAGCATGATTTTTATATTCATCATAAGGTAATATTTTCTCTTTTAAGTGGCAAAGAGTTTTCCATATATTGAGATGAATATCGTGAATACAATCTTCTATCAATGTTTCTGGAATATCATACTAAGAGTCATCCAAAGGCCAAAACATGACTAGTATTTCACCTTTCGCCAACTGTTTTCTTATATTCAGCACTTACTCTTTGTCATTTGATGAAGATTCTTCTACCTGATTGGACCAAAGATGGTGCTTCTTTGTTGCTTCATCAGATTCAATAAGATTGTTAGAGAATTAATTTGTTAAATTAGAAGATGAATGACCCAGGGGTGGTTTGGAGAATGACCTACACCCCGATCTATCTTCTGATTGAGAAAGTATTTCACCTGCTAGCGGCAAGGCATTAGACATGACTGGCTTCACATTTTCAAGTGCCTCAAGATAAGAGGGCTTTCTTGTTACTACATTGTCCATTGAAGAATTTTCTAGGCAATGTGAATTACTACTGCGGAGAGGACTTTCATAGCTAAATTCATCATCATGGGGAGGACCACTATGGTGGGTTACAGCAAAATATGAAACCTTTTGCTCCTTGGTCTTCTGGACACACAGAGGGTTATTGTGGCTCTCATATGAAGATGATGCTTCGAGATTGACTGAATTGTCATGAAGCTAGACTTCATGAGGAAGTGTTTGATGAAGAACTTCATAATTATTGCTGTTATTTCCGGAATTTGGAAATGATAGAGTAGAATCTTGAGTTGCAATAGATAATTGTCTTAGGGATTCAAGAAATCCAACACTGAAAAAGGCATTATTAGAGATTGGCTCTTGATTTTTTAACTGTGATAGATGGGTCTTTTTCTTGGACACCTTCTTACTCACTTTGGAAACCACTTGTTGACGAAAGTGGTTATTATGGGAAGGTGTGTGTGCCTGCTCAGGAGAAATTGTTAGGTTAGGCTGACTATCTCTATTTGAATCGGGTGTATGTGCCTAACTTGATTGTCCGTATGACATGGGGGAGTATGCCCCATGACCCTCCTAGACTGGAACAGAGGTGTGTATCTGCTCCGAGGTGACATGTTGATGAGTCACTCCACTGATAGGGATAGATTTATGTTTCTTTCCCTGTGATGTCATTGAAGTTGTTATAATATTCTAACAAGTATCCAGAATATGGGCAAGGATTTTCTTCTGCTCTTTCACCATTGTTAGAATGTGCTTGGTGACTTCAGCTGCCAGAATGGGAATATACATCCAT
Source organism: Viscum album (assembly GCA_963277665.1). Classification (NCBI taxonomy): domain Eukaryota; kingdom Viridiplantae; phylum Streptophyta; class Magnoliopsida; order Santalales; family Viscaceae; genus Viscum; species Viscum album. Next base: position 1,089,342,524 of record OY728160.1, read on the forward strand.
TTCGTGTTTGTAGTAGGTGTGTGTTCCTAATCCTGTCCTCATTTTTCTATTAGTGAATTCTGACAGTACTCATATGTGGGGACAGAAAGTTGTGTCTGCCTCCTGTTTTTCATTAGAGATTTGCAATTGACATCTCTGGGTGATACCAAACGAGACTGTTGGTTAGCTTGATGAAATGTAGGTGTATGTTCCTGCTGATTGTTCTCCACCGAATATGATTGATGAACTTCCTTAAATACTGGCAGATGAGACTGCTAGTAGAATTGATGAGTGTAAGCAGGTGTGTGTGCTTGTTTACAGGTGGTCACCACATTTGGTTAGCGAGCTTCTTTGGATGCAGTCAGACGAGCCAGCTGACTGAATGATGATTTATAAATAGGTGTATGTGCCTACCTATAGTACCCCACTGGAATTTCCTGGTGGGATTGGCGTGTTACTGCTAGACGAGTTTGCTGGGAAGTGAAATTATAATGGATGGGTGTATATGCCCACTCGTTGTTTGCCATCAAGTTAGGTTGATGAACTTCTCCGGAGGGGGAATAGGTAAGAACCTATTCCCTGTTGGCTGAATTTCTCCTTTGATGGTTCATCTTTCATGCTCGGGTCTGAGGAACCTGAGTCGAACGCCTATAGGTGATACCCCCATCATGTTGAGGGTGCACTACCACACGAGTCTGGTGGCGATTGTTGGTGGGAGTCCTCAGGAAGAACTCCTGTCTTATTGAACTGAGGCCTTGAGTGACCACTTGATCTACCTCCCTATAATATGGGAGGGAATGGTTGTTGCGTTCTGGGGATAAAAACCTGAAACGGTTAGAGACGGTGGTTGGCACCACCTGCTTCTTGACTACTAGTCGTCACTGTCTGGACAACCAGGGTGAGTTGTTAACTTGGAGGGCTTATCGAGCAACATCCAAAGTTGTAATGGTACTATTTTGATGGTATTCCTTCACCAATGCATTTGAGACCCATCATTGAAGACTCTGAGTAGGTGATGTTGTCCTCAGAGCGGACGAGGATCCAGCATAAGTAGTGGATGAGGCATTCACATGTGTGAACCTTAAAGGAGACATTTTGTGTTGCAGAGAGATATTGGAAAAGAGTTCCTGTTTGATATAGTAGACATAATCAAGATATGTTTGTCCAGACTACATATTTTGTATGAGCATATATGTTATTGATTGCTTTGTTGGACCTCATATTGAGTTTAATAGGGGCCTAACAAATAAGTAAAACATCATTTAACTTGGTTAAGGATTCACGTCGGGTTCACCATTTTTTGTTTCATCTGGAAATGTGGATGACCTTGTTTTTTTAAGGTTAAAACTTTTCAATCAGTTTCTAACGGGTTTATTCATAGAACCAGAAACACCCAATGATTCTATATCAATTTTGTAATGACCCTAACTTTTGAATAAATATTGTTTCCTAATTTTGTGTGTTATTTTATTTCATACTCAACAAAACTTTTTCATATAATAAAATGAGTATAATTAAAATGATACTGTTGGGTTTTGACTATTATCGTTAGTCAGTATGACCATTGGAAATTGAATGTTGTGACTATTGCCTCTAAATACAAGTGATCTTGGATAATTAATATAGAAAGAAGATTCTATGGCCTCATCCAGTAGTCTTGGACCAATCAAAGACCATCTAAAAAAACTTGGGAAGGAGGTAACACCACTAGGCTTTGTTCTGGACCAAACCCAAGCCAAACTTCATCGTGTGAAGCTATAATGGAATCTCCTTCGTGAGAAGTTCAAAATGATAGAAATTATTACTCGTGCGATATTGGCTGAGCCGCCCTCAGATTCTCTCACCTTAGCACACCTTACACTTAGGTCCTATTCTGGGGTTATAAGGGGCTATGTAAGGATACCATAGCTACATTGTGTAATCCTTTGTTATAAATAAAATTTTGTTTTCTTCTTATGGTGATGTTTTTGAGTTTTCAAATGTTCAAATGAATATAGGATGTATTTTATTGATGTATTTTAAAAAAAATGATATTTTAAAATATTCATGTAAACCTTAAATAATTAATGATGTGTAATGATTTTCAAAAAATGGTCTTATGAAAATGTGTTCAGTAAGAAATTTAGAGTCTAATAAGATCAACTTAATTTTTGATGAATAATAAATTATGAATAGTGATTTTATGCTTAGGATTAGTAATGTGAACAGATGGATTATTAATCTCACTTAAAGAAAGTATTAATATAATTTAGGCACCTTGATTAAGTAGTGTGATTCAATAAAATAGGTAAATAACCGTTTCATTAATTATTATTCAAGTATTAGTTTTTTTTTCGGTGAATAGTGTTTTTATTTTAAAATTAAATTAAAAATATTTAGAAAATTATTTTTATAAAATGGAGTTTATTTTTGAATTCAGAGCATTGATATTATGTTAAGATAAAGTTTTGGGAGTTTTCTGAAAAAGTTGAATTTTCAGTGAATAGTAAAAATTCAGTTTTAGGGTTTCAGTATGTTTAATGACATCATAACTGTGTCATGATTAATTCATGAGATATTTTAAGGGATGGTAGACTTTTTAATAGTGAGATAAGGTGTGAGGTTTCCCAAGTGGCCAATACAATGAGGAAATACCACTTGTTTTGCCAATACCACTAATGAGGTGTCCCTTGGCCATTAATGCCTTTCCCCCTCACTTCCCCTATAAATACCAAGCCATTATCTCATCCTTTACATTCCAAAATCATCCTCAACAATGTTATAGTCTCATTACCTCCCAAGTATCCCTACCAAGGTGCCCCCGATCCCTCAAGGTCCCAACCTTCGAGTTTTAAGAGTTACGTTTTAAGGTAAGGGATCCTACCTCTCTCTTTCTTTTCAAGTACTCTCTTTTATGTCATTTCTTTTATGATCCATGTTCTTATGTTTGATGATGTTATTTTATATTCATACTAATTTCATTTTCATGTTCATATGATGATATACCCCCTCTTTCTCTCATCAATTCATTTTAATAAAGTTTAAGTGGCACCGTTAGGATGCCAAATTTTTAAGGGATTCTTTCACCCTTCTCGATTTCAAGATCTATTTTCATGTCAAGTATTTCATGTTCTTTTTTTATTATGTTGGGGTATGATATATATATCTATAATACTGATCTTTTATGTTCATATGATGAGAGACCCTATTTTATCTTGTCAATTCATTTATTTTTTAAGTTTTAAGTGACGCCGTTAGGCTGCCGAATTTTTGTAAGAGAAATCTTATTTTGTCTTCCTTTAATGTTCTTCATTTCATATGATATATCTTTAAAATTTCATTACCATGTTCTTAAATCTTTTATATTCTTTCCCCCTACTGTTTTATGGATCATTTATGAGTGGGTGACCTATGTACCCTCTCTTTTCAATGTTTTCTAAAACCCCGTGACGTAGCCGTTATGCTGCAGAATTTTCGTCTCAAAATGTCTCTCTCTTTTTCTGAAATTATTTTATTTTATTAAGTGAGTACTCAAAAATCTTTATTCTATAGGGTTATTCAAATATATATCAAAGTGTTATATTTTAATTCTGGTACTTACATACATTAAACCCGCTTTCCTTTTTCATGGGTTTAAAGTGACATAAAGACCACGTCTTTACAGCAGTTTTTAAAATGTTATGACTATGAAATGAAACCCATTTATTTTATGATATATGGGTTATTTATGAAATTTTTGATGATGATATATGTGTCTCACATAATAATAAAGTAAATTTTAAGGGTGTGCCCTGATAGCTCTCCAATGCATTGGGTAATGATGTAACCACTAGAGATTACAATTTTAACGATACCTTGGTGAATAACCTTGGTATTTTCAAATGACACCTTGGGGTTTACCTTGGTGATATGTTCATGATTGTCTAAGTTAAATGTTGTAGCCACATCATCAAGTTATGTTTCAAGTTCTTTTCATTATGATATTCCTATACTTCCATTTCTCATGTCTTTATGTTTTTATTCAAGTTCTTATTGGTATCACAAGTAAACTGCTTCCTTGTTTACCCTTACCGGGCCGTCTTCTCACCCTTTCCTTTGATGTATGCTCCCAGGTTATGAGATGCTGTAATGAACTTAGGATGAACAAATGAATAATCCTTTCAAGTTTTTAATAAGAATGTTTTATGTTGTCATGTATTAAGTTCCTGGTTTCCAAGACACTAAACCTTAAAGATCCTCAATTTTGTTTTATGTAATGAATGTTTATGTGGTAAAAAGGCAGGATGTTATAAATTTGGACATACTTTCCAAAGGTATGTGCTCATTAGTTGTGGACTGATTAGGCTTAAGAATTTTCATTGGTCAAGAGGTTGGGATATCAGGCTCATCACACCTTTGGGGGGGGGAATTATTACCTACTCCGGGACTCTCTTATAGATTTAAGTTATGTTCACAAATACTTATTAATTCACCAAGCATGAAAATGAGGTTTCCTTTAGATTTGGAAATCGATGATTGATATGTATGGGATTTAGAGAATATTTTATATGTATTTGAGGTTATTAATTGATGGATAATCATCTGTATGTATTAGAGATTCTTTGTCAATGGTATCATTCATTACATTATATAGAAATATCTTGGTCATTATGATGACCATACTGGTTTTAAAGCCACTCAGAAGGGCACTTGAAGTTTATTTTCATTCATAAAGACATGGAATATTTCATAGTTGGTATTGTACCTGCAGATGGGTTACCTACGTATCCTCGTTAAAAAAGGAATCAGAACTCACGTAGTTCTATAATAAGGATATAGTTTAATGTAATATGGGATGAAAAAGAATTAATGAAAGATAGGATTGAACCTTAGAAAGGCTTCCTACGCACTCTACTTTTAAGGTAGAGATCAACGTCCATGTAGTTTGGGTGAAGAAATATGGGGCTTATGAATGGTTAACGGCCCAAAAAGAGATGTCATGATTACTTTTACACTCTAAGCTCACGTGAGTCATGCTCGGTGTGAGAAACAAGATGTATCAATAAAAATGAAGATTGTTCCATGAAAGATGCAGTCACAAGAAATTATACGGGGCTTATGTATGTATGACTACCAAGTAAATGAAGACCGGGACTTACTTCAAGAAATATTCCCCGAGCAGGGTCCATAAAGGTATTTTTACTTTATGGAGATTTGGAGTTTTAACCCGGGGCTTACTCCTGAGAAGGAGGCCCAAATTAAAAGGGACTTATGATTGGGGATTATTCTTAAGAAGGAAGCCCAAATCAAAAGAAATTAAGATTATGGCTTACTCCTGAGGAGGATTCCCAATGTTAAAGGAAACTATGACTTGGGATTACTCATGAGAAGGAGGCCTAGGTTAAGGGGACTTGGGGATTACTCCTGAGGAGGATGTTCTAAATAAAAATATCTTCTCATCTTAAAGGATGAGGTTATATGGATAAAAACCTCTAACCATAATGACATAAAGCTTGTAACTCACGAGGTTTTGGGAGAGGTTCCCACAGAATTAATTTCAGATAAGGATGCCAACAAAGGAGCTATGCCATGAATGTCTTTGAAAATGGATTCGAGGGATAATATCTTCAATAGGAGAGGTGAATGTGAGAGAGGCCCACAAATGAAGTTGGTGCACAAGTGTAGGTCACATAAGTCATTTGGCGCACAAGTATTGGCCGCTCAAGTGTACTTGAGCGACATAGGTTCACCTGGGGGATGAAGAATCTGTAGTGTAATACTTGGGTGAGACTTAACTCAAGCCTTTAGTATTATCCTATGATGTTTCCAAAAGGGCGGCGCACAAGTTTCATCAAAAGGGTAGGGCGGCGTGCAAGTGTTTCCATTTTTAAGGAGGTCTGGACACTTAGGCGCGCAAGTGTTGATGAATTATAAACACTTATGCCTTATTCTACTCCTTAATGTCTTCCATTCTAGGTAAAAAGTTACCTTAGAAGCTTTTGGAAGAGTTGAGTTGAAGACTTGGGTGGGCAGAGCTTGAATTTGACTTTTGGAAAATCCGTCCTCAAAATGGGGTCCATAGGGGATATTTATAAGCCACCATACACCTTGGGAGAAAAACCAAATAGGGCGCGCAAGTGATCTGCGCAACCCATAGGTGGCGTGAAAGTGACTTGCATGGCGCACAAGTGACTTGCGCACCTCACTCGAAATGGGATCCTAGTCCATGCCTTCGTCAAATTTTTTAATGTTCTTCAAAGGGTGACCCTATTTGTGATTAAGGTATTCCCCTTTTCTATTCATTGGACTCTGTGACAGAAAGGAGAGTCAATAGAAATAATCTCACACAACTAGTTTAATGACTAAGTTATACATACATAACTAGTGAGTTATTAATACATAGGATACTTCTCTTGGATTTACATTCCTTTATTTAGCACAATTTTTTCACCACTTTAGCCACATTTTATTTACCTTAAAAAAAATAAAAGGATTATAAATATATAGGAATTCATTTTATTCTATAAATATATAATTCTAATTAAATTCACAATTTTGGTGATTTTAACTAATAATAAAATATTTCAATGAAATATCCATTTAATCCTAAACAATAATAAAATTCAGTTAATTAATAAATACAAGGGAATAAAATAAATTTAATATCAATAAAATATAATTAATTAATTACCTCTTTCACTTTCACTACACTTAAAACTTTATACTCCTGAACAAGTGAACATAAAAAATAATATCAAAGTAAAATTCAAAAAACAAGCCAATATGATTTCCCTTTTCAATAGTTATATCACTATAGCTTATCATGCCTCATATATATTATTTATCCATTTTTACCATGAGGTAAATTCAATTTATTAGCAATTATTTAATCATACCAATTTTATTTATAGTTACCATCCATGAAATATTTCTACCTACACCTATTGTATGCATTTAAAGCAATTTTATTCTCAATACAAACTTATTGAGGAGTCACTATAGGATTAATATTTTTCTAAATATCCACCAAATGAGTCAATTAATTGTGTTTATTATGAGGTGTTTTTAATATTTTTTTATTGATAAGGGCTTGTAGGTTCTTATGTTAATTTTTTTGAGGTAAAATGAGGATGTTGGGCTTTGAATGAAGAAAACGGATGATTAATAATTTACTCTCAAGTATGGTATCCTCACTCACACCCCTATTTAATGATTCAACTATCAAATATTTTTCATTTTCATGGAATGTACCCACATAAATCATTTCAGTATTATTAATCCGCTCACTTATTTAGTCAATAACTTTTTATCTTTTACTTTTTCTTATATATATTTTTAGATCTGATCATATTTGTTTCATGAAGATATATAGGAATATTTGAGCTTTAGAAAATTATGTGAACTTAATTACTTAATTTTAATGGATACATTTCCTCCTATATTTCATATATATGATATTTATCCCACTATCTTCTCACAAAATAGATTCCCCCCCATACTTTTTTTCATCTATGATCAGGCATTTAATTCTAAAGCTGGGTGGTTAGGGATTTTAGGATTACAATGATGTTACCTAATAATATTTTTAATGGTTTCTATAGGATTATTCAATATTTACATGATAATAAATTGTTCAATATAAGTTTATTATAAAAATAATATTTTTAAAAAAGAAAGCCTCAATTATTTTCAACCCAAGTTCATTAATTATCCCAGGTTTTAACTAAAATTCACAAAAAAATCTAGTTATTTAAGAAGGCATTGGTTCAATAAAATAAACTAGGGTATTGTGAAGAATATATAAAATAATGCTTAAGAAACCTCTCAGGTAAGTGAATTAAATAGTGTAAAGTATGTTATGGAATATGATTTAAAAATAATTGGTATTTTCATGAATTTTCAAAACATTTAATATAGAAAAAAGTTCATTTCATCATTAATTTATGTTATGTTTCCTAGAATTAAATTATTTATTCATAATTGAAATATGTTTCAGATTTTTAAAATTATTTATTTTGATCTCAACAAGATTCAAAAACATAAAAAAAAACAAAATAAAATAAAAAATAAAAAAATAAAAAATAAAATAAAATTCAAAAAATAAATTGGTTTCCCTCCCCCACATTTGAATCATGTAGTGAAATAAATTAATTATAAAATGTATAAATAGATTTATTAAATTTTAGGGAAGTAAAAAAATTAATAAGGTTAAATAAAGGTACAACCTAATGGTTTTATGAGAAGTAGGGTTGGATTATTGTGACCTCCACCATTGGTGTTTTTAACAGAGTTCGAAAATAATTATTCAATATTTTTCCATTGAAAGTGAAAGATTTCCTCTCTCCTAATCTAGTAATTTAAAAAAAACCAAAGTTATACATATTAGAAATGGTTAATAGACCTTATGATATAAAATTAATAGTACCTATAATCAATTTTAGTCTTAAGTTATAGATAAACACTTTTTCTCCTGAACAAAATTATATTTGTTGAATCATTTTATCACGTGACACTACTGTTATCTCCATATATATTATAGAATTCTCAAATGATTATCTTTTTATTTCTTAAACCTCTTGGATCTGAAGTCCCCTTTGGTATATAGCCATTTTTTAAATCCAAATTCATCACTTTGAATTACCAATAATATTTCTATTCTAGTTCTATAAGCATATGAGATTTTTTCCCATAGATCAACCATTAGGATCTCATTCCAATTTGAGTTTTATAAGATGTTATATAATCCCATAGGGTTTATTCCAACCTTTTTCACTAATACTTCTTATTGGGATTTGAAACGCGCGGCCGATTGTCGCCTATCGACCGGTCAAAGTTCCGGTGCTCTACTAATATGTATAACAACACTCGGGTTGAATCCTCAGCGATGATACTTTGAAATAGTCGTTTGTTTTTAGTTGATTGTATTCTGATTGGGGGGTTTATTTGCAGAGAATAATTGAAATGTTTAATGGATGATGTTTAATTTAATAAGTTGATAAAGATTGGGGTGAGTTCATCATTAGGGAGTTAAGCATGTGATATCCTTGAGCTTTGCTTTATATTGCATTAAATTATTACCCACATCAAAAGTTGATGTTAATTGGAATTCCCAAGTGTTAAGACTTTAATCCAAGCCTTAACTTTACTTAGGGTTCTAATATCAATCATTTATTGATTGTGTAAGTGTATTTATGGTTCAAATAATCCATGGAAACCACACTTTGAACATAATATGTCAATAATCCATGACATGTTAAGTCCAACATACACAATGTTAAATTAAAGAATACTCATCGAGCAAAACCTCTCAATCACTTAACATCCCTAAATTATAACTCACCCCAATAATATATTTACTCAGACATTTAAATTATTAGTAATCTGGTCTATTATGTTTAAGGTGATGAATTACAAAGAGAAGAAAAATAAAGGGATAAGAAAAGAGTTGTGCGCCGAACACACACACGAACGATGATGAGAGTAAACAAAAACAGAATTTTTATTGAATAATAATGTAAAAGAAGATGATGGATTTCAGATTGATTTAAACTAAAATAAGAACATTAATATTTAAATACAGAAGGTGGATGAGAATAATAAATTAAGAAGAAGAAAATTTCATTAAAACAAAATTACAAAGACAAACACTTGCAAAATTACAACGAAGAAAAATGCAAAAGTAAATGAAAACAAAGAGAGGAGGAAGAGATTATCAAGTGAAAACTTTAGTTTTTAAGATCCTACCAAGCCTTTGGAAGGGCCTTGGTACTACCAATCAATCCTCTTTTTCTCTGAAATGCCAACCCTTTTGATAGGAGAGGAGGGGATGTATTTATAGCCCAAGGTGGTGGACTGTTTACATTCCAGAAATAACCTTCCACTTGGCTCGCATATATGGACATCAAGACAGACGAATCTCGAGCAATCTCTTTCTTCAAAGTTGTAGATAATAAATTTTGTCGAATACGCTCAAAATTTGGAGTCATTTGGACTTAAGGATCAAAAGTTATGGCCGGTTGATTAAACAAAGTAAAACTGTCCATTTCAATCCAGTCTTTTTGAAGTACAGAATGTGAAAGAGTTTTTGAATATTAATATGCCTTCAAATATTAATGGGTTCTTCAATAAAGTCGGCCACCTATATCTCCTCTTTCAAACTAAAAAATCTCAGCTCTATTTGATGCTTAAATCATGTGATATGTCATGCATAGTATGTGATATGCCTTCAAACTGTCATGCATACTATATTTTCTCAGCTCTATAGAGTTTGTAATAGCTCTCATCTTCCACTCCCTATCCAAAGTGCTCAAAAATAAAGAGGTCTTTTGAAGGGGTTTTTCTTTGGCTATGGGACGGTAGGAATATAATGTCCAAGAGAGATAATAAGAGGGTTAAAATACCAACATAGAAAAACAATGCACATTTTTTTGAAATAAAACATGGAAGGAAATGAAAACACATATTTACAAGGGAATGATTGTGTGAATAAAGACACAATAGAGGAAGAAAATATGAAGGGGATGATAAGATGAAATATTTACAAACCACCAAACTTCTCCCAATGATATAAGAATATAATGCAAGTGTTCTTTTTTTTCTTTGTTTTTTCGAAAGTTGACCTTGAGACAGATCTCAAACTCATATCCCAACCCATGTTTGATCTCCTCAAGACACTAATTGTAATAGTTATAACAAGATCAAAGTTTAAGGAAGAGTGATTTTTGATCTACCCAAGACACAACCCATTTTTTTCATTTTTTTTTTGATTTTGATTTTTTTTTTAATTTTTTTGAACACTTTTCAATATCATTTGTACAATACGTTCCCAAATCCCACTGAATGACAACCTCCCCCCCACACTAAAATGGATTCTTTCCCTCAAGCATATAATAACACACCGAAAAGTAAGGAAATGATACCCAAAAATGAAATCCATTCCCCCCCACACTTAAATTTCAAAAACATATGCAATTAAAATCCATGTTGATATTGGGTGGGATAAGGTATTGGTCTTGTAATGTGGCTATCAAAGAAAATTTTTTCATAGGCTTTAATGGGATTTCAAAAGGAGTATTAATGTAAGGTTAATGAGAGGCTATTTGGCTATTGTGATTCTCATGTGGTTCATAAAATTCCTCTATCATATTAATGCACACTAAAGTAGGAAATTCAGCTCGAAGGTCCACAAACTCATGAATCATAAATGGTCGTGAAAAAAACACATTTTGAAAAGATGGCCATAGGTGGCCTTGGCATTAAAGCAAATGTTTATTCTCATGGTTGGGGAAAAGCATTTTCCAAATCAAAAAATGGGCATTCAAAATTTGTTAATTTTGATGCAAAATTCTTTATGCAAAGTCATGATGAAAATACAAAATTTTTGAGATGAAAACATGTCTGTTAACTCCCCAAATTGGTTGGACAAAATTTCAAAACTCGATGGTGAGTAAGCATGACTCTTTTTTTGTAATTTTTTAAGTGATTGTGTTTTTGGTTTTTTTAGTGTTTTAGGATTTTATATTTTTTTTTGTTTTTTTATAAAGATACACCCACACAAAAGAGAAAGTGAAAAAGAATGGTTTTGATAAAGAAAATGGTAAAAAAAATTAAAGAAAGAGGAAAAAGAAGAAAGAGGTAGAGAGAGGAATAGATAGATAGAGTTAAAGGGAAAGAGGTGCCCCCTGGTTTGGATTTGGAGGGTCGCCTTCTCCATCTAGTGGTAGGTCAGCTAGAGAAGTTGGGGATCCAGTGGAAGTCAATGTTGATCTAGGATTGTGCATCCTCTCATGGTGATGCTTTAATCGATGTCCATTAACCGTGAATGTCCTTTTGGAAGAGGGGTCTTGGACTTGCACTGCACCAAATGGGTAAACATTATTAATAACAAAAGGACCTTCCCAACGAGAATTAATCTTACCTGGGTGAAGCCGAAATCAAGAATTGAAGAGAATTACCTTTTCACCTTCATGAAATACCTTTATCAATATGTGTTTATCATAGAGTTCCTTGGATTTTTCTTTGTAGAGATTAGAATTCTCATAAGAATCAAGTCGAAGCTCCTCCAGTTCAGCCAATTGCAACAGTCTTTCTTCACTAGATTTTTCACAATCAAAATTACAGGTTTTCACACCCCAAAAAGACTTATGTTGGATTTCAACTGGTAAGTGACACGCTTTACCAAAATCTAGCCTAAAAGGAGACATCCCAATGGGTGTTTTATAGGCAGTTCGATAAGCCCAAAGTGCTTCACCAAGTCTTTCAGGCCAGTCTTTTCTGGTGGATTTTACAATTCTCTCAAGAACACTTTTTTACATCTCTATTAGAAAGTTCAGCCATGCCATTTGTTTGAGGGTGATATGCAGTTGAAGTTTTATGTACAACCCCATTCTTTTTCGGAAGAGCTTCCATGGTTCTATTACAAAAATGGGTTCCTAAGTCACTAATCAAGGCACATGATGTGCCAAATCTTTGGAAGATGTGGGTCTTTAGGAACTCACTAACAGTATGAGCATCATCCTTCCTAGTGGGTTTGGCCTCAACCCACCTTGAAACATAATCGACCGCAAGAAGAATGTATGAGAATCCATTGGAAGGGGGAAATGGTCCAATGAAATCGATGCCCCAAACATCTAGGACCTCACAGAAAATTAAAGTCTTTTGGGGAATTTCATTTCTCTTGGAAATTGTGCCAAAATTTTAGTAAGTGGGACATGATTGACAGAACTCATGTGAGTCCTTGAAGAGTGAAGTCTAGAAGAATCCAGAGTCTAGGACCTTTCGGGAGGTCCTTTGTGTTCCAAAGTGTCCACCTCCGGGAAGTGAGTGACAAAATTCTAATATGGAAGAATGTTCATTTTCATCGACACATATTCTTATTACCATGTCAGCCCCAGTTTTCCAAAGTTTATTTTCTTCCAAAAAATAGTATTTTGAATCACTTTTCAACTTCATTTTTTGTTCTTTTGAAAACATTTCAGGAAAAACTCCAGAAACCAAATAATTTACAATTGGGGCATACCATGGTAACTTTGGAGTGAGAGACGAAAGGTTCTCAATGGGGAATTCAAGATCAATTATTTCTGAATGAGAAGAATTAGAAATTCTACTCAAGTGATCAGCCACAGGGTTTTCTTTTCCAGGTCTATCTTTGATTTCAAGGTCAAACTCTTGGAGCATTAGGATCCATCCTATTAGCCTCGGTTTGGAATCACTTTTCTTGAGTAAGAACTTAATAGAAGAATGGTCTGTGAAGATGAGGATTTTGGCACCTAAGAGAGAGGACCAAAATTTATCTAAGGCAAAAACCACTGTTAGAAGTTCCTTTTCAGTCATAGTGTAGTGATATTGAGTTTCATCCAATGTTTTTGAGGCATAATAGATGACATGAGGGATTTTTTCTCTTCTTTGACAAAGAACATCCCCAACGGCTCTATCAGAAGCATCACACATCAACTCAAAGGGTAATGACCAATCTGGGGGTCAGATTATCGGGGAAGATGTAAGAGAAGTTTTGAGTTCAATGAAGGCTCTCTTGAAAACCTCATCAAAATGGAAAGTTACATCATTTTGGAGCAAATGAGTGAGTGGGAGGGAAATTTTACTGAAGTTATGGATGAATCACCGATAGAAACCAGCATGACCAAGAAATGAATGGATGTCTCGAACAGAAGTGGGTGGAGGAAGTGATTAGATCACTTCAATTTTGGCAGGATCGACTTCAATACCATCTTTTGAAACTATGTGCCATAGAACAATCCCATTTTCAACCATGAAGTGACATTTTTCAAAATTTAACACAAGGTTGCACTTGACACACTTTTGGAGGACAAGAGAGAGTGAATGCAAACAAGATTCAAATGACTCACCATAAATGGTGAAGTCATCCATGATGACTTCCATGCAGTGTTCAATGAATTATGAAAAGATAGTCATCATACACCTCTGGAATGTTGAAGGAGCATTTCAAAGTCCAAAAAGAATTCTTCTATATGCATATGTTCCAAAGGGGCATGTGAAAGTAGTCTTTTCTTGGTCCTGAGGTGAGATCAGGATTTGAAAATAGCCGGTGTATCCATCAATAAAGCAATAGTGTGACTTTCTGGCTAATCTTTCTAGAATTTGATCAAGGAATGGAAGAGGGTAGTGATCTTTTCGTGTTTCAGCATTCAATTTTCGATAATCGATGCATACATGCCATTTGTTCTTCACTCGAGTTGTGACTACCTCTCCATGTTCATTTGTGACAACAGCTATCCCACCCTTCTTAGGTACAACTTGAATTGGACTAACCCATTCACTATCAGAAATTGGGTAGATAATACCATCTTGAAGAAGCTTGGTGATCTCTTCCCTAACTACCTCAAGGATGATTGGATTGAGTCTTCTTTGTGGTTGTCTAATTGGTTTGGATGAATCCTCAAGATGGATGTGATTCATGCAAAGAGAAGGGTTGATTCCTGGTATGTCATCTAGGGTCCAACCTAAGGCCTTTTTGTTTTCCTCTAACACTTGAACAAGTTTAGACTCTTCGGTTTCAGTAAGTGTGGCAGAGATAATGACAGGATATGAGTGATCATGGAAGAGGAATGCATATTTCAGGTGTGCAGGAAGAGGTTTCAGATCAGTCTCATCTTTCACTTTTGGGCTCGACGACTCAGGAATGGAAGAAGGGACTTCAGTTGGTTCAGGTTCATTTTCCTTAATACTGTCCAAGGTGGATCAGTAAAGATCAGAATTGATGTGGAATTCAAGAGAGTTTTCAAGTTCCTCTAGATTGATGGAGTCTATGAATGAGAGGTCCACATAAACATCGCCATTTATGACTTGGTTAATCATGGTGAAAATTTCACAAGATCCTTTATCATTAGAACATGAAGAACATGGTGGATTGGGGTTCGATTGACTCTTAGAAGTGTCCTCAGAAGCATGGATTGAGAATGCAGAGTGATCCTCAGATGGGTATCGCATGTCTTGGAAAATGTCAAACATGACCAGTTGGTCACCGAATTCCATGGATAAGATGCCTAAATAGACATCAATTTTGGTTCTCGCAGTCACGAGGAATGATCTTTCTAGAATTAGGGGAGATCGAGAAGAGGTCGTCTTACCTTCCATGTCAAGGACATAGAAATCAGCAGGGAAGATAAGATCATTAACTCGGACAAGGACATCCTCAATTATTCCCTCGGGACTAGCTGTGCTTCGATTGGCTAACTGGATGACAACACCCGTTGGGTGTAAAGGACCTATACCAAGGTTGGAGAATATGGATATGGGCATGACATTAATTGAGGCTCCTAGGTCTATGAGTGCATCATCAAAGTTCGAACATCCAATTTGGCATGGGACCATAAAGGTCCCTGGATCCTTGCACTTTATGGGAATAGACTGCTGGGTGGAAACATTTTCAAAGGTCATAAGTTGCCTCTTGTGGGTGCACAATTCCTTAAGAAACTTGGCATACTTAGGAATTTTTTTTATGGAATCTAAGAGGGTAATGTTGACCTCAACACGTCTAAACATGTCGAGCATTTCAGGATCGGGTTCAAAGGACTTCCTTGGTTTAGAAACAACTTGAGGAAAAGGAATTGGATTCCTAAGTGGAATGGAAGGAGGTGAGGGAATGGATTCTGGTTACTTTTCAAGTTTCTTTTTATTTTCGTTTTCTAGGTCAACATATAGAGGAGGGTTTGAGGATTTATCTTGAGGCATAGTAAGTTTCTTTCCTGATCTAAGTGCAATTGCACTTACATTACCCTTGGGGTTGGGTAATGGTTGAGCTGGGAGTTGGGAAGAATTTGATTGCTGTTGCTGGCTCAGGTGGGATGCAAGTTGACCTATTTGAGTTTCAATGTTTTTAAGGCTAGAATGGGTGAAGGAGGAAAGATCTTCCACTGCACTTTACCATGGTTTCTTGGAAGAAGAGGCTTGTCCCGGATTGGGATTTCCTTGATTTTGGTTCTTGGGAAATCGATTGTATTGGATTTGGAATTGGGAAGGCTCACTAGGATAATGGAATCCAGGAGGAGGATTGTTCCTTTGAGGTTGAGGAACAAAAGGATAAGGTTGATGGAAGTTACCACCACCTTGACCATATTGGAATTGTTTTGGGTTTTGAGGAGAGAATTGAGGGGGGTGAGATATGGGATTACCATACCTAAGGCCCTGGTTATAGGAAGAAGAGAAGGGCTCAGAGTGAGGTTGGTTAAAGTTTCTAACAAACTGACCTGATAGTTTAGGATTGGTGTTCCGCTGAGCATATGCTGCATTGAGCTCCATTGGTCCAGATGAATCGGGTTGATCCTCCTGAAGTTGTGGAAATGTGTCAGTTGGATGAGATGGAGAGTTGCAGATTCCACAGTTTTTGATAGGTCGATGAAACATTGATTGCGGAGAAGACGAGGTTGGGGATTTGGTGGCCACAGCTATCTGTCACACAAGACCTGTAAGTTCACTCATCTACTCTGTCATCTTGTTCGGCTCAATTGATTGATTATCTTGGGCTTGTTTGACTTGAGCATGTTCTCGAGTATGGAATTGTTGTGTGTTTTCAGCCATGTTACTTATGTGATCTCTTGCAGCTGCATGAGTTTTATCAACAAGAGAACCTCCACTTGTGGCATCTATGAGAGTTCTCTCCATAGCCAATAATCCCTCATAGAAGTATTGGATCAAGAGTTGGTTAGGAATTCGGTGGTGTGGGCATGTTGCAACAAGCTTTTTGAACCTCTCCCAGTACTCATGGAGTGATTCACTTGGGAATTGATAGATACCACTTATTTCCTTTCAGATAGAAGCAGTACGATAAGCAGGAAAGAATTTCTCTAAGAATAGTCGCTTCATGTCATTCCATGTAGTTATGGAACCAGGAGGTAGGTATTAGAGCCATGACTTAGCAGTGTCTGCTAGGGAAAAAGGGAATGCTCGAAGTTTGATTTGTTCTTCAGAAACCCCTTGAGGTTTCATGGTAGAGTACACTACTTGTAACTCTTTAAGGTGAAGATGTGGATCCTCACCGGCTAGCCCGTGAAAATGAGGGAGAAGATGAATCAAACCCGATTTGAGTTCGAAGTCAGATTCTATGTTTGGATATTGAATACCAAGAGGTTGGTAATTCATATCAGGGACAACGAGTTCTTTTAGGGTTTGTTCCCTAGGATTGGCCATTTCAATTTCAACAGGTTGGATGAGGACTGGTTCTTGAATAATTTGAGTATCTCTGATGTTCCTCCTATGTTGGAGAAGTGTTCGCTCAATTTTAGGGTCAAACAAATCTGAGGGATTGTTTGGAAGACTACGGGGAATTCAGATAGATTTTGGAAGAAATAGGAAGATAGGTTTTTCTTTGTATTTTTTTTTTCAGTTTATGATTTTTAAGAGGAATATGGGTTTTTCTTTGTGTTTATTTTTCAATTTTTTTTTTAAATTTTGTTTTTTTGGGTTTTTTTACAATAAACAGAAATTAATGACTACATAAAGCACCATCCCCGACAACGGTTCCATTTGAAACATGCGGCCGATTGTCACCTATCGACCGGTCAAAGTTCCGGTGCTCTGCTAATGTGTATAGCAGCACTCGGGTCGAATCCTCAGCGATGATACTTTGAAATAGTCATTTGTTTTTAGTTGATTGTATTCTGATTGGGGGGTTTGTTTGCAGAGCTTAATTGAAATGTTTAATGGATGATGTTTAATTTAACAAGTTGATAAATATTGTGGTGATTTCATCATTAGGGAGTTAAGCATGTTATATCCTTGAGCTTTTCTTTATATTGCATTAAATTAACACCCACATCAAAAGTTGATGTTGATTGGAATTCCCAAGTGTTAAGCCTTTAATCCATGCCTTAACTTTACTTAGGGTTATAATCTCAATCATTTATTGATTGTGGAAGTGTATTTATAGTTCAAATAATCCATGGAAACCACACTTTGAACATAATATGTCAATAATACTTGACATGTTAAGTCCAACATACACAATGTTAAATTAAAGAATACTCATCGAGCAAAACCTCTCAATCACTTAACATCCCTAAATTATAACTGAACCCAATAAGATATTTACTCATCCATTTAAATTATTAGTAATCTGGTCTATTATGTTTCAGGTTATGAATTATAAAGAGAAGAAAAAGAAAGGGATAAGAAAAGAGTTGTGTGCCGAACACACACACGAACGATGATGAGTGTAAAAAAAACCGGAATTTTTATTGGATAATAAAGTAAAATAAGATGATGGATTTCAGATTGATTTAAACTACAATAAGAACATTAATATTGGACTACATAAGTTGGATGAGAATAAGAAATTAAGAAGCAGAAAATTGCATTAAAACAGAATTACAAAGACAAACACTTGCAAAATTACAATGAAGAAAAATGCAAAAGTAAATGAAAACAAAGAGAGGAGGAAGGGATTATCAAGTGAAAAATTTAGTTTTAAAAATCCTCACAAGACTTTGGAAGGGCCTTGGTACTTCCAATCAATCCTCCTTTTCTTTGAAATTCCAACCCTTTTGAAAGGAGAGGAGGGGATGTATTTATAGCCCAAGGTGGTGGGTTGTTTACATTCTAGAAATAACCTTCCACTTGGCTCGAATATATGGACATCAAGACAGCCTAAGATCGAGAAATAGCCTTCTTAAAAGTTTTATATAATAAAGTTGGTCGACTACTCTCAAAATTTGGAGTCATTTGGACTTAAGGATCAAAAGTTATGACCGGTTGATTAAACAAAGTAAAACTGTCCATTTCAATCCAGTCTTTTTGAAGTCCAGAATGTGAAAGGGTTTGTGAATATGAAGATGCCTTCAAATCCGAATGGGTTCTTCAAAAAATTCTTCCACCTATATATCCTCTTTCACACTGAAAAATATCATCTAGATTTGATGCTTACATAATGAGATATGTCATGCATACTATACTAATTTTAATTCTCTTCCAGAATGGTGGGCTGGACTTCAAAGCTTCATTTGGACACCTTGTACTTATATTTGGGCCTTAAAATTTTTATCAAAAATGACATGTAGTCTCCCCAGAATTATTGTGGAGAGTTAATGTTTTTGGAATTATGGATTGATCCTAGTAAATCAATCTTCAAGGCTGGTCCAGTTTGTTCACAGATTCTTTGGTATTGTTTGTGAGGACCATATGACCCTTCAAATGGCAGAATTGCCTCATGGTACCTTCTAATGAAATGCTGTATATTGAAATGAGAATCCTAAAAAACAAGAACCAAAAAATTTGGATCAGTATAATTGTAGTTATTATTAAAACATTAAATGAATCAATTGGACTACTTCTAAAAATGCTCAAAAATTATACTTAATATTAAAACATTAATATTTCACAAAAATTATGCACATTTCATATAAAATCAGTAAAGAGGGAATATAATAAGTCATGAAAATATTAATAACATCAGGATTGAAACATTTTCAAAAAATAATTTAATTCCCTATTAGAAACTTCAACTTTCCCATTTTACTATGGATGGTATGGGGTTGTTGTTTTTTTGATTCACTCCATATATACTCATAAAAGCATTCATAATTATATAAAAAATTTTGGTCTATTGATCATTGATGTTTTATCTTGGGATTTTAAATTTGGAAAATATATTATTCCTAACAAATGAACATATAATTTATTAGTAATCATTTTTGGTGTCTTTGGATTCCAGCTTCTTGAAAAAAAATACATAATTAATAAAATGTAAGAATAACCAAAAATATACAATAAATGTTCCCATAAAATCCATTCACCACATTATAAATATTTCAAAAAAGTTCATTGGTCATTAAGGTATTTATATTATTTTTTATATATATCAGGTGAATTGGTAATTCTTACATTTTTTAGAAAATTCATGGGAATATTTAAATAATATAGGTTAATATATAATATATTCCAAGACTTTTATAAAAATTGTTTGATGTAAGAACTCAGTTTTTCACTCAGGTATGGATCCTTTAAATTTCATTCTAAATATTTACTTTGTACCTTATATGGATTCCTTTTGATTTAGTAAAGGTATCAGGGGTGTTCGGAGCAAGTTTGGAGCCCAAAAACCATATTTTTGGAAAAAATAGTCAGGTTTCATGGTTAACACACAATTGACGCACAATTTGTCTAACTGTGCAAATTGAAATTTCTGGATAGAACCACTTCGCACGATTTGCACATGACTGTCCAACCTAACCATGAAATGTGCCCCTTCTACCCAGAAAACCTTGCACAGTTTTCTCATGGTATGTAAAACTGTGTGAAAAAACCGTACACAAGCCATTTTTTGGGTAAAAAGTCAAAATTTCCATTAATGACCTAATTAACCCTTCTCTTCTTCCCTATTCCATAAACCAGTGGTATTATCCTCCATTGCACTCATTTTGGATATTTTTGAAGGCCAAAGGTAGGAATTAAGAGATATCCTTCATCTAGGATCCGATCGAGCTTCCATTCATCATGTTGGATGCATAATGGTAAGTAATAGAGTCATCTTGAGCCGTTCTCCTCCTCTATTTATCTTGACCTAGATATAATGGTGTGCAATTTTTTCTCATTTTCTTAGATCTACTCTGATATGATCCAAATCAAGGTCCAATATTGAAGGGGAAGAATCGTAAAACCCTAATGTGGGTGGTATATAACTCATCCCTAAAGTTCACTAATTTTAGTTTTGTCATGTGGGGCCCACCAATTTCATCAGGTGTCGTTCATTGAATTTATATGGCATGGTTATAATCATTAGAACCATATCATTATTATCTTTCCATATATGTGTTTAAATGTTAGTTTTTATGCCCACAACTCCATTCATACCATGTAGGATGTTATGCCATAATTGTAGTTTTAGTGTTTTGACACGTTTGAGCCACCATTTAGGTGTTCCTTGGATTGAACTTCTTAAGGTTAGGTGTTTCTATATTAAATGGATTGTTTTTATTGAGGAAAGAATAATGGAAAGTACCATGTGTTCTCACCACTTGACCCACCTAAGTTAAGTGCTTCAAATTGATAATTAAATGTGAATGATTAATTGGTTTCATATCTATATCACCCCTTAACACATTAACGAATGGTATCAGAATGAAATTTGAATATGGAATATGCCTTAAATGGACAAAATGGTTCCATGCTATTTGTCCTTGTATCACTAATGAAAGGCAAGGATTGTACCAAATGACTTGACAAAAAGGTTGCATGCTACATGATGTTATCACACTAATGAAAGTCAAGTCTTGAACCAGAGGAGATATTACATGACTTTATAATCAAATAGGAATGGCCTAACTCAAGATCGCCTTGGATTCTGATTGGAGAATTCCATGAGAACTCAGGAACCCCATTCCGATTCAAGGATACAAATTTCTTAGGTTGAGACCCTCCTAGACCCCGATCATTGTCTATTCTTGGATGCCTAGTATGACACTTCATATTATCACAGGATGCCTTTGATACACTCCTTGGATCCAACATTGAAAAGTAGGTTCCACAGTTAAAGCCCTTTAGACCCTGTCATTTCTTAGCCCCATTATACCTTGGATGAACTCCCGGGACTCAGTAGGTGCATCATTGTGGAATCCCTTGGACTATGATCCTTGGATTACACTCTTACCCTATGCCAGGCTACAATATTACTAAGTTGGTGAGACTTGAGGTCTACATCGGCTTGGTTATTACCATTGGACTTCACTACTAAATATTACTACAAATTAACTTGTTACAACTTGGAACCTTTTCAATGGTTAAATTGTGACTTATTTACAAACTGGTAATAATTAAAGAATTAATTGTTGATATGTTAAGAAACCAACTAAGGACTAAAGCATGTACTTGGGTATTTAGTTACATTTTACTTCTTTACTTTATATATTCATGCCTACACACTGTTACATTTCCATTACATGGTCCAAATGTTATAGAATCCATTGGTGGTGGCCCACTGAGATTTATATCACACCCTCTCTAGGAGCCGTTTGGTACTTGATGTAGATTAAATGGTTGCAGGTGTTGACAAAGAGAATCATATGGCTTTGAACACTTGATTGCTTACTGTTTAGTATGGAGTTTGATAGCAGATGATCGAGGTAGAGCTCAGGATGATTGGGATAGTATTTTGATTCCTTTATACTTTGTTGAACATATTATTCCTGCTTTCTTGTATCCATGTTTTCTAGTTTTCTAGTGACATGACATATCATAATTAGTTGTTGTATGCCTGGATGTTATTCTAGTTATTTTAGTTATTGTTGTTGTCATATATATTTTACACTACACCTTCTGTTTACATATATTACTTATGCTATTCACCCTATGTTTACATCCAATCGCTGTGCTACACTTTGGAAATGAGGGCATAGTCTCCTCATAGACACACCCTAGGCCCTCGCTACTAGTCGATATCGTCTGGCATTTGGGGAGATGCGCTTGAGGCCATGTGGCCTACTGGACATGGGGCACCAGTTCAGTGGCATCTGGGTTCGGGACGTCACAAAGTGGTATCAAAGGAGTTTTAGTTTCTTGCTTTAATATTTGGAGACAATATACTGGAGATTATAAATGCTTGGGACTTGGTCATAAGCCATGCTTTGGCATCATAAACCCATGTTCAGGGTAAAAACCTAGTTGCTTAAATTATAATTATTGTTATACTTTTTCTTATTATATTTGATATTATTTCACTGTTGGGTGATGCACATGTTGTGTGGATTTTTTGATTATTACCTTGATTGAGGATTCTATTTCATCCTTGACCTGATGATCTAAGGGCAAGGATAATTATTACATGCATCATTACAGGAAACTATAATTCACATGTCATGCATATTTCCATGACATATATGCATATTTAACTAATTTTCATTTCTTTATATGATTGTAATTATTGAGTGATGTTATAATAGTTTTATTGTACATGTATTAATCTTGGTTGAGATTGAGTGATTTCCTTTTTCAATTCATGAGGTGTATGGCCCCTCATGGGTTGGGATGTGTACTTTACCGAGTCGAGCCATTATGCTATATATAAATGAGTGTAATTTCCAGTGATAGGTGTATGGGCACTGATTCATTGGAAATATCTATCAATTATACAGTGAATCCTGAAATATAAAATGAATTGGTTGTGCATAATTATCCTTCATTGTCATGTTTATGAAAGGTAAAGGAGTGAACCCAGTAATTAAATGAAAAATAAAATGAAACTTATACTTGAGAACTTACCGATACCTATCCGTCTAAGTGGGTATTTGGGGTAGTATGACTTGGGTAGTGAGTTTTCCTACGTTCATCTTCTACTAGTAATGATATATTTATGATTAAGATTTTTCTAAGGCATGTACTTAGAAATTGTAGACCATTGAAATCATGACATCGTCGTATCGTACGTCAGGAAGGTGGCAATGACCATGCTCCAGACGTGGTGGGCCTTGATCCAACACTATTACCTCCAGAAGTTCCCCTTGAGGCATTGCCTACTGTATAGAATTTGGTAACTGATTCCCATGTTCGGGATAGTTTTCTATGTTTGATGCAGTCCAAGCGTGGTGCTCCACGTCTTGCACCTAAAATGGATGATCTGACTCGTGAGTTCCAGTAGCAGCATCCTCCTAATTTCTCAGGGGATGGTGATCCATAGGCTGCTGAGTCTTGGATAGAAGCCACCCTATCTATCTTTGAACATATGGAAACACCTCTAGAGCATAGATTCAATATTGTTACATACATGCTTCGGGATTCATCAAAGCATTGGTGGGATGTGACTTCCCAGGACAGTTGTCATCAGGGCATGTTATGGGTTGATTTCCAAACTGGCTTCTATGATCAGTTATTTCCTTAGATGCTAAGAGCTGATAGATATAGAGAGTTCATGCATCTTGAGTAGGGTTCTATGTAAGTTATGGAATATTTAGAACTTTTCATGGAGTTTCAGTGCTTTACACTGCTTCTAGATGGTTATGATCTTTCGCGTGCTAGACATTTCGAGGATGGGATCCAGTATTCCATCCATACATAAGTGAATGTCTTTCACCTGCATACCTTTTCTAAGATGTTAAATCAGGATATAGTCATTGAGCACAACTTGAGGGACAAAAATAGTATTGGGAATAGGTGACCAGTGCCTCGTGAGGCTAGTAGTTCTTTTGGTGGCAGAAAGCGTTCTCTTGAAGTTTCTCATTAGAGTAGTGAAAACCAAAGTATCCATTTCGATTGATCTAAATTTTTTCATCAGTGTGGACGATAAGGGATTTCGAAGCCTTAATGTGATAGATACCCATTGGAGTATTGGTCTTGTGGCCAAATGGGGCATCTATAATGTTTTTGCAAGACCTTTCCACCAGCTTCGAGTGAAAAAGGATCCACGCCAGCTCCCCCTTCAAGAGTCGATTCTTTTACAACATGTCAGACAAGGAGTTGGAATAGAACCAATTGGTCTGGCCAAGGAGGAGCTTGTATCCATGGAATCCAGACCCCTAATCACCAGTATCACCAACAGAGCAGTTATGATCGCAGTAGTCTATCTGTTGCACAGGGATATGGATCAAGCCATTCGAATGCACTACAGCTGATACCCGAGGATCAGAATGTGGGATCTTCTATAGTATGAGGTACTATTCTAGTAGCCTCTACTATAATATCTAATTTATTTGATATAGGTGATTCAAAATCTTTTATCTTTGTATCTATCATGGAAAGTCTCGGACTGGAGATATAGTTTTACTATGTTGTAATGACCCTAGATACGCCGTTAGGGGTAAAAATAAAGGGTATATTCCAGTGTAGGGACTATATCCTTGAGGTAGGAAATTACCCTTTCTTATGGAACCTATTTCTTCATGATATGAAAGGATTCGATTTAATACTTGGGATGGACTGGTTGGTTCACTATCATTATTTTGTAGACTTTTTTCACTATAGAGTATCTTTTAAATCACTAGAGGGATGCAGTTATCTATATAAGGGTGAGTGGGATGTAAAGGATGGTAGAGTGGGACTAGATTATCATAGGATAGGTGTAGTGGCTTCCCATATTGAAAATATATTCATGGAGGATCGGGTTTTATGATAATATGATTTCCCTCTACTAGTGGATCATTTTTGGGATGTCTTTCCCAACGATTTTTTTGGATTACCATTGAAGAGAGAGGTAGAGTTTACAATTGAGCATGTTCCAGGAGTATCTCCAATTTCCATTCCTCCATAAACGATGGAACCAATAGAGCTTCAAGATCTCAAGCGGAAATTAGAGGATTGAGAGGCCAAAAGTTTTATATGTCTTAGTATGTCCTCTTGGGGTTCTCTTGTGATTTTTTTCCAAGAAGGAGGATGAAACCTTACATCTATGAATAGATTTTATAAGGTTGAAACAACTTATGGTCAAGAACCGATATCCACTTTCTTGAATAGATGATCTCTTTGACTAGATCGAAGGAGAAAAGGTCTCCTCTAAGACCGAACTATGATCAAGTTTTCATCAGGTGAGAGTTAGACCATCATACATACCTTGTAAATATTTTCATAGATGGTATGATCTATATGAGTACCTTTTTATGCTGTTCAGTCTTATGAATTTACCCATCGTTTTCATGGATCTATTGAATAGGGTTTTCCACCCCTATTTGGACTCTTTTTTTGTAGTCTTTGTGGACGACATCTTGGCGTATACTCTCACTCGTAGCGACCATACCAAACATCCTGAGATCAGTCTGTGTACACTGAGAGAGCATCATCTTTACACCTATATTTCTAAGTGCCACTTATGGATCGACAAAGTCCACTTCTTGGGTCATATAATATCATAATTAGGAGTATGTGTTGACCTAGAAAAGGTTAGTTCTGTAGTTTCCTGGGAGCATCCCAAGAATGTGTTTGACATATGGAGTTTCTTGGGGCTAGATAGATATTACATGCATTTAATAAAAGACTTTTCAAACCTTTCTTCACCAAATAATGGGCTTACAAATAAGGCTGTCAAGTTCATATGGTTTGAGTCATGTAAGAAATACTTTCAGGAGCTAAAAGGGAGGCTTGTATCGACACCTATTCTGACTCTTCTAGAGCTAGGAATAAGTTATGCCATATTCTATAATGCATTAGGCATCAAACTAGGAGTAGTGCTAATGCATGAGGACAAATTCATTGTATATAGATCTTGGAAGTTGATGCCTCACTAGATAAATTACCAGACACAGGACCTTTAACTAGAAGTAGTTATCCATGCCTTACGAAACCGAAAACATTATTTATTGGGTGAGCACTTTGTGGTGTAAAAAAACCACAAGAGCATAAAATATATCTTTTCACAGTGTGAATTGAACCTAAAACAATGAATATGGTTCAAATATCTAAAATACTTTGATTTTGAGATTACCTATAAACATTGTAAGGGAAATGTGGTTGCAAAAGCACTGAGTCAGAAAACTGAAGCACAAACTGTATGGGAATCCAGTGATGAATGGAAGTTAATAGACCTCTTTTATGAGCTACATCTAAAGTTTCATGACATTCATGACTAGTCTTATCTCCCATATTTGACAGTTAATTCTTCCCTACTTGAGAAGGTGAATAGTAGACAGCTTTCGGATCCTAAAGGCTTGGTACTCTGTGAGAGTATATCAGGAGATAACCTGCCTCTAGATTGTTCTGTGGATAGAGACAACGCCCTACATCTATGTGGAAATATCTAGGTTCTTACATACATGAGAGAGGAGTTAATGAAAGAGTCCCATACTTCTCAATGGGTAGTTCATCCAGGAATCTCCAAGACATATCGAGATATGTGATACCAGTATTGGTGGCCTGGGATGAAACATCAGATATCAGGCTTTATCACTAGGTGTTCCACCTGTTAGTAGGTGAAGGCAGAGCACCAGAGACCTGCAGACTTGTTATAACCACTTCCAATCCCAGAATGGAAGTTGGAAGATGTTTCTAGGTATTTTTTAGTCAGCTTACCTAATTTTACAAGGGATAGAAATGCTATATGGATAGTCATTGACCAACTATCAAAATCATCCTACTTCATTCTTATTAGAGTGACTTTCTTAGTTGATGAGTTGGGAAGACTGTATGTCTATGAGATCATACGACTACATGAGGTTACTCATACTATCATTTTAGATCGGGAATCACGTTTACATCATGGTTCTGGTAGGGATTGAAAAAGGCTATGGGAACATAGGTGCTTCTAAACACAGATTTTCACCCTCAGACAGATGGACAATTAGAATGGACAATACAGGTTCTAGAGGATATGCTCCAAGCATGTGTCCTTGATTTTAGTAGTTCTTGGGAGAATCATATCCCTCTTATCAAGTTATCCTATAATAACAGTTTTCAAGTGACAATTCAGATGGATTATTTTGAGGATTTATATGGTAGCCCATGTGGTTCACCCACGTGATGGATAGAGATAGATGAGGTAGCCCTACTAGGTCCTCATCTTGTTAAGAAGACTTCAGATCAAGTTTGACTGATCAGAAAGCGTATGACTACTAATCAGTCTTGATAGAAATATTATTCTGATCACCATCGATTACATCTTGAGTTAAAGTTTAGGGATCATGTTTTTTCTTCAGGTATCACCTAGGCTACGGAATATATGGTTGTGAAATTATGGAAAGCTATCACCTCCTTATGTAGGAACGTTTGAGATTCTAATGAGAATTAGGCCAATAACCTATCATTTCCTCCTACCTCATAGGTACCATTCCATGAACTGCATCTTCCACCTCTCACAGCTTCGCTAGTATCATGCTGATCTATCTCATACCTTTGATCTCGAGGAAGTTGAGTTAGATTCTGATTCTACCTTTGAAGAGTATCTAGTAAAAATCATTAACCAAAACACAAAGGCTCTCTAAGGCCAGTCTATCCCTCTAGTATGGGTTCTATAGTAGAATAGATGATTATAGGATGAGACTTGGGATAGAGAAGCTGATGTATGTTCCTAATGACTAGAGTTTTTCTTAGAAAGTTTTTTTAAACCCTTGTAAGGTGAACTCGAGGATGAGTTATTTTAAGGGGGGAAGAATGTAAGAACCTAGTTTTTCACTTAGGTATAGATCCTTTAAATTTCATTCTAAACCTTCATTTTGGACAAAACATGGATGAATTTTGAGTTATTAAAGGTATTAGCGGTGTCCGGGGCAAGTTCGGAGCCTAGAAACCATCCTTTTGGGAAAACTGGTCAGGTCGCACGGTTAGTGTATGGTTTGGATAACCATGCAGATTAACATTTTTGGATAGAACCACTTTTCATGGTTTGAGAATGGCCATGTGGACTAACTATGCAATGTTTCCCTTCTACCTAAAAAACTTCACATAGTTTGTGCACGGTTTGTCAAATAGTGCAGACAAACTGTGCACATGCCATTTTTCTAGATAAAATGTCAAAATTTCCCTTAATGATCCAATTAACCCCCCTCTTCTTTCCTAATCCATAAACCAACATGATTATCCTCCATTTCTTTCATTTTGAAGCTTTTTGAAGGCCAAAGGTTGGAATCAAGATATGTCCTTCGTCCAGGATCTGATCGAGCTTTTGTTCATCATGTTGGATGCACAACTTTAAGTACTCGAGTCCCCTTGAGCCATTCTCCATCTGTTTTTCTCTCGACCTAGATATCGTGGTGTGAGCGTTATTCTCCTTTTATTAGATACACTCCAACCCAAGCCAAATGAAGGGACAATATCAAAGGAGAAGGATCATACAACCCTAATGTGGGTGGTATATAACTCATCCCTAAAGTTCATTGATTTTGGATTTGTTGTGTGGGGCCCACCGATTTGATCGAGTATCTTTCATTGAATTTATATGTCATGCATATAATCATAAAAAATGTATTGTTATTATATTTCTATATATGTGATTAATTATTGGTGGTTTTTTCAACAACTCCATTCATCCCATGTATGATGTTATTCCATAATTGTCGTTTTAGTGTTTTAACACGTTTGAGCCACCGTTCAGGTGTGCCTTGGCTTAACCTTCCTAAGGCTAAAAATTTCAATATTAAATGGATTTTTTGTAATGAGAAAATCATAATGGAAAGTACCATGTGTGATCACTACTGAAACCACCTAAGGTAATTGGTTCAAATTGATAATTAAATTTGAATGATTAATTGGATGCATATCCATATCACCCCTTACCACATTAATGGAAGGTAGAAGAATGAACCTTGAATATGGAATATGTCTTAAATAGATTAAATGGTTGCATGCTACTTGTCCTTGCCAGAGCAATGAAACGAAAGTCTTGAACCAAATGGCTTGATAAAAAGGTTGCATGCTACTTGAATTTATTACACTAATGAAAGTTAAATCTTGAACTGAAGGAGATATTACAGGACTTCATAATAAAATAGGAATGGCCTAACTTGAGCTCGCCTTGGATTCTTATCATAGAATTCCATGAGCACTTAAGAACCCCATTTATATTCAAGGATACAACTTTCTTAGGTTGAGACACACCTAGATACCAATACTTTTCTATTCTTGGGTGCCCGGTATAACACCATATGATCCATTTATATTATGATAAGATTCCTTTGATACACTACTTGGATCCGGTATTGAAAAGTAGGTACCATGGTTAAATCCCATTAGCCCCAATCATTACTTAGCCCCCTTTTACCTTGTATGAACTCCTTGGACTCGATAGGTGCCTCATTGTGGAATATATTGGACTGTGATCCTTGGATTACACTCTTACCCCATGTCAGGATACATTATTATTGAGTTGGTGACCCTTGAGGTCTACATCCCCTTGGTTATTACCTTGAGACTTCACTACTAAATATTACTACAAGATTCCTTGTTAGTACTTGGAACCTTTACAATGGTTAACATGTGACTTTTTTAAAAACTAGTACTAATGAAAGAATGAATTTTTGAGATGTTCAAACACCAATCGAGGTATGAAGCATATATTTGGGTATTTAGTTACATTGCACTACTTTACTTTATATATGCATCCATGCACACTGTTACATTTCCATTACACTGGCCGGATGTTATAGGAACCATTGGTGGTGGCCCACTGAGATTTATCTCACACCCTATCCAGGTGCCATTTTGTACCCAGAGTAGATTACATGGTTGCAGGTGTTGAAAAAGGGAAGCATATGACTTCAAACAATTGATTGCCTGCTGTTTAGTAAGGATCTTGATAGCAGATGACTGATCCAAAGTTTTAGATGTGTGGGATTGTCTTTTGACTCCTTTATACTTTATTGAACATATTATACATTCTATATTTTATCCATGTTTTCCTATTTTCTAGTGACAAGACATATCATCATTTGTTTTTGTATACTTAGATGTTATTCCAGTTGTTTCAGTTATTGTTGTTGATGTATCTATTTTCCATTGTGACTTATTTTTACATATATTTCTTATGCTATTTGCCATATGTTTACATCCATCCACTATGCTAAAATTTGGTAATGAGGGCATAGTATCTCCATAGACACACCCTAGGCCCTCACTACTAGTCGGAAGCCTTTGGAGTTTGGGAAGATGCGCTTGAGGCCATGTGGACCACCGGGCTCAGGGCACCTGTTCAGTGGCATCTGGGTCCGGGACGTCTCATTTAAGGTCCAATGTTTCCTCCATAAACTAATGTGTGAAATAAGTTATGTACATATTATACATTACTTTCAAAAGAAATATTTCTATAATTTGATCCCTATATATTTCCCCTAGATATAGATTATTCCATAGATAAAATATCAGGTTAGATCTAGGTTTTAAAATTTGGTGCTGGTTAAGGTGTGAGAAAACATTAGAAGTTTGCAACAAATTTTCTATATATATATATATATACACCATGGAACCTCAAATTTAACCAAATATAATTGTTCACCTAGAATGAAGTGATTAAGTATATTTTTATCTTGAATTTATATATTAACCATGTGAGGCATACTACACTATTGATCCAAAAATTAATTTTCACGTCTTTTCTATCCTTTATCTCAAAATCAAACACCTATGAAAATAACATCCAACTCACCATCCTTTATTTTTCTTTGAATTATTTGGGACATAACTACTATTATGGTTTGGAGAATCAAAAGTCACCTCAAATGGGTGTTCCAAATTTAGTGGTTGTATCATAGGTGGTGTGGAAAGTTTAGGCTAAATTTCACTAAATAATTTCCTACAATGATCATAAAAAATGAATTTAGGATTTTTTAAAAATAACCTAAAAAGTGGTAAAGAAATTTTAATAAAGAATATTTTACAGAATTTTTCATATTTGAAAATATCTAATATGTTTCACACAAAATGGGTATGAAAATAAAACGACAATTTCAATTTTTGATTTGTAAACCTAAATCCCATTTTATGAATTCACATATACAAGAATAATTCTTTTCTCAATAATTAAATGAGAATTTTAAAAATTAACACAATATTATTTTTAATACATGTTTTCAAAACTCTACCCAGGATTTATAATAAATAATAAAATGAATTTACAGAAATAGTGAAATCATATAGAAAAGCTTCTAAGTAATATTAAATCAAATCAATGAAAATTATTATAATGCATATTTAAAATATAAATGGGGAATTACACAATAAAAATGGAATAATTTTATAGAAAATAGTGCTGTAAGGATAGGTGAGTGTTAGATTTTCTTATCCATTGGGTGTAATAGGAACTTTGAAGTATCCCAATAATCCATATAAGAATCTATAATGGATTTTTCATTATATTATTTCAAGTATTTGGTCAAAAAATGGTATAGGAAAATGTTCTTTTCTCATTAACTAGTTCAATTTCCTAAATTCATTTAAAATGGTCCAGTATTTTTGAATTCTCATATGGATTAATTTATTTTTTTTCATTTTTCACAATGGTGAGTTCATATTTTTTGGGAAAAATGTGAATTGAGGTAACCCACTGAGAATCATAAATGGGATAAATGACTCTTACTACTAATAAATATTCAATTTATTTTTTAAACACTCGAAATTTTTGTATTAAGTCTCCTATAAGTTTTACTAATAGGTTTTACATCATTTTAAAGTAGAATTATGTGCATTTAAATTTTTGAATTGAGTCTTGAAATATCTCCTAAAATCCATCCTATAACTTTCAATTTTTTTCTCAATAGGTTGATCATTTTCTGTTCTTGATTAATGGATAAGTTTTCATGAATAATTACTAAAATTTTTTCTTCTCTCATTAAAAATACATATTATAAATTTGGATTCAATGATTTCACTTATATATTTCGGAACTTAATCAAAGATTATATTATATTTGGCTAACTTACCTCTATGGAATGAATGTACTTAAAAAATGTGAATTATCATATCTGAATTTGTTTAATAAAAAAATAAATACCATCAAAGTAATCAAAATTTACCTTATCTCAATATGTTTTCACAACACTATTAGGTTAACCCCAATTTTATTTAATAAAATTTTCTTAAAATCTTCAAAAACTCTAGCTAGGAATATAGTGGATTTATTTTCTAGTTAGACAACCACTCTTATTAGCTGAAAATATTTAATTTTTAAAGGGGAAAAGATAGAATGAGTCATGAAATTAATAAAATCCTCTAGATCACCTAAAAAATATATGAAATAAATGGATCATATGGTGTAGGGAATAGAAAATGTATCTGGATATAGAAATATTTTGGGAAGTTATGGTGTGATTAATGATAAAACATTCATTCTTAAATTAACAATTCCATTACCTTGAAGTCTCCTTTTATTAATGAATATTTATTTTGGGATATTATAATATTTTGGAATTAATTTAATATCTTTAATAAGTGGCATAACAATTTCAAAAAATTTTAAATTCTATAGGATTTAATTTTTAATTTCCTTCTCCTGAGTATTGTTTGATTACACCATTCATGTAGAAAATAAAAATATAATGTTTTATTTTTTTTGTTGGATTTTTTTTTCAGATTTTTTATGCATTAATATAATATTTTTTATATTTTTTCCTTCATATTCCTCAATTTTTAGAGTGTTTAGTTAGGAATAAGATTTTGGAGAAGGGTGAATTTATTTTCAAATCCTAGTAATTACCATAATCACATTACTTTTTGGATTGGGAATCTGTTGTAATAAAAGAATTCCAATATTTGTTTTCATCATTTTAACTAGTATACCTAGATAGATTTTTAATTATATATTATCATTTATTTAATCTAAAATGTATGTATGATTATGTATTTATGAACAAGAACTTATTTAAGGTTATTCTTGAAATTTATTCTATTGAAAGGGTGGTGGTTGGAAGGTTTATTGATGGTATTATTTCTTTATGTTTTCTTATAATGGTGGAGGTGGATGAAAATATTATTAAAAAGGTAGTATAACTTTGTTTGTTGATTTCAAAATATATAATAAACTTGGGAATTGGATGACCATACTTGGGTGTTAATGGGTTGCTGAAACTATCTTTGTTGATAGGAATTTGTACATCTTCTAGTTCCATACACTTCAATACAGTTATCAGTGAAATGATTTGAAGAAGAAAAAAGTCCATATACCTTCACTGAGGTCAGGTTATCATTATATTACTTAAGCTTCATCAGTATTACCAAAGTTATGTGATATTCTATATTAGATTCAAGTAAAGGTCATTCAACTAATCTTACTCATGGACTAATTTTATAGAAATACCTCTTGTTCCATTTTTTTTGAATTATAAACTATCTTCTCTACCAAAATTGTTTCTTCCACTGGTGATTATTCAATAAAATCCCCCCTTAATGTTACATTCAATAAAGATTTATTAATATCAAGTAGTCCTTGATATAATAACACTTGGGAGATGTGTTACTTAATTTCTTAGTGTAGAAATATTGCACAACATTTGTTGAATATGTCATAATAATCCTATAATGTTACACATAATTATTTTCTAATTATATATATCTTATTTTTTAAGGTATTTTTCTTGAGTATGGGAAGAATATTTGAAGAAATATCCTTTTAAGTTCATCCCTTTTGTTGATTTCTTATGGTTGGATATTATATTCATTCCTTTGATACTCCTTGAATAGAGAAGGGGGATTCTCTGCTACTCCTCTTGGTTTCAATGTTGAAAACACCCTAGTTAATTATTTAATATAGGTTTTTGTATGTTCTCTTATAAGATCATGAAATATAGGAAAAAGTTGTATTAGACTAGTTTTGAGTTCAAAATAATCTTAGAAAAGAGGAATAATAATCTGATTATTTTTGGTTTAGGAAATGAGGTTCCTAAATATCTCTCAAAATCTAGTCCGGATTTTATTCCATGATATTAGATGTTGAATTAGAGTGATAACTATAAGTTTCAATTGGTTCAATTAATTCATTTTTCTCAAATTATGATATAAAATTATAAATGTTTTATAATTACTTAATTCCAGAAAGTAAGGTTATCACTATTTCTAGATTCAAATTGAATAGATGTTTAGTGTTGGATCTTTTCATTAAAATACAAGGTCTAGTGAATTATTCTAAATTTAGAACCGCCTCCTTGGAAATGGTGCTATGTTTTTGACACATTCTTTTTACATGTGTGAGAAAAGAAATTTAAACCTAAGGTTTGGAATATAGTATAGTAGAGACCAAAATTTGTCTCTAAAGAGGGGTAAAAAACCATGTCATCACAATTAGTAAAGAAAAACGTGGTTTGGATTTATCTTGACTTAATAAAATCAAGGAATTAATTTAAACATGTGAAAATGACCAAGATATGAATTAGTGATTAAAATAGGGTTTGAATTACCAATTTTTATGATATCATAGTTTTTAAAAATGATTAATTCTTCTTATTTTTAATTAATTAATGAGAGATTCCATAATTTTATATCTCTCACCTTAGGTTGATAACGAATGCAAGTCTTGATTAAGAAAAAATTACTACTAATCAATCCTCCTTCCTATATATATAGAAATATATTAAATAATCACCATTATATTATCACAATAATTAATTCACCAATTACTTATGGAACTCCCAATTAGGTGAAGGTATACCTAAGAAACTAGAGAGCAATTCAATTATTTCCACACATTTATAAGAAATCTATAGAAACTTTACAAAATAATGCATATTATATTGTATAAAAGTAAGATCAAGTGGAGGGATAGTTGTTCTAAATATATTGGGATTTATTAGTGTATAATAACTCTTATTAGAACCAATGAAAGTGATCCAAATCTCATGCTCAAGAATCAATATATTTTTCCAAATGATAAAAACACGCATACTGGAAATGAAGGAAAACTGTAAATCATGCATAATTTATATCATAAACCCAAAATATCATCTTAATCAGATTTTAACTCCTTCTAATGGGATTTATAATGATAAAATAAGGGTAATTAGAAGGACTCACACCTATATATGTATCAACCAAATGACTGGATCACATATCATACATGCGGAACTATCAATCCCATATAATTTACTTTCATATCATGATGAAAAAGAGATAAGATAAAGAGAGAGTCAAGGTTATGAGATTATCAGCTGATTATAGAGTTATGTCAAACAAAAAATATCTCATGGAGTTACCCATTTTATAGTAGATGAGGATGCTCCTAAATAATTCTTGAATTAACATATGCATTACAATGCATGAGTTAATTTTTTAACAAGAACATACATAATATATATGAATGAAAAAAAACTAACTCATGATATATATCATATAAAAATACTATTAAATTATATCCATCATAGAAGATATCATCTTCCCATATCATTAAATCTAATGGCATGCATATTCCTTGTAATATGGATTATTGAACCCTATTATATGAAAATAAAGTAGCATTTTATATCTATAAATTGTACATTACAAATGAAATATAATAGGCATAAAATCATATTTCATTTCTTTATGATTAACTCTAATTATAAAATATAGTTTCATGGGAATGGGTACTAAGTATGCAATATAATTCAGTTAATCATACCCTATGATCGGCCATAAAATTGCATGTTTCATATACCTTATGATATCCCAATAATAAAACATGTTTGGATTTATTAATGGAATGAAATATCATTTCATTCTTTAAAATATATCTAATCGTAAACTTTTATATAACCATTACACATATTGTGTATGCAGGCTTTAGGGAATATCTCTTTTTTATCTCCCACTTTTACTAAATCCCAAAACAATAATGTTCTAATCCACCTTATATCATACCATACATGTTAACTCATGAAACCATACCCAAAAAACTTTTAGATATTTTCTAGAAACTTTTTAGTAAAGACATCATTAAGATCATCTTATTTCACATTATATGAAACACCTTGTGAAAACCTATCAAAAACGTTTTTGGATTAACTCAAACAATTTTATATAAAATCTCAAAGTTAAATACATAACCATTTAGCTGACAAAAAATTATGACTCAATGGACCTTTTTATTGTGTGAAAAAATGTGAATTATCATATCGATGATTGTAATCAATGATTGGACTCTAACAAAGTTTAAATGATACTCAATCAAAAATTGGATCAAACATGATCACTATTAAACACATGTATATCTATACCGATGTCCACCAGTCATATCTTATAATATCATATATTATTATAAATTACCTTTGTCTAAGAAATTGAGTGACTATAGGACATAGAGTATGTAAATCCCATATAACCCACTCATATGTTCTTGACTCTCCAAGTATAGACTAACCTATTAAATTAATATAACAAATTTCATTAAAATTTATGTATAATCACATCAAATTCCACTAATTTGAATAGATAAGCCCAAAATATATACTATCTAGGTGTGGATGTACACTCTACAATCTATCTCCATTATAAAATATATTTTTTGGATATGTTAATGGAATGAAATATCATTTCATTATTTATGTCATATCCAATTGTAAGCTATTATATAACCATAATACATCTCATGTATGTGGGATTTAGGGTATTACTACTTAAAAATAAACCAAATCACCCCAGAGTGATGATCAATATAAAATTGAATACAATTGCGCTAATAAAATATTATAACACTAAAAAACAATATCAAATAATAGAAGATTTTTATTATTATTGATTCTCAAACTTAATCATAAAAAATAGGTTTCCTCCCCACTATCCAAATCACCAAAAGGGTCCTATCCCTTATAAAAACGGATACAAACATGTAAGAACTATGAATAAAAATAGAAAATATGGCCATAAACCTATATAAATAATAAAACATACTCTAAAACTACTACAATCACTTTAAATAACTTCTTTGTTCCATATTTGAGTTTGGTAATGGTTAAACATGTTGTTTAGTTGGATGGGATTTTTCTTATTTAATTTGAATAGTTTATCAAAGATCTCAAGTTCCATGGAAATATAAACCCTTGAATTCTTCTTTCACTGGATTGAGTGACAACCGAACCATTGCTTTATTTATTTCCTAATTTGTCTTGATAATTGACATATGAAGATCCTATCATGATTTTTTAGCCTGAATGGGTTATATATATTATTGGGATGAACGTTATGGTGATAAATCATTGTTTTTAAAAATATTCATTCTCACATGATATGCACAAAATTATTTTAAAAGTGTTAATTTCACATAACATCCTTGGGATGAAATTATTATAAATCAATTGTTAGTTATTCTTACACAAATTTTGTTTTCTCAAATTTATCCCTATATAGGTCCAATATATTCTAATGTAACTCCCAATTAATCTTATATTGCCCAGTAATCTCAAGATTAACTTTGAAGAAACATATAGGTTTCTCCTATACAAATATATATTTTATTGATTTACTATTTCATAGTTATGGAATCTTCTAGAGTTAATCTCACACAACTGTTGTACCTACAATAGTCAATCTTCTATACCATTTTAATCTTTTGGGATTTATATTTCAAAACATTTACTTTTGTTATCATATTATTTACTAAAATTTAATTATACTATTATTATTAGTATTATATCATTTAAAGTCATATACTCCTCCAGTTCTACTTTACAGAAGTGGATATAGACTTTTCTTACTTTATAAGTTCATTATTTGATCTTCCAAAACAAACATTTAGGTGTTTATTCTGATGTATCCCTATTTCCATGATTTCATTTTAATCTTAAATAAAGGATTGTCTATGGTGGGTACTCTATTCTAGTACTCTCACTTGGGTATTTAATCACATACAACTATCTAATTTCTGAATTAATCTCATGTAGTAATTTTAGCAGCCAACTTACACTTATGTAACTGGTGAGTTATTCATACACATGAAAAATTCTCTTGGATTCACATTCCTTTATTTATACTAATTTATTTAATATTTTAGAAACATTTTTCTTAAAAATATAAAAAAATAAATTTATTATAAAGATTAGTCCATTCCTTTTATTCATAAAATTAATAAATGTAATTAAATTCATAATTATGGCCATTTTAATCAATATTCACAAAATCCAATGAAATTATCCTTTAATTATAATAAATCCTAAAAATAAATTAATTATAAAAATGTTAGGGAATAAAATTTACTGAAATTAAAACAAATATAATGAATTAATTACCTCTTTCAATAACATTAGAGGAAAAACCCATTGGTTGTTGCTGAGGAAACTCAATCAAACTCACTGATAATGAATATTGAAAGAATGCAAAGTGAGGTAAACCCATTTTATGGTTTCTTATTCATCTTATTGATTAATCTCATAATATATATTTGTAACACCTTTATATTTTAAAATAAAAATATTTTCTATATCATACAAGATATGCAACACATAGCCTAAATGAACCATGAAATATTGTTTTTTAAATATGACCGTTATAACCTAGCTGTTAAATTGGAGGGTATGAATAGAATTAATTGATTTAAAATATATATATATATATATAAAGTTCTTACTAAATATAAATTTATTGATTAATACTTATGGAATAAAGACTCAATTTTTATTAAATCAATTTTATTCTTAAAAAACACATTCTCTTCAAAAATGGTTTTATTGTTTTTTGTGAGAAAATAATTATAATTAATTTATAAAAATTTTAGAAATTTTATTTTATAAAAATTATATCATTTTTGATATAATAATATCCAAATAATATTTAAGTTAAATTTTTATATTTTTCAGAAGAGAATGATTTTTTTAGTGAACAGTGAAAAATACCTGTTTTCATAAAATTTTCATTAAAAAGTATCATTATGATTTTAATTTGATCTCAAAGTAAAATAAGTATTATTTAATTTGATATAATATAATTATATTTATTTGAATTATCGTTATACTAGATTTTGACATAATTAAAGTTTAGGCTTAAAAATGCATTTTACCAAAAACTATTTTGCATTACGATTTATGAATTTAAATTAAAAGTAATTTCTAATAATTATAGAAATTTAATCTTGAAAAATTAATTCAATATTTTTACTTAGGGTTTATAAATTTTTAAAATATTTCCCTTTTATTTTTGAACATTATGAATAGTAACATTAGTAATTTGGTTACCATGGTAAAATGTAAATTGGGTAAATATGGATAAAAATAAAATGATAATGACTAAATAATTACCCTTGTACTTACCAAAATTTTATTTTATGAGTATATATAATCAATATACATCTAAAATTCAAATTTATGGCCTTTTTGTTCCATTTGGAAATGATTTTGACCTTTATAATATTTAAGTGAATATAAATCCAAAAAAATTCACACT
The DNA here is from genome assembly GCA_963277665.1 of Viscum album. Lineage (NCBI taxonomy): Eukaryota > Viridiplantae > Streptophyta > Magnoliopsida > Santalales > Viscaceae > Viscum > Viscum album. The sequence goes on from OY728160.1 coordinate 1,089,382,172, forward strand.
CTTGCTTATAATAACTATATATATTTTTTTAATATAGGGATAAAAAGAGGATATGTTTAATTTTAAATTAAAATTTTAAATCTAAATGATTTATTATCATGGTATTTTTTTAATTTTTTTGTGAATTAATAATTAACTTAAAAGATTATGCAACATTAACACTATAATTATTCAATTAATAAAAAAATAAAATAAATTATTTTAAGAATATTAAAAAATAATAATTGAAGTAATATTTTTTACAAGATTTTTTAGGATAAAAATGAAATATTAGATTGGTTTTAAATCATTATATTTTAATTAACCTCTATCTTGATGTATTTATACTCACATTAAATGAATAGTGTTTAAATGACTATAATGATATTTTATAATAAATAATATTTTATTAAATGATCTAAAAATCATGAAAATATATATTCATAAAATTGAATGATACATGGTTTTTAAAATCAACAATTTTACATTTATGGGTCATTTTTAATTTTATAGTAACATTATTAACCCTTAAAGGGTAGAAAAATTTAATATTACGATAACTATCAAAAAGGTTAATGGGGGGATAAAACTAAAAGATAAGGGTGAAAAAAATACCCTAAAATTGTTTAGTTTTTTATGATATGATTTAGACTCATAGTAATATTATATTATAATACTATCAATTTTGAGACATTTTTACCTCAAAATTAATTTATATTAATTTAATATTTTAAGAAATTTCAAAAGTGCCCCTCCCCTCAATTATAAAAGGACACCCCTCCTTTCTCTTCTTTACAAAACTTTGAGAATTATTTCTCAAATACATCCTAAAAAAATCTATTATATAATTCATTATACAAATTATAAAGTTTTTTAACTTCCCAAATACCAAACCTAGGATCCTTAAGAGAAGATCTAAAAGTGTCCTTTCAAAGGAGAGGTAATCGCCTTAACTCATCAATTTATTTTTAATTATTCTTTTAGCTCATATAAATCAATTTTATTATCCATAAAATAATAAATCCAGTATAATAAATATATTTAAATGTTTTTATGATTATGAAAATTTATTTATTCACCCTATTTACATTAAATGGTAAGTGAGAGTATCACTTTTGCGTATGTACGACTTATCATCTCTATATAGTGATACTATTAATTTCTCATCACCATATTTTTGGATGGGTATTTTAATGGTTTTAATTTTAAATATTACAATAATTACATAATTATACCTTTTTATTGATAATATCATATCTAACTTATTACCTTCCAAACCCTTGTAAAACGATAACGTCGCTTGTGCGTACATATAGACTACCACCTCCACAAAGTGATGAGATTCTTTTTACATTTCTTTTTTACTTAGATGGTAATAAGGATATATTTGATGAATATATAAGATATATATGATATAATAATGGTTCTATAAAGGTTAATTATTTTCTATCTTTCTTTTTTTCTATCTGTCAAAAAATGAAAACAACGTTCATGCGTACGTATGACCTACCGTCTCCATGAGTAGTGTAATTAATTTTTCTATCTCTAATTTTACGAATGACTCTAAACATGTATATAATGAATATATGTGGTATTTATATCATGATAAAAATTATGGATATTATGGAACCATGGACATAGTACAAGGACCAAAACTACTGATCCAAAATATATATGAAAAACATAGCAGATATTACCCAGAATAGTTATTTTAATAAAGAATTGTTAACAAACAACTAATAAATAGTTATAATTAAATAATATAGGGTATTATATATATAATTAATTTTATATAATATATTTATAATAAATATATATTTATTATACAATAGGTTACTATACGTACAAAGGAATTCAGACCTAAGGTAAGAGATTTTCATCTCAATTTTATTTCCTTGAGACCTATGCCATATTCACCAATTTTTTATTTTTTGTGGTGTATATACTATACATGAATTTATTTTATGATTCATATTATGAAAATTATATGGATTTAAATATCCATCTAAGGATCTTTATTTCATGGGGATCACCATTCAATAGTTACCAAAGAGGGTATTTTATGTTATAATCCCATTGTTTATCAAGATTCCTTAAGGTTAAGTTTATTATAATGAAATACTTTGATATATCTATCAATAAAATACTAAATTTTCTTATAATATGGTTATTTATTAATAATAAATGTTTTCCTTTAATTTTCATCACTTTATTTACTCAATAAACTGAAAATGTGTTTTTATGGAAAATCAACTTTATTTCTATCTTCTATTAAAAAACCCTTTTCTTCTGTATCCTTGTTTTATAAAATTATTTAAATAATTATTTTAAATATTATCTTATTGAATTTTAAATTCATTTTTACCCGTGTTTTAATTTTTTAGAAATGATTTAAAATGAATCTTTTAGTCTATTTCTGAACAAGGAACTTTTTTACTTTTTACCAAAAATGTGAAAGGAATATTTTATTTTAAATTTTATGACATGAAAGGAATTTATTTCCATCATAAAAAATAATTATTTAAAGATTAATTTACAAGTGTTAAATTTTATTTTAAAAGAAAATATTTTCTATAATATTTTGGATTTTTTTATTTTAAAATTTATTTTCATAGTGGAAAGGTTGTTTTCATCATGAAATATTATAGTGATATTTTTTTTCAATTTTAATATATCATAATAACCTTTTTTGTTAATTATACTTTACTAAGGATATGGTCCAATTATATAATTATTAATATTTATCCAAATGGTTAATGTTTATGCTGATGAGATTTTTATGATGCCCATTTATTTTCCATGGGTTAAGTTATAATGAAATGAGGAAATGTTTATTAAACCCATTTTCTTTTCATGACTTATGATGTGATGTTATGATGAATGTTTTATAATATTTTGGTAGAAATATGTATAGTTATTATTATGTGATGGGTGGTTACTTTACATACCAAGGATGGTGGGTAAATTATAACCAAGGATGGTTGTCACATTATAAATGCGAAAGAGTGGGATTGAAATTATATATCCCTATAATTAATTGGGTAATGATTGATATCTCATAAGATAAACAAGACTATAATAGAGAGTGAACCAAGTTTAGTATGATAATTTTTCCACTTTGATAGTCTTCAGAGTAAACCTTGACTACTATGATGGAATAGGGAGTGAACCTAATCCACTTTGATAGTCTTGGAAATGATCCTTGACTACTAAAGAAATGATTTTATATTATTATGCCACATTACATGTATTATAACGATGCTATACTCACGTGGTTCATGTTGTTTTATTTCTTTATGATTTGTATTTTATGAACATCCATGATTTATTCCACGAATCAAGATTATGATCTTTTACAATAAGGCTATGTTTTCAAATGTTATTCTCATGTCCTCATACCATTATGATCTTGTTATGTTTAAATGATTATTGATATCTCCTTTATTTATCCTTATTAAGAATCTTAGATAAACCTTTCTTATATTTCCTTTCCTTAGGTTATGAATAAATGTTTTAGGGATGAAATTTATAAGAAAGGTGCTAGTTATAAATATCATAAAGGGATAATATTATGGACCACTTATTTATGTGTCCATGTTTCCAAAGATACTAGAACTATATGATTCTAGTGTGGATAATTATGTTTTATAATAATTATTCATATAATAATGTGTAATATCTATGTATGAATAGTATATATTACTATAGTTGGTATCAAATAAAGGTTTAGTTAAAATTTGGAAATTGGGATGGTAAAACTTTAGTGAGAAACCTAAGAATAAGTATAAGCATAGTATAAAATCCTAAAGTTCTAGTAATGATCATGGATAACCAAGGTTAAACTGAAGGTTTCATAGATTTAAAATAAGGTTTAATGATTTAGAAATCTTATAAGTTGTTTTTTATGATTCTTCACTATGACTATTATTGCTCACACTATGGTTTTTCGTTTTAGTCAATGGATGGAATCGAGAATATTTATTTTAATTCTGAAAGACATGGAATGATTTTACATATAATTAATGAAATAAAATAGGATCTCGAATGTGGAACCTTTATATTATTCCTAAACAGTTATCATGATACACGATTAAAAACTTTCACCTTAACCAACTCTCAGACTCAATAAATAAGAGATGGATATAGTTAAATGAGTGTTCGGGTAGTGAATTCTATGGAGAAAAGAAGATTCAGTTTCCTATATATTGAGAATGTGGGAAGAAGCACTCAAGAGAATCTATCAGAGGAATGAGGAGATGTTTTATGTATGGAGATTAAGTTAATAGAGAAATAAATTTTCATGAAAAAATTTAGAGTTCAATGGGGGAATATAAATTTCATTATAAGGCACCATTTATAGTTCAATGCATTATGTGTGGGGAATATTAGAATTTTCTGAGTCAATTCCCCAATCCAAGATCTAACTATTAACCAAGGAAGGTCCTATCTTATTCCAATAATTGAAGTGGAATTATTGAAGTATTTATGTATCAGAATTTGAGAATTATGTTGAATAAGTATCTTTATATTTACACTATAGTTATAAGCTTCATGAAACATCTAAGGATTGTTCTATAGAGGGGTTTCCTAAAGTATATTCAAGAATGATTTGAATGATACCGATGATCGAGAAAATTGATTTAATTTTTAGGAGATATTTGTTGAGAATACATGTTAAAGGGAAAAATAAACCTTATGTGCATGATATTGAGATAAGAATGAGATAGAAATTTGTTTTATTGTGGAAAATTAAATGGGATAATAATGATGATTTTGGAACTAATTTATGATTCCATGAAAATGTGTTTTATGTTATCTTTGATGGAGTTTATATCATTTTAGTATTTATAGAATATATCTAATAGTTTGTAAACATATTTTTGGAATAAGTTTTTTTTTTCAATTTTTGGAAGAACATACGTTTTTATTAACTAAGAAGTTATGGATATGATTATGGGCTTGTAAGTTTAAGGTTTATTATAAGTTCAAGTGTATCAAAATCACTTTTTAAATGTTTTAAATTATGGGATTTTAAAGACATTTGAAACTTTTAATGGGAATTATGAAAATTACTCTATTTAGGTTTAAATAACATTTTGGGATTCATATATTATTTTTTGTTAACTTAATTAAGGACTACTATATTATGAGATGTAGATAATATTGATGGTTTAAAAGTGATTCATAGAAAAGGTGATATTTTCAGAGTTATTTATCGTTAAGTTAAGGATTACTTTTCATGTTAGCATCTAAATTTTATTCATAATATTTTTTTTAATTTAAATGCATTAGAAGATTATATAGTGATTTATCATAGTGATTAATTATATTTGGGAGATGTTTCATTTTATTGATGTATATATAACCTTTAGGTATAACATGGTAGTTGACATGAAAAATTAATTAGGAAGAATAAAATTAAAATTTTAGAGATTTAATAATAAATTTATGATATCACCTATGAGGTTAAATAATTATTTAATTTTGAGGATATTAATCTTATTCGGTAAATAGGTTTTTTTATGAAATGATCTAAGTGAAACCTTTTTTGTTATTCTAGATACTTTTTGAGTTAAATTTATTTTTTCAAGGTTTATTCATTTTGGGAACTATCTTACCAAGAGCTATCGATTTTTTGTTTTGTTTGATGCCTAAAAATAAGAGGAATAACTTGATATAATTTTTAGATATGTTAGCAGTTTATTATATTGATTCATGTAAGAAAAATTCATCTTGAATAATCATCGTTTGTAGAAAGAGATAATATTATGGTGGAAATTGACTAAAGGATTAAATTATACTTGTAAAGTAAGTATATTTCCTTATGTTTTTAGTATAAATGGTAATAGAATGCATAAAAACTAGGAATATGATCACAATAGAATTTTTTTTTTCTATAACCTTTAATTCTGATAAATTGATGATGTTTTAACACCTAAAAAATTCATGGTTTTATGGGTGTTAACTTTCTTTAAACCATGTTTTCTATCACTCTCTATTAGTCCTTGGGTGTTGGTTTTCTATTTAATTTCCATTTTTTTAATTTCCAATGTTGCTCTCAAGTTTGGAAGCCTATTTTTTTTGGAAACCTTCATATTTACCATTCAATCCTTTTAAGAGGAAGTCTTATTAACCATTTTTATGATGTGGGTTTTCAATAAAGGGATTCCCGAATATTAAACCCTTGATTACTGAGTAAAAGTTAAACTTTTTAGGACACAATTTATTAAATGATGGGGGATGTAAAACCCTGATATTTTAAAATAACACTATGTTCAATAGTGTACAAGATACGTGGCACCAAGCCTGAATGAAATATGAAATATTATTATTTAAATATTTATGTTATAACCTAGCTGTTAAATTGGTAGGGTGTGAATATTATTAACTATTTTATGAAATATATATAAATATCCTACTAAATATAAATTTATTTATTAATTTTTGTAAAATAATTACTTAACTTTTATTAAATCCATTTTATTCAAAAAAAACACATTTTCTTTGAATATAGATTTTATTAATTTTTGTGAGAAATAATTATAATTAATTTCTTATAATTTTATATTTTTTATAAAAACAATATAATTTTTGAAATCATCATATAAAAATTATCTCTAGGTGAAATTTTGGTATTTTCATGATGAGATTTATTTTTCAGTGAATAGTGAGAAATACTGATTTTTGTAAAACATTCATTTTATTTTCATTAAAAAGAATAATTATGATTTGAATTTGATATAAAATTAAATTATGTTTTATTTTATTAGATATAAGTTAACTAAATTTGTTTGAATCATCATTTGTATAAGTACAATTTTGGGCTTAAAAACACATTTTTCCAAAAAATATTTTTCATTGCAATTTACATATTTATATTAAAAGTAATCTATGAAAATCCTAGAAATTGAATCTTGAAAAATGGATCCCATATTTGGAAATAGGGGGTAAAAATTTGTTAAATTGGTCGCTTTTATTTTTGGACATCACGAATAGAAACATTAGTAATTTTATTTCCATGGTCAAGGGTAAATTAGGTAATTAAGGTTAACAATAAAATGTTAAGAACTAAAAAATCACCCTAATACTTTTATTAATTTTATTGGATGAGTATATATCATCCATAACCATATAAAGGTATAATAGATGGACTTTTTTCCATTTGGATAAAAGTTTGACCTTTATAATATATAAGCGAATAGAAAGCCCTGAATGTCACACTCTTGCTTTTAATAAATATAATATTTTTAATACGGGGATAAACAAAATACATGTTTAGATATAAATAATAATTTTAAATTTAAATTAATTTTTCTATCATGGTATTTTTTTTAAATTTTAGTCAATAAATAATTACCATAAAATCTTATGCAATGATGACATCGTAACTATTCAATTAATAGAAAAATAAAATAAATTATTTTAAAAATATTAAAAATAATGTGATTTGAATAAAAATTTATGTTACAATATTTTGGTAGAAAAAATGGATTATTATATAAGTTTTAAATAATTATTTCTTAATTACCCTTTATCTTGATGTATTTAAAGTCAAATTAAATGAATAATGTTAAAAATGCCAATAATAAAACTTTGAAATAAATAATATTTTATTAAAAGATATAAAAATTATAAAAAAATATCATATTCATCAAAATTAATTGGATATGGTTTTAAACATAAAACATTGTCTATTTATGGGTCTTTTTTATTTTATATTTACATTATTAACCCATAAATTGCAGAAAACGTTAATATTACTATAATTATCAAAAGGGTTAATAGGGTGTTAAAACTAAAAGATAAGGGTGTAAACATATAGAAAACTTGTAAAAATTTTATTATATGAGATGATTTAGAGTTATACTCTTATTATATTTTAATATTATCAATTTTGAGCCATTTTTACATTAAAATTAATTTATATTAATTTAATATTTTAACAATTTCCGAAATCAACCCTCCCCACAATTATAAAAGGCAACCCATCATTTATATTTTTTTACACCACTTTGAGCTTTATATATCAACCATAAACTATAAAAATATCTTATAAAATTACCTATACACATTATATAGGTTATTTTTTTCCCAAATGAGGAATCCTAGGATCCTTAAGAGGAGTTTTAAATGTGTTCTTTCATTGGAGAGGTAACCATCTTAACCGATCACTTTATTTTTAATTATTATTTTACTACATAAAAATATTTTATATTATTCATAAAATAATAAATTAATTATTATAAATATACTTAAATGTTATTATTATTATAAAACCACCTTTATTCCCCCAATTTACATCAAATTAGAAGTGAAATTATCACTTGTGTGTATATATGGATTGTCATCTCCACGTATTGATACAATTCATTTCTCATCGCTATATTTTATGGATGAGTATTTTTATGGGTTTAATGTTTATATATGATACTTAACATATAATTATACTTGTTTAATGATAATATAATATCTAAATTATTACCTTCAAGACCATTTAAAAATGATAACGTTTCTCATGCATACGTGTGGACTACCACCTCTATGAGGTGATGCGATTCATTTTCAGTTTATGTTTTACTTAGAAAGAAATAAATATATATTTAATGAATATATAAGATATAATAATTATTCTATAAGGGTGAATTATTCTTTATATTTCTTTCATTCCTTCCGTCAAAAAATGAAAATAATTTTTATGGATACGTAAGACCTACTGTCTTCATGAACGATGTGATTCATTTCATTATCTCTAATTTTATGACTGAATATAAATATTTATATAATGAATATATATGATATTAATATTATTATTAAAATTTTATATATGATTTAACCATGATAAAAGTATAAGTTCCAAAGCCACCAAACCAAAACATACGTGAAAAAGAAACAGATATCACATGAAACAATGATTTTAATAAAGAATTATTAACAGATGGTTAATAGAAGGTTATAATTATATCATATATGATATCATATATATTATTACGGTTCTATAATATATGTATAATAAATCTATATTTATTATACAGGAGGTTCCAATGCGTATAAAGGAAGTTATACCTAAGGTAAGAGATTTTCGTCTCACTTTTATTCCTGTGGGACACATGCCATATTCAACACTTGTTTCTTTTGTGTGATCTATATACTACCCATAAAGATATTTTTTGATTAATTTTATGAAATTAATATGGATTTATATATCTATATAATGTTATTTCTTTCAGGGGCTTATGATTCAAAATTTACTAAAGTGCTAAGGATTTTATGCTACAATCTCATTATTTATCAAGATTGTTTATGAATAAATTTACGATGATGAAATAATATGATATATCTATCAAGAAACTAATAAATTGTATTTTACTCTTTTTATTTATTTAGAATAAATTATTTCATTTCTTTTTCCTCACCTTAAGTAATCAAGAGACTGGAAATGTGTTTTTAAAGAAAATCGATTTTATTTCCCTTTTTGGTCAAAAAATATTTTTCTTCCATACCTATGTTTTCTAAAATTATTTTAAATATGAGTTTTTAAAATTATATAATAATTGCTTAAATTAATTTTTATATATATTTTAATTTAAAAAAAATGTTTAAACATAATCTTCTTTTTATTTTATGATTATGGTACTTTTTTAACTTTACCAAATATATGAAAGGAATGTTTTATTTTATCTTATAGGAAATGAATAAAATCTCCCTTCATTAGGAATACTCAATATTTTGAATATTAATTTACAAGTTACAAAAGTTATTCTCATAGAAAATATTTCTATAATATTGTGGAAATATTTTTATTTTAAAATTTATTTTTCAAAGTGGAATGGTTATTTTCCTCAAGAAATATTTCAGTGATCCTTTATAAGAATTTTCATATATGATAACATCCTTTGATTTTAATTTTGAGTTACTAGGTATATGATCGAATGAAACCATTCTTAATATTTCTTTATATGGTTAATGTTTATGTTGATGATATGTTTATGAAACCCATTTATTTTCCATGGGTTATGGTATGATGAATTGAATAAATGTTTATGAAATTAGTTTTATTTTCATTGGTTATGATGTGATGTTATGATAAATGTTTTATGATTATTTAGCAAACATATAAGTGGTTTTCATTATGTGATGGTTTGTTACATAACAAACCAAGGATAGTGGTTATGTTATTACCAAGGATGATGGTCATGTTATAACTGAGGATGAGTTGGCCCTGAATTATATAACCCTTTAATGCATCGAGTAATGATTGATATATAATTAGGTAAACATGACTTGAATGGGGACTGATACTTGTTAATAAGGGATTGTTTTCACTATAATAGACTTGGGAGTGAACCTTGACTAGTATGATGGAATGGGGAGTGAACCTAATCCACTATGATAATATTGAAAATGATACTTGACTACTAAGGAAATATTTCCTATGATTATTCCACAATTAAATGTCTTATGACAATGTTATAATCTTATGACTCATGTTCTTAGATTCATTTATGATTCATATTTTCTAAACTGACAAGATTTATTGCATGAATTAAGATTATGATCTTTGACATGTAGGGTATGGTTTTACAATGTTATTATCATGTTCTGATACCCTTATGATCATGTTATGGTTAAATGATCATTTATATCTCCCTTATTTACCCTTAATGAGGATTCAAGATCACTCTTTCTTATGTTTCCATTCCCTAGTTTATGAAGAAATGTTTTAGAGGTGACAGGTCTAAGAAGGATTCTAGTTATATGAACTTAATATGAGACTCTTATGAACCAGTTGTTTAGGTGTCCAAGTTTCCAAAGATAATTGACCTATATGATTTTGGTGTAGATAATTATGTGATGTAATGGATATTAATATAATAATTTGTAATATATATGTATGAAAAGTATGGGTTTCAATAATCTTGGCACAAGTTTTATATTTAGTGTCACTACAATTGAAAGTTGTGATCTCCCATGAAACCCATCAGTGGTATCAAATTACTTTACTATCAAGAATTTGTAGGATGATGTTTAGTCTAGAGAAAAAATGGATTCTTCCTTAGTTATATGATATAACCCCTTCAAAACGTTTATTTTTATTATTGACTTTTTTGACCGTGACATAGATGGATATAAAAATGGGAATGATCTTATATTACTATGACATAGTTTAGGTGATATAGGAATAATGAAGAATCATGTAACATGGAGGATCATATTCAATATCTCTATTCCATGGTCTAAAGATTTTTATTCTATAGTGATCTCCACCATAGGGACTAAACAAAACATATTTGAAATTAAAAATTTGTTTTAGAATTATTACATGATATCTGAATGGTTTGGCTATGAGAATAACCTATCCAAAGAATCTATCTTGAAACAACATGGTAAACCAAATTACTTCTAAAAAAGTCATGGTCTATGGTATTACCATAGGGCCCAAAAAACATGGTCTTATGGATAACATGTTTAAAGGTCCCTTTCTAAATAAGCAAGACTTCAAACCATTTTAAAAGTGTTTTTGTTAAAATAATTTGTCTCCATTTATTATCTCATTATTTCTGATTTGGACTTATACTTGTGTGTTTTGAGTTGATGTAGGCCTACTTTACAAAGGAAAGTGACCACATGGACATACTAGTGACAATTTGGGTTGCACATTGGTCTATAGGATGGTAATTTGGATTATCCCTCAATGGGTCTTGATGATTAGTCAATGACTGAATTATATATTTAAGTCATTTTCATGAATCCTTCATAGAAAAAAAAACTAGTTTCGCTTAATAAATTTATTGGATGATGACATGAATCTAAGAGGGCACTAAATTTTGGAATTATGATATCACTCATTTTATCCAATTATCCAAAAACTGTATAGTTTAGACCCAATTAGGTAGGCACTATATAATTTATCTCTACACAAGGAGGTCTGGATATTTTATAAAATATGGAAATAGGTTTTATGTAATCAATATTAGACACATGCAAGGGGATTTATATGTATCTATGTAAGGGGAATTATAACTCATATAGTTTAGTTCCATTTAATGGGTAATGACATACTTTTAATGTAATATGACAAGGAACATAGTGGTTCATTTTAGTTTCATTCATCCATAAATATTTATAGATATTTTAAATTCATGTGTAGTGGACTACTATCCCAAAGGTACCTTGAAATGGTTTGTGTGGGAATTATGCATAAACAGTTTTTTTGATTCATCCTATTTGTTGTTAACTAGATTATAGAGAGTATGGATTGGGACTATACTTAGTAGGATAATATTTTATCTTCCTTATGTTAGTCCATGAGGCCATTTTATGCTTGTCGCATAAGGGATAATGGGTTATAATATACTCATTACATAGGGTTGTGGGTTTCTTATGCTCAACGTAGAACAAGGAATATCATGTTTTAGAAATAATTCCTCTTAAGGGGGATATGTGGTAGAAATGGTGCAGTGATGTTGGGTTGTTTGATTAAACCTCAAGAAGGTATCCTACATATATTGTTTGAATATGAATGAAAACCCATATAATTCGATTTTCAAAGTTTAATATCACTTGACTAGACTGGTCCATGCTATTTAACATGATTTTGTAAGTACTATATGATTTAAATTTTAAATTCATATTTCAAGGATTGTATCTAGAAACAGGTTGTCATTGGAATTACACATGACTTTCCATTTATGGTTTACTCTTGAAGTTGATGGTATTTTTGGAAATCTATGAGAATGATCTCAACTTGAGGAATTTAAAGAAACCAATAGAAATATTTTGGCTCAAGGTTCTCATGTGGGGATTATACATGAGATTCCATTTCTAGGTTACTTTAGAAGATGATATAGGTGAGGGAATTTTTGAGGGAAAAAATGAGGATGATCCTGAATCAAGTCCCTTAAGGAAATCAAGAGGAGTATCTAAACTCAAGTTATATGAGGAAACCAAGAGGATAATATTGAATTAAGGACTATATGACAAGGTTGGGAAAAGTGGGAACCCAAAAAAGAGGCCTAGAAAAAGTGGGAACCTAGGTAGAAGGATTGGGTGAGTTGTAACCTAAGTAGGAGGCTTGGGTGAGTTTTGTGTTTAGATAGAAGGTCTTGGTGAAGGGTCACCCTAATATAGAGGCTTGGGTGAAGTGGCACCTGAGTATGGAGGATTGGGGGAAGTGTAACCTTGATATAGGAGGCCCAGTTAAGGTGGATCCTAAGTAGAGTACTATGGATAAGTGGCACCTAGGTAGAGGACTTTGGTGGAGTGGTGCCTTATTATGGTACTTGGGTGAATGGTGCCCTCATACGAGACTAGTTAAATATAACACCCTATTGTTAGAATTGGGTGAATTATTTCCTAGTATGATACTATGGTGAAGTGTTTAACTATTATAGAAGACTTGTATGAGGTGAAACTTAAGTTCTTGGGTATATAGGTGCTTCAGTGCCCTAGTATTTAGTAATAACAGTGTTTGAAACCCATGACATGGATCCAAACATGAGGGACTTGGTTTAGGATTTTATTTCCCTTATACTTAGATTTAGTTTTGAAAATAACATTATAGAGTCCAAGAAATATTTATACACATACACTGATGCTTTTTGTGCTTAGGTTCCCTCATTCAGAATATTATGTCAAGATGTGAGGTAGAGGGGGTCCTTTTATAGTCAAATCCTAGCATGGGAAACTTGTAATGGGAATTGAACACCTCAGGCACCCTTATATGTATTTTGGGTTCATAGAGACTGGTTCATAATGATAGGGTATGTGAGGATAGGGTGTGCATAGTTAGGGTTTGTGAGACTGGGCCACACATGTGGACTTTACCCCGACATAAACTGAATATCATTTGGAAAACATCCCTCCAAATTCAAATGATCATAAAATTTGATCCAGGTGTCCTTTTTGAATCCATGAGTAGTCAAATATAATATTGTGGAATGAATTATTCTATTTATTACAGTTTTACCTAAATGGTTATTGTTTTAGAAGGAAGAAAATGCATATATATGATATATAAAAATGGGATTTATGGTTTCAACAACCATTTTCATTAGAAATTAATGACATCTATAACTTACTCTTGGTGGGATGTTCCCACCAAAAATTCACTAGATTGGGTGATTTTTTGAAGGATATTTTCCACTTGATATGTGATAATTTATAAGACACATAGAGATCCTATTGTTTTGGTACACCTTTATCTTCAACTTAACTCATTTCATACAAGTGAGTATCATATTATGGTATACATGGAAAAGTTGATGCAACAAAATTTTAAGAAGAAAAATATGACCCCAAAATGGTACCCATTTAAAATGAAAAATATCTAATTTTTTGAAAATATAGAGAACTTTGTAGTACTCTGTGCATAATAGGAAGGTTCCTAGATCATGAACATCAAAGGATGTTTACCAAGAGGAGGATCTAAACTCAAATATTTTTGGGCATTAAGAGGAAATTCTCAATTCATGGTGTTTGAGTCACCAAGTGTAGGATTATAACCCAAGAAATTTATACTATGGTGTAACCTGGGATACCCTTTGGGGGGGGGGGTGAATCTAGGTGTTTCCCAATTAAAGCATATTCATTCATCATTTTTCTAATTTCATGATCTTGTTCCCATGTTAGCATAAACAATGTTCGACCGATCGATCGATTGATTTCTTACACAACCCTATTGAATCTCAAGAATTAAAGTAAAAATATATATCATGAAAAAGATATATATATTTTACTTGGTTCATAATGAGTGTGGTAATTTTTGTGATTTTAAAAAGTATAATTATATATTTATAACCCTAAAAACTAATAGATACTGGAAAGTGGGTGTTGTATCCATAGGAAAGGGCGGGAATGAATGTCTATGACCAAAATAAAAAAATTAAATTAAAAAATAACAAAAAAAATAGTGGAAAATGATAGAGTATTTTTTTTTGTGATTGTGTGAAATGAAATGGAAATAGTAGTAATCCTAGTGGGAAAGGTTGGAAAACAAGGAAATAATGAAAAATGAGAGGAAGAACAACCAATGATGATTTTAGGGGAATCTAATTATCTTTAATTAACTAAAATGTTTCTGGTAAAGAATTAAGACAACACAACTATGTCAGTGCATGTGAAGAAAATGTGTCTAAGAACCTAACTCTAGTTAGGTGATCTCCACAGTTCAATGAACTCTCCTGAGAAAATGATCCATTGATCAAAAATCAGGAAATAAATTATTTGAAAAATAAGGAAGAGAATCATCATACTTTTCCAGTTTTTTATTCTTTATATAGAGTTCAAAGGTTTAAAAATTCACTAAAATCTCATCTAGGTACTTAGAGTAGTGTGAATTTATACTCATCATGAAGAAAATTAAGAGAACTGAAAAAAGTGCACACTAACACAATTTCATAAATAATAGCTGAACATATTTAAATTTTTAACTCATTTTAATTGAATACCATTAAAATAATTAAGTACACTTGTTCACGATGAATTTTTTTATTAAATTATCCATCTCAAGAAAAGTGGAATAGAGAAGTATAAGTAAGAGATGAATAAGCTTCTCTCTCTTAAGATCATATTCTCTCTCTTGCTCTAAATCCTTTATCTCCATCCCTGAGAATGTTCTTACTTATAGATAAGATATTTAGAATCCAATATCCCCACTCTAGTGTGTGCTCCAAACTTATCTTTTAGAAAACAAATCCCCCACCAGAATTTCTAGTTTTTAGTAATTCTTTCACAGAAAAATTATCTAGGTGGAAGCACCTAACTGTTCTTTATTCTTTGATTCTTTTGGTTTCCATGTAAGAAATTTTTTACTCTTCTAACTATAATGACAAGGCTACATGTAGTTTTCTTTAACACAATGTAAGATGAACCCAATTGCAATCTTGTTTTGCTTTTTTAAAGGTTGGCCTCGAAGCCTCATTTATTATTAAATCAAAGAAAAGACCTATTTAATTGGGTAGAGGGAGACCCATTACATAGCCCGAAGGCCCAATGGACATTTAGTCCATTACATGGCCCGTAAGCCCAATTTTTTGGCCCAAGGACCGTTCTGTGAATAGTACTACTACATTACCGGCCTGCTATAGTCCCACACAGTATCCGCCGCTACAGTGACCTTCCACCGCTACAGTCCCATCGTTGCTAAAGTTCCACCGCTGCTATAGTATGCTAAAATACTACTACAGTACCTGCGCCCTATGGGTTTTGAACCCCCATTTTTCATGTAGGATTACGGTCTACTTACCACTAAGCCAAACCCCAACCAATCATCTTAATTAAATATTTATCAGCCTCTATAACGAATTCCAATGTTTTTTCCAAGAAACCTTAAGTTAATCATGTATGTCTCATTTTATGTGATTGAGAGGGTCTTCATTTAATCTCACCTATTACTAATCTCATTATTGAGTATACAAATTTTTAATATTTCACTAAGAAAATAGCTGAACACTTCATGAAAAATCAAATTCGACCTTGCAATCACAACATTGTGGAGAGCTAAGGCTCCCTAATCATCCTTAAAAAATCACCTTCAAACAAAAATCATAACGGGTGAACAAAAATTAATGAAAATTGATTCAACATTCCTAACTCATTTCATTCAAACTTGATAGGGTTTCATCAAACTCGATAAATGATTCTTTAAGGAATCATTGGAATGACTCTATTATGTTTATCTTCAAGAAACCCCAAGAAATGTATCCTTATTAGGTTGATCTTAGTTTTACATAATAACTTTAACTCGAAAATTACATCATCAACGAATCGATAACTAGAGAATACAAGGTTGTACTTAACGGATGTCAAGGTATGTCTTGTTAAACTTTTATCATCCATCCCATGAAACACTTGATTTAGCCTAGGAAATATTCATATGTTGAATAACTAAATGGTTAGTCCTCCATCAATTGGGTAACCCAATTTATTATCCATTTTGTGTTCAAACATCTCAATCTCGAAGGTGTGTCAATATTCAATCCATGTGTTTTCCTCATCATGATTTAATTCAAACCCATCTCCTATAGAAAATGCTCAACATTAGCTAAGAACACCAATATTTTCAATTATAGTAAGTCAAACTCCTTTTGGGTGGTAAGTAAAAGATCATGTGGTAGGTTCTGAGGTAGTGTCGCATGATCACTATACTAATTTTAGATAGGATCATGGTAGGTTAAGGCATTATATAGGTTCAATTAGTTTATCTTGTATCATCTCTTGATATCACTTCACTCAACATTTTCATTAACTTGAAAAGATATGGTCACTTATAAATTGAATGTGCAAAAGCTTGAATTTTAAAGGCATGGTAGGATTCCTCTTCAATTTTACAATGACATGATCACTTATTGAAATTTGTTCACATGGTCAGTATAATAACCAAACATGATAAAAAATAAAAACAAATTGTAAATTAAAATTTCAAAAATATAAACACATAAAAATGAAATAATTAATATTAAATTCATTTTTCATTAATTAATAAATAAATAAAAAAGGTAATGAATAATTAAATTAAATAAAAAAAGAGATTAATCATAAGCACTTAAAATACATATTTAAAAAAAATTCAAAATAAAATAAAATAAATATAAATAAAAATAAGAAAACAATTGATTATTTAAACATAAAAACACACTTCGAAATAAAACATTCAAATATTTAATCTTTTAATAATAAACTAACCATTATACTATAATTAACCAATTAAATATATATTTTAGCATTAAATACATAGTTTATGAAAACAGAATGATGTGAGAGAATGGCTGAAGTAAAAACCACATCAAATTTCCCCATACTTAGCATATTTATTATACTCCAGCAATCGATTAGTCAAATTTAATATTAGATAATAGTACTCAAATAAAAAAACTGTAATGCAACACAAAAATGATTTTGAAAATTTATTTTCCCTTATGGATTCTCATAAATAGAATTTACGATTACACTCTCAAATTAAATATTTTCTGTGAAAATTTTGTTACTATATTACAAAAATTATCATCTTTGAAAATTTTGAAAGAATTTAACCCACTTCAATTTGAATACAATTGAAATTTAAAACTTCTCCTTACCTACAGGAGAATAGACTCACATAATTTAAGATCTCATAAAAACTAGACACACCATTTTATGCGTTTTAGTGAAAATTTACTAGTGGAATAAATAACTCATCCAATAGTTAAAAAATAAAGAATAAATAGATAAAGGATAAGGATTTAAACCTCTACTAGTATTCTCATTTAGTATTCTATTTGGATCAATATCTTTTGAGTTAAATTAAAATTAAAAAGTTCAAAGTCAATGATTATTCTATAATATTATACCTAAGTTTTAATGAAACCCATTTTTTTTCTAGAGCACAATAAAATGATATTATTAGATAAATTTAACAGTTAATAAGGATTAAAATACTCTAAGTGGCAGAAAAACCATTAAATTTATGAAAAACATTCACCCAGTTAGAATGATCAAGTGATACTTGAAAAATCAAAATTTTAAAAAATTTCAAAAATTTTAGGGGTTTTTGATGGGTTAAAATGAAAAAAATTATCATAGAAACAAACCATACCCAAAAAATAAAACCCAAAAATTTACTCATTTTTGAATATAAAAGTATGATAAATAGTTAAATAGTTATGTTCTAAAATATTTAGTAATATAGAACAATGTAAAAGCATGTTTTGATGGGTAACATGAAAGTTATAAAATCACCTTTACACCCAAAAATAGAGCATTAATAAAAAATCAAAATACATTCAAAATGTTCCAATTATCCACTTATTAATAGTTTAATAAAAATAAAATAATTTCAAAAATATTACATGCTATAGGTGAGTTCATGAAAAAGTTTCAAAGGAGAAGAAAATGCAGCAAGCAATTGAATCATGAAAAAATGGAAATTCGAACAAAAAATAGTGACTAATAATTATTTAATATAGATTTCAGCATTGTAATAAACTATATTTTGTAAATTATATTTGTCTCTTGAAATAAATGTATGTTATAATGTTTTATGTAGTATTATACATATGAAGAAACTGAAAATAATTTATTTTATTAATAAATACTGTTATATTGAATGGAAACAAAACTAATTAAAATTATAAACATTAAAATGGGGGAAAAAAATAAAATAGAAAAGATAAAATGGGAAAAAATGGATGACACCAATTTACTAGAATCATCACCCCCACTGAAAAAACTATTGAAAAGAAACAAGATATTAGTAAAACAATAAAAAATTTAGAAAATAGAAATATAGAACCTAGAGTGGAATTGAGTTAAATAATTAATAAAGGAAATAAGAGGTATTTATTTGAGGTAATGTGACTGTTGGAATAGTAATGCGACTGTTGGAATAGTAGCCTGAACATTTGGAATAATAATATGATAGTTGGAATAATAATTTTGTCTTAAAATAATAAAATGTGATATAAATAATATTTATCATTATTAATTTAAGTAAATATAAATATTATAATTCCAATAAATAAATATCATGATTAAAAAACTAAAATAAAATATAAGAATGTTTTTAATAAACCATATTTTAGTGTATTTCATAAAATTCATAATTTTTATAAAAAAATTATAATTTCATAATTTAATTTTTTTTTATAAAATTAATATAATGTTTTAAATAATAATTTTTAAATTTTCTAAGGGTTATTTTTTGGTAATTTTATGAAATACTTCATTTTTAGAGTGAATAGTAAAAATACAGTTTTTTACATACCCAATGTATCTTAAATTACATAATTAATGATGTAATAATGACCTAATCATTTCTATAATTTTAGGTTTATCCATGGTATATTTAATTTTATAAATTATTCATTAAAATAAAATAAAATTAAATTCCAAACCTAAAAATTATTTTCTAAAACCTAAAGTCAAAAGTGATTCTTTAAAATAACAAATTTTCTTTCTTCACGCTTTCATTTTTAATAAACTAATTAATTTAAATTATACATAGTTTTAATGTCTTAAAAACCATTATATTATATTTATATATGATTTATATTTTAAAAAATTCACCATTACAAGTTTTATCTTTGATATGTTATTTTATTTAATATTTTATTCAAAAAATACCTCTCCTCAAGAATAAATAACACCACTCTTTTGATAATGTCTCATCGAAGGTCGTTTAACCACCTATGAAGAAATTTCTATGTCAATGATTATAACCACATTCATGGATGAAAAGTATTAATTATATATATTATATTCATATTTAATTACATTTATTCTAATATTTTTGGGTTAATTATACTTATGTATAAATGAATTTGAACAAAATAGAGAAATCAAAGAAAAATGGGGAATTTTTAAGTAAAACATGATATCAAAGTGACTTCCCTATAAAAAAAGTAATTAATTAGTATAATAAAATGACTATAATTGATAAATATTGGTAATAATTATATTAATTCATTTTTGTAATACCTTTTTAATAAATCTATGTTTATTATTTAGGAGGTTAAAATACAAAAAAATAAAGTGGGAATTAAGGTAAGGAAATCCTCAAACCCAACTCATTTTCTTTGGGTTATCCCACTTTCTCAACATCTTCAGTATGGATATTCCTATTTTGTTCCTTAAATATCATTTCAATATTCTTCCCTTTTATTTGTGAGTATATAAATTCTTCCATCTTGATTTATAACCCAAATACGATAATTCTCTAAAATGTTGTTCTTTCTAAAACATATCTTTTACTCCTCTTGAGTTGTTTCTTCTTCACTCAGGAATGATGAAGGTTAGGACAAATATGTTTTAGATTATTCACTTAGTAACCCAATGTTTATTCATGAAATTATTCTTGATTAAATCTTTATGAAACCCATTTCTTCCCATGGGTTATTTCATGACTACAATTGTTAAACATTCTATGTGGCATGCATGATTATATGAATATTATGATGTGAAGGGTGGGTCCAGAATTATAGCCTTAAAATTTATTTGGTAATGTTATGTAACTCATGAGATAATGTGTTTTATGTATAAAAATTATTCTATCTTTTTTCATAATTATTATTTTATAATTCTGTCTATATGCTATTCATGAACATGATGCTAGCTTTGTTCACAACTATGTGTGGTATTTTACCACTATGACATGATGTTTAATTTTTATGCATTGACACATTCCATGAGTTTATCACACGTTTCCCTCATGATGTTTATAATTATACTATTATTATGATATTATGATTATGATTATACTCACCCAAGTTATATTGATTCATGTCCCTCATTCATCCTTTTTTTGGGGTTTTTATCTCACCATTTTTTGATGTATATAATCAGGTGATTACTTGTATTAAGGATAACATGAGGTTTTATAAGGATAAATAATAAGGATTTAAATAAATTTTTATTTTTATTATGTACAAGTTATGTATGAACCTAATTTTCACAATACAATATAAATTTTGTTCCTAGATTTGTATCTCAATTATGTTGTTTATCTTAAAAATGATGTAATAGTCATGTAAGGAAAATTAGGGTCCATATAGTTGGTATCAAAACTAAAATTTAGGTAATTTGGTAATTAATATTAGAAAAAATTAGTGAAACCCTTAGTATAATACTAATTATATATAAACATCCAAGAAACATTATTTTACGAAATGGCCAAACATAAGGATATCGTAAGATATGCCTTTAGAGTTAATTACACAAAATAATAAATTATTTATTCATGGTTTATTGACTTAAATTTTGTTTAAATTTTTTATATTTTATAAAATGGTGGGAACCAAGATAAACTAGTCCAAGAAACCATATGGGGGATAATGAAACGACTTCCCGAATGACATCCTCAATTCCATGGGAGGTGGAGTTCCAAATATCGTGGAAATAGTTAACTAGTTGTCTCAGGATATGAATAATTACTTGAACCACATAGAACATCCTACTTAACCCAAGAAGGATCAACTAGACATTGATTCTTTTATGTGGAAACGACAACCGATATTTAGTGGATCTTCCGATCCACTTGTCATATAATAGTGGGTTAACTCAATAGAGAAGATCTTTTTTGTCCTCCACTATTCTGATAAAGAGAAGGTTACTATTACTGTTTATTGTTTATATGGATAATCCTATCAATGTTGGGTGTTGATAAAAAATATCAAGATTAAGGGTCAAATGGAAGATATGGAGTAGGAAGACTTTAAGAAAATATTACTTAACAAATATTTCCCTCAACCAATTCAAACAATGATAGATTGTGAATTCATAGAGCTAAAGAAAAATAAAGGTGAATCTATCATAGATTATGAGAAAAATTTCACAAGGATTTCAAGATACACCTTGGGTTTTGTTACCAATAATGATTTCAAAATAGATATATTATTTAGTGTTTTATAACCACACTTGAAAAAGACTCTAGCTATATGAGACTTTAGGAGTTATGAAGAAGTGGATCGATACGATCTCAAAGTAGAGATCATGTTTGGATATTAGACATTTGAATGTGGGGATAAGAAGATAAGAACAAAGTTTCAAGCTAGTTGGTCAAATGAAAAATTGGAAAGAGGATCCAACTACCCACATGTAAAAAATGTGGGAAGAAACATCATTGTAATTTCCTCAAAGGAATGGGGAAATTCTTTAAGTGAAGGAGAGAAGTCTACCAAGCTCATGAATATCGAAGATACATGAAGAATACGACCAACATTATGGAGGAAATTAAGGAACCTCCTAATGCACCACCCATGGTTCAATGATTCAACTATAGGGAGCAAGGGAATAATTAAATCCAATGCACTAAACCATGGGTCCTTGAGGGAAATCAGTGTCAGTAAACACCAAAGCTGAATGAGCAATAGAAAACGTATGCTATCACTACTACTGAAGTGGATCATGAAAATGAAGTCATACAAGGTACAATTACTAGTCATTCAAGAATGGAAAATGTTTTACTTGATTATGGTTCAAAAAATTCCTTTATATACTACAAGTTTTCTAGAACTCTTGAATTTAAGACCTGATAACTTGAATTATAGATATCTATAAAAACACTTGTTGGTGAAATCATTCCAAACCAAGTTTTAGAATCTTATCCTATAAGAATATATGGGAATATTCTTCTATAAAATCTTGTAATAATTCCCTCGGTGGAATTCAATTCTATACTGGTCATGGATTGGCTCTCATTATATAGAGTACACATCAATTTTCGGGAGAATTTAATCACTTTTCATATTCCAACCAATCCAATTATACAATAAAAATGTCATTAAGATTATGATTATCCTTTGGAAAATAACTCAATGGTATGGGTGTTGATACCATGTGAAGAATCATACCTTTCCCAAATGGTTGAGTCAAAGGAAGGTATCAACCTAGAGGAAATGATCATTTTTAGGGAATACACCGATGTATTTCCCAAATAGTTACCTTGACTTCTCCCAGATCGTGATGTATATTTTTCAATTGTGCTTATACCTGGATCCACTACTATCTCAAAATTCACCTACAGGATGGAATCGATCGAATTGGAAGAGTTAGAAGAAGAAACTGTAAAAGAATTTGGACAAAGGGTTTATAAGACCTAGTGCATCACCTTAGGGTGAGCCGATTCTCTTTGTAGAGAAAAATGACGAATCAATGAAAATATGTATCAATTATCAGGATCTCAACAAGATCACTATAAACAAAAAGTATCCTCTTCCAAGGATTGATGACTTGTTCATTCCACTATGGTGATATCATTACTTCTCAAAGGTAGATATTATTTTTGGATATCATAAACTAAAGGTAAATATAGAATATATTCATAAGACTTATTTCCCTACAAGGTATGGGCACTATGAGTTCATAATTATTTCCTTTGGAATTAAAAATTCCCCTGGTATCTTTATGAATTTTATGAATAGAGTCTTTAGAGACCACCACAAATTTTTTTTGGTAGTTTATTGATGATATTCTCATCTACTCCAAGAGAAAGGAGGAACATTAAGAGTATCTAAGGATAGTACTAGTGATATTAAAAAAGGATAAAATGGATGCTAAGTTTAGAAAGTGTGACTCTTGGATATAGCTAGTCACATTCTTGGGGAACATGATCAAAGGTGAGAGAATTTCTGTGGACCCTTAAAAATCAAAGGAAATTAAGGAATGGACTAGACTTAATAGTGTCATGAAAATCTGTAGTTTTCATGGCTTATCTGGGTACAACTAATGTTTTGTGGGAAATTTCTCATTATTTTCTATCCCGCTAACTAAGTTAACATAGAAAGGGGTAAATTGTGTCTGGATATAAGAATTCAAGGAATGATTTAAGGAGCTTAAGAAGAGGATAATAACTACACATATACTCATATTATCAACATATAGAGAAGGTTTTGTGATATTTAAATAAAGTATTGGGTTGAGTACTCATAAATAATGATAAATTGATAGCCAATTACTCATGTAAGTTGAAGATCCATGAGAAGATATACTTTACACATGATCTGGAGTTATCATTTATGATATTTTCTTTAACATTTTAGTGGTACTACCTCTCTTGTAAAAAGTGTGATATATAAAATGATCACAAGATTATAAATTATATATTCATACATAAGAATCTCAAAATTCATAAATGAATATGTTTATAGATGATCAAAGACTACGATTACTCTAGTCACTACCATTATAGAAAGGAGAATAAGGTAGATGATGCTCTTAGCAGAAAAGAACCTACTATTCTATCCATGATGCATATTTATAAAGACCCTATCTTCTTGGATATACAAAGTATGGATTTGGAAATCATAATGGCATGGAATACATCCTATATTGACAAAATTATTTCACAACCATCAATCAAAAAGAATATTGAGAAGGGAAAAGGGATGATCTGGAGCTACAAAAGAAGGTTAAAGTAGTAAGGGAAGGGAAACTACAAGAGTTACACATTGCTAATAATGGTAAAATTCAGTTTGGAATGAGTATTTCTGTGCATACATAACATAATATAAAGAATGATATATTGTATAATGCACACGTATCATATTTCTCAATCTATCATGGAAGTACCAAGATGCACCGTGACCTTCGAGAGTACTTCTAGTGTGTCAACATGAAGGGGAAGATTATGGAGTATATGTCATAGAGTTTGTTATGTTAAGAAAGTTAAAGAGAGTAAAAAAAGTAAAAAGGGATGTTGTAACCATTTTATATAGCAATAGGGAAATGAGAGAATGTCACCATGGACTTTACCACTAGTCTCTCGAAGACATCCAAAGAAAACAATGTGATATGGGTTGTAATGGATCAACTCACCAAGTCTCCCCACTTTATCGCTATTCAAGAAGATTTACTGCTCAAAAAACTTTCCAAGATATATGTGAGGAAAGTGGTGAGGCTTCATGGGGTTCAACTTTAGATCATCTCTAATCATAATCCAAGGTTTACCACTGAATTCTAGAGAAGTTTTCAAAATGATTTGAATACTGAATTGAATTTTCGAATGGCCTATCACCCCCAAACTGAGGGCTATTCTGAAAGGACTATTCAAAAGTTTGAGGACATGCTAATATCCTACTAAATAAAATTTAAATGAGGATGGGATCATTATCTCCCAATGGTTTTAGTTTTTATATAATAATAGCTTCCATTAAAGTATTAAAATGGATCCATATGACGCTTTTTTTGAAAAGTTATGTAGAACTTTAACTTTTTAGGATGAATTTGGAGAAGAAAAGGTACTTGGACCCAACATTGTGAAATATATTATAGATAAGGTTAAAGACATCCAATTACATATAAAATATACTTAGAGTCATAAAATTAACTATGATGAAAAATGTTGAAGGGACTTGGAGTTTGATGTGGGTGAATTTTTTTTCCTTCAAATATCACCATAGAATAGAGTCATGCAGTTTGGTAAGAGAGGGAAGCTTAGAACAAGGTACATTAGACCCTTTGAGATACTTTATCGCATAGGAGCAATGGCCTTTTATCTTGAACATACACCAAATATGGATCAGATTCATGATGTGTTCCATGTATCCCTCTTGAGGAAGTACATACTTGATCCCTCACACATACTGAATCTAGAGGTGGTAAAACTAGAGAATTTCCTCTCATATAAGGATAAGTTGATGAAGATATTGGAATATATATACATATTTCTATTCAATAAGAAACCTCACCATATCAAAGTGTTGTGGATTATCCATAAGTATGAAGAGGTAACATGGGAACCCTAGGAAATAATGAAATAGAAGTATCCTAACCTATTCTCAACCAAGAATATGAGTTAAAGTTTTGAGAATAAAATTTCTAAAGGGGGGAAGAATACAACAACCTAGAGTTTATAGATGATATTTGTCTCTTGAAATAAATTTGTTTTATAATATACTATATAGTATTATACATATAAAGAAACCGAAAATAATTTATTTAATTAATAAATAATATAATATTAATAAAAAATGAAGCCAATTAAAATTATGAAAATTAAAAGCCGAAAAAATATTAAATAGAAAATCTAAAATTGAAAAATTTAGATTTCCCTAATGTACAAGAATCATCGCCCCCATTGCCAACAGTATATAAAAGAAAAGAAATATCACTAAATAAATAAAAATTATAGAAAATGGAAATATAGAACCTTGAGATTAATTCAGTTTAATAATTAATGAAGGAAATTTGAGGTATTTGTATGAGGTAATGTGAACATTTGAATAGTAAGGTAACTATTGTAATAGTAACCTGACCATTGGGAATAGTAACATGGCCGCTGGAATAATAATTTTAGCTCTGAATAATAAATCAAGATTTAAATAATAATTATCATGATTAATTTAAGTAAATATAAATATTATAATGTCAAAAAATAAATATCATGATTGAAAAACTCAAAGAAAATATAAGCACATTTTTAATAAACTATATTTTAAAGTATTTCGTAAAAGTTATAATTTTAATATAAAAAATAAAAATTACCTATTTTATGAATCTATTTTGATAAAATTAATATAATTTTTTAAATCATCATGTCAAAAATTTTCAAGGTTTATTTTTTGGTAATTTTCTAAAATACTTCATTTTTTCAGATGAATAGTAAAAATAAAGTTTTTCAGTATTTCTTAAATTACATTTTTCATGATGTAATAATGTAATAATGATTTATAAAACTTTATATTTTTCAATTATATATTTAATTTAATAAATTATTCATTAAAATAAAATAAATTTTATTTACAAACCCAAAAAACATTTTCCAAAACCTACAGTTAAAATCGATTCCTTAAAATATATATTTTTCATTCTTTCCAATTTTATTTTTAATAAAATAATTAATTAAAATTATAAATATGTTTAAAGTATTAAAACCATTATATTATATTTATATATGATTTATATGGTAAAAAATTAACTATTAAAATTTTAAAATTTTAAATATTATTTTATTCTAAAATTACCCCTCTCCATAAGTATAAATAACCCCACTACCTCCCCTTGGAAAACCACTCATCCCCCACTTTCAAAATTCTATACTGTGTCAAAATAATTATTATAAATCCACTTATAATATTTAGGGTTGTTATAGAGTCATCCAACTCCAAACAGTAAGATTTTATTAGTGTTTTACAAGAGAATCTACATCGAGGATTAAGTAAGTATCAATCAAATCCTCTTTTTCTTCTTCTTATATTTATTTTTTCACCCACGCTTTAAAAAACAAACATTCTAAGATTAATTAGGAAGTATGTTAATATTATATTAATAATTTTAATCTACAAGACATATCATATTTATGATATATATAATTTTCAAAATTCTCTTTCCCCCTCTTTCGACAATGTCCCCTCAAAGGTCGGTTAACCACCTATAGAGACATTTCGAAGTCAATGATTATAACAACCTTTATGGATGGATAATATGAATTATATAAAATATATAAATATTTAATTAAATTTATTCTAATCTTCTAGAGTTAATTATACATATTAATGAATGAATTTGAACAAAATAGAGAAATCAAATAAAAACAAGAAATTTTTAAGTAAAACATGATATCAAAATGACTACCCTATAACCAAGGAAATTAATAAATATAATAAAATTACTATAATTTTTCAATATTGGTAAAAAATAAAACTATTTAATTCTATATAAATGTTTTAATAAGTCTAGGTTTATCATTCTGGAGGTGAAAAAACAACAAAATAATACAGGAATTAAGGTGAGGGGATTCTCAAACCCAATTACTTTTCTTTGGTTTATATCACTTTCTTGACATCTTCAACATTGATATTCATAATTTTTTCATTAAATATCATTTAAATATTCTTAAATGTTTTTATTGTGGATATACATGCATCCACAATGATTTATAATCTAGATATGATGATTTTTAAAAATCTCTTTCTTTCTAAAACACATCTTTTACTCCTCTTGAGTTATTTCTTATTTACTCAGGAATACTGATGATTATACCAAATATTTTTTACCTTATTCATTTTGAACCCCAACTTTATTCAAAAAATAATTCTTGATAAAATAATTATGAAATAAATTCCTTCCCGTGGGATCTTTCATGAAAATAATTGTTATATGTTTTATCTGGCATGCATTATTATATGAATATTATGATGCGACAAGTGGGACTGGAATTATATATCCCTCCAATTAATTCGTTAATGGGATTAATATCATGATATAATGTGTAATATGCATGAATATGATGCTATATTTTTTCACAATGATGATGTTCTGATTATACACATATGTTATGCATGAACATGGTGCTATCTTTGTTCACAACTATGTGTGGTATTTGACCACTATGACATGATTTTTTTATGAATTTCCATATTCCATGCCTTTATAAAAATTTTCCATAATTATTTTGATGGTGATCCTATGCTTATGATATGATGTTGATGATTATTCTCACCCATGTTACACTAATTGATATCCCTTATTCATCCTCTTACTTGGATTTTTTCTCACCCCTTTCTTTGATGTATATACTCAGGTGATTATATATACTAAGGATAATGTGATATTTTAGAAGGATAAAGAACAAATATTTAAATAAATTTTTATGTTTTATTATGTATAAGTTATGTATGAGTGTAGTTTTCCCAAGACACTAAACCTTTTGATCTTGGATTTTTATATCTATTATGTTATTTATCTTAAAAATGATGTAATAGTCATGTAGGAAAAATTAGGGTCTCTATAATCATGTAACACATTAGAAAAATTAAAAATTAAAAAGAATAATGAAGATATTACTCCCCAAAATTTTGAAGCATTATACATATAAGTATAGAAAATATAATTTCTATTAATGTGTTATGTATGGATCTTTATTCTATACTTTTAAATGACTACATATTATAAAATAAATCAAAATTTTAAAAGTTAAAGAAAATACAAAGGAAAAAAAGAAACCAAGGTTTGAGTTTAGAGGATGTAATAAGTAGGATCCTATTTATAGTTCTACTTATCCATGAACTACAAAACGATTCTTCCACTAGAAGGAAGATATTATTGTCAACTGTGCCCTCTTCTAGTGGTCACTTGGCATACTTCACCATGAATATATCATGGTTCTTCAACCCAGTCACTTAAAAAAAAGAAACCAAGAATGATTAACAATATACTATTGGAACTTTAGGATAATTTTTTCTCTAAAAAAGTATACATAGAACCAACCAACAAGAATATATTTTAATTAAAAGTAAATGGTAAAAAATAGAAAACCATGAGGTTATACCCATGTAACACTCAATTTTAAGTCTTTATCCAGACTTACCCAATTAAAATTATATCCCTGATCATTCAATCAGTATTAATTATTGATGGATTTCACTTCATTATTTTCTAAGAAATCATAAAAAATACCTCTCTAGAAGTATCTAAATTCACCAACTAGAAAAATACCACATTTTTTTTCCAAAACAATAGTAGGAACCCTACATTTCAACTCAAATTTTCCCCTGAAAAAAATCTCTATCATCTCTTTAAATGGTCAATAAAAACATATAAAAATCCCCTAACTGACCAAAAACCATCTCTCATCCCTCCCCACACATATATGGCTCAAAAAACATAAAAAATGTTGCCAAAATATCTATAACCTTATCAGTATTTCTAGGTAATATTACCTAAATGGATTTTAAATCAAATATAACTAAATAATACCATTTTAAATTATCTAATTTCACATTAAAAATATATTTTCCATAGTCTAAAAAATACCCAAATAAAGAGACCCTTTAAAATTCATGTTGGAATTCATCAGACTCATCATCTATCTCAATAGGTAAAATATTTTCATGAAGGTAAACTTGTTCATATTTAACATAATATTATTTTTCAAGTAATTAAAACAAAACACACCCTAGAATTAGGGGCTTGTAAACATTTATTACTAAATCATAAATTCTCATAAAAATACTCAAAACACTTAGGAAGAAGGGTTTGTGATACTGAATGCTGATTCACATAAAGAAAATGAATTTCCTCACAAACATGTGACTAAATGGGTGGAATATTATCCTGAGTTATACTCATTACTAGATGGATTGGTTTATGATGGACCACTTCATGATCTAAAGTAACGAATTTACAAATTGGGATCTCAATTTTCCATACTCTTTCTAACTCCTAATTGTATTCATATTGAAAAATTAATAATTAAAATTTCCATCAACTAATTATTTGATTATATAATAATAAGGGTGATGATTTTTCTTCATATCCTCATATCTAAAACCACCTTTTCAATATATATCAAATTACAACACATAATAAGTGGAGATTCTTTAAAAATATGAAATTATCAAAGATTAAAACCAACTTGAATAGTAAGTTTAACCATTGATATTTCTATGAAAAGGTTGATGTGAGACATGATTAACACTTATATTTTCATCTCTTTGAAGTTTATGACTCTCCATTTAAATTTTATTTTGTATTCAAAAATATAAAAATGATTATTTATTTCTGGAATCACATATTCAACAATTTATTAGAGTTTACTACATGCATACAAGTAAAGTGATAATATTGAAATTATGGTACACACAATAAATAGAAATAAGCAGTTTTGGAAAACAAATTTGAATATATTTAAATATACGTGTCTTTTTATTTTTTTTATATTCACTTTTTTTTTTAATTTTTTTATTGGTCACACATTACTTCCTTTTAAATATATCCAAAAGTTTTATGAGCACAATCATCGATGTTCTTTCAAAATTAAAATTATTTATTTATAACCCTATAAACTACTAGATAGTAGTGAATGAGTGTCGTATCCATATTGAATACTAAAAATGAATCTGTGTTACCAAAAAAATTACATAAAAATTGAAATAGTAGAAAATGAAGTGTTGATAGTGTGAAATGAAATTGAAATAGTAGTAATTATAGTGTTAAAAGTGAGAAAATATGGAAACAATTATAAATAAGAGGAAAACGAACCAATGATGATGTCATGGGAATCAAATTGTCTTTAATTGACTAAGAAATTTTCTGTTCAAGACTCAAGATAACAAAAATATGCCAATGAATATGAATAAAATGTGTCAATAAACCTATATTTCA
Organism: Viscum album; assembly: GCA_963277665.1. Lineage (NCBI taxonomy): Eukaryota > Viridiplantae > Streptophyta > Magnoliopsida > Santalales > Viscaceae > Viscum > Viscum album. The sequence continues at coordinate 1,089,413,723 of OY728160.1, forward strand.
TTAGGTTATATCCATATTATAGTAAAATATCATGATAAAATGATTTGTTTTTTAAAACATAGGAAATGATTTTTTCAAAAATAAAGAAAAGAATTATCATCTTTTTCCAATTTTCAGTGTGTTAGGTGATTATAAAAGGCTTATAAATTCACTAAAATATCCTCTTGGAACATAGAGTATGTGAATTAATACTCATTAATAATAAAATCAAGAGCACTAAGAAAAACTCCAACTAACAACATTTTATAAAAAAGAGTATATCATATTTATGTTGTCAAATCATTTCAATCAGTTACCGATAAAATAATTAAGCACAAAAGTTATTGATGTTATAATGTTTTTATTAACATATTTATCCCAAGAAAACTATAATTGAGAAGTAAAATTAAGATATGGATAAGATTATCTATATCTCTTTATAAATATTGTCTTCTCTCTCTATCTTGAGGTCCTCTATCTGCTTCTCTGAGAATTTTCATACTTATGGATCAGATATATAGTCTCTGATCATCCCCTCTATCACGTGATATGAATCCCCCTTTTAGATAAAATATTCCTTGATTTAATTCCTAGATATTATTAATTCTTTCATATCCAAATTTTCTAGGTGGTAGAACTTAACAGGTCTTTCAGCTTTGATTCCTATAAAGGCTAGGTGAGAATATTTTTAATCTTCTAACTACTTTGAAAATCCCATATACAGATTTATTTGAAATAATGTTATATTAATTTGGTCACAATCTCATATTGATTCAATATTCATCACCCACTAAAAAAAATCCATAATCTTTGAGAGTAAACCTTAAGTTCATTATGTATGTCTCTTTTCACTTGACTAGGTAGGTCTTCATTTAATCTCACTTATTATTAATATCCTTTTTGGGTATTATAATATTTATCTTTCACTAACAAAAACCACTACACACTTCACGTACACTCAAAGTTGACCTCATAATCATAACATTATGGAGATTTGAGGCACCCTTATCCTCATAAAATGATCACCTTTAAACAATAATCAGAATGATCGAATAAAAATTCAATGAAAAAAGATTAAATATTCTCAATTCATTATAATAGAACTCGAAGAGCTTTCATCAAGACCAACATGTACTTATTCAGGTAAGTATCTAACTAACCCCTGTGTTTTTCTTAAAGATACCACCAACAACACAACCCTCTTTGGTTGATCATGGTGTTTCCAAAATACTTTAATTCACAAAGTAATTGATCCAAAAACCAATAATAGGATCAAATAAATTTGTCCTCAAGTAGAATCAAGGTTTGAATTAGTCAACTAGTATCATCCAACATGTAATGTAATTTCTACAACCGCATAAATTCTCATACATGAAAACAAAAACTAGATTGTCCTCCATCGATTAGGTAACCTAATTTAAAATTTATTTGGAATTTAAACTCTCTATCGTGGTGGTGTCTCAAGATTCAATATGAGTGTTTTAATAAATAATATTTTCTTCGACCTCATCTCCTATGGAAATTTCTTGAGCTCAACTATGACCATTTTTATATTCAATAATGATATATAGACCTACGTTTGTGAAGCAAGTCAAAGATAATTTGGTAGGATCTATGGAAGTGCAGTAGGATCACTTTACTGATCATGGACATGCTCATGGTAGGTTGAGGCATTTCACAAGCACTGTAGGTTTAACTTGAAGCTTCTCTTACAGTCACTTTATCTATAACATTTGGTAACATGAAAAGACATAATCATTTAATAATTCAATTTGAAGAAACATGAATTTTAAAGGCATGGTAGGTTGCCTTTTCCATCTTTCTACAACATAGTCACTTTTTGATATTTTTTCTCACAATCGGTATACCGATTGCACATGAAAAACAGAATTAAAAATCAAAAAATCAAAAATATTAAGATAGAAATTTTTTTTAAAAAAAATTAAATTTCCATTAATTTTTTTACTAAATAATAAAAAAATAAAGATATAAAAAAATTAAATTAAATAAACATATATATTAATCATAAGTACTTAAATTAATATTTTAAAAGAAAATTAAAAATAAAATAAAATAAATATAAATACAAATAATGGAACCATTGATAATTTAAACATAAAAACACACATTAAAATAGAATATTCAAAGTTTTAATATTTCAATTAAAAATTAAACACAACCCTATAATTAACCAATTAAATGCATATTTTATCATTAAACACATAGTTTATAAAAAAAGTGATGTGAAAAAATACATGAAATAAAATCCACATCAGTTCACCATAATGGTCTAATACAAGGAGAGTATGATGATGATGTGTTGATGTTCTAATAGCTAATAATACTCACTACAATTGTTATGAATGCTTATGAAGGATACATTGGAAATCCTAGAGACATTCCATATTCTTCTCCTATATTCACTACTTTGGTGACGCTAGGGTTAGTTTATAGAATTGTGAGTCTATACATGATTAGTATAGAAAAAAAATTACAGCGCATCATCAAATCTTGATAAATTCTCCATTGGATTCCAAATTTTCTATAGCAACTTGATCCCTTTACACATATTATTACATTATTTTAAGTATAATTTAACCATCAAATAAAAAACAAGGATTGAAAAGTCTAGTATACTTGGAAGATTAGGTACATAATTAAAAATCATGAAACAAAAATAAAAAAATATATTTTATTTAATATCCATAATGGGATCTTAAATTCATTTGAGCTATTACATATTTATTGGATAACCTGGGGAATACATGAATCAGGGGATGACCTAAAAAATCCCAGTAAGGGAATAAACATATGAATAAAGCATAGTGCATGAGTTAGAATACATAACACGATATAATAAAACGAAATAAAACACGTATAAGCATATAGAATTATAATATGTAGATCATGGGATAATGTAATCATGGAATCATAGGAATTTTTAAGAAACATAAAAATGAAATAAACATGAGTCAAGGCTAACTACCAAGTCTATATCACATGGTGGACAATGTCCCATAAAGGAATCAAGTTTATTTCCTATCCCAACATGACATATCATGAGACCAAAACATTAATTAATGAATTAGAGCACTATTTGGGTGCATCCATCATAGAATGTTAATTAATTTGTGTGCCATATAAAGAATCAAACCTAAGGAATATATATAAGGGTTTCCCATGGAAATAAATTGGTATCGTAATCATGTAATAATTCATAACCAAAGAGAATATCATAATGGTGGCAATGAAAGAATATATTTAAAAAATAATTTGGAATTAATAAGATAAATTAGGTATAGATATTGATAAATAATGTCCAAATGAAGTAAAAACATGTAAATAAGTGTTTAAGAATCTTTATAAATTAGCTACTTTAGTGCGGTATAAGGGAAAATATCAAAGAATATTTAAAGCGGACAAAGGAATAATTGTTTCAATAAAACCAGAAATGGATTAATATAGTTTTTATTGATAAAAAGAGTTATTTTAGGAAAAATATTTGTGTCTTAAAACATATTATGGATTGTAATTGAAAATGGGTAAGAAATTGGGAATTTTTCTTTAATCGGGTTTGCTTGTCATGAAGAATTGAGAAGGGAATCTAATAAAACATGTATTTCCCCATAAAATATAGAATAAGTGAGATATGAACATATTTTTGGAAAATACACAAATAATTTATGAGGGGTAAATAATAATAATCAATAATTAAATTTGGGTAAAGAGAGAGAAATCAAAACGCAAAGGAAAATGGGGGTTTAGAGAGATTCTCGTACCTTATGTCTGGAACTATTCTGTAATTGTACTTAATTTCCTAGATAATAAAATTAGAATCATTAATAATTTAATTTATAAGATATTAAATATATATTTTATTTATTATAATTTTTTTTATTAGTGGAATTTTTTTTGAGTTATAGTGTTTAATTTTGTCGTTCTATGAGCATTCGTTTCTTGGATTTCATGATCAGTTCCCTTGAGTTTAATTATAGATGTTATTTTCAAATGGAAATGAAATAAAAGAAGTGGAATTATATTATATTTATGAACATAGATAATTTTAAATGGTCCCATATATCAATTTTCTTCATACATGAGAATGATTCATTAGATGAAATGTTAAAAATGAACGTTAGTTTATTTTGGTGAATTTTCGATCATCACAAACTAGTTTTGTTTCATTATTTAATATTAAGTATATATATTCATTATAGATAATAAAAAAAGTTGTAATATAATTTTTAAAATTTAGTTTAACCATTATAATGGTTTTATGACCATCCATGAATGTGGTAATAGAAAATGAAAAATCATTATCCATGAAGGTGGTGGATCAACACATCGCGAATGATGTTTTCATTTTTAAGATAAAAAAGAGAATATAAGAGATTTCATGATGGATATACCATTAAAATAATAATATTATATTATATATATGATATTGTAGTTATCATTTCACTTTTTAAAGGGTAGGTGATTGAAGGATAAGAAAATAAAATAAAATAAAAGAGAATGACGGAGGGTTTTTCCTCTTGAGTGTTGTCTCCTTGAGAACCTCCTTCAGGAACATGGAAATGGTCTTTTAGTGAGACCAGAAATACTATAATACGAGGAATATATTTGATAGAGTAATTGGGTAGAATATAATAAATATTTAATGATTATAAGGTGTGAGTATAAGAGGTGGTGAGGGGTGATATTTATAGGGGGAGGAGAGGGGTATTTTTGATTATTATATTCATTATTTTATTATTTTGGCTCAAAAATATCAATAGTGTTGATAAATATTACTAAATATATTAAATAATTATGATGTTTTTGATATTATGGTTCTTCAACCATCCATAAATCAGTAATTACTCAAACATTCAAGTATTTGTTAAATACCGTAAATTACAATATTTCACTATTAAAAAAAACAACTATTTGAGAAAAATCCAAAAATTTCACCCTAACCATTTTTCAAAGTGAAGATTTCAGAAATAGAATCCATTTTATGAAAATAATTTTCTAAATATATTAAATTTAACTTTTAATTAAAATCACCATTTATTCAAAAAATACCGATTTTAAAATTATAACTAATTTTATGACACTTTGAAAAGTTAATTAAGGTCTCAAAAAATTATATTGTAATAATATGACAAAAAAGTATTAATTTATGTGTCTATTTTTTAAAAATAATTTCTTTTATATAATTATATCAATTATAAAATTTTAAATAAATATTTACATTTCACAAATATATCAATACTTAATTTATCATTTTTAAAACATTTATTTACCCATTCCATGATATAAATAAATTATATTTTCATTCAAAAGGTATCCAAATTTTATTTACACTTTAATAGGTGAGGTCACTATTTTATTGGCTAATTTACTATTCCTAATGATCACATTACTATTCGAATAGTCAAGTTACTATTCCATTGGTATAGGTTCCTTAATTTCTATAAATACCACTTATTTCATTCTTAATTTATGAAAATAATGTTTTTATTCAGTTATCTATGTGATTTATGTGTTTTATACTATATAAAATAATTATAATAAGGGGAATTCGATTGATAAAATTCTGGGTCATTAAATTCTTCTCCCTTATGAAATGTTGCCTTTGAAATTTCGTTTTACATTCTAAGTTGGAATACTTCTCCTTCATTTCTTCCTTTAATTACCATTTTTCCTCTTGGTAATTATGTTCGACCACAATTCTTTGGCTAGGTGAGTAGGCTTGTTACATATTAATTTATCTCTATGGTCCAAGATCTTTACCAAATTCTCTTCATATGAGAGGGTTTTATCCAATTATACCACCTCTAGATTTAGTTTATATGAGGGATCTAGTACATAATTACTCAATAGAGATATATGGAATATATATTATACTTGATACATGATAGGTGGAAGTGCTAGTTGATAGGCCACAACTCCAACATGATCAAGAATCTCGATGGGGCTGATGTACCTGAGAGTTAGCTTTCCTTTCTTCCCAAATCTCACAATTCTATTCCATGGAGATATGAAAATAAATACCATGTCTCCAACCTTAAACCCCATGCCTCGTCAATGATTTTTTCTGCATAAGCATTCTGTTGACTTTGGGATACCTTGATGTGATACTGAATGGCTTTCACCTTTTCTACTATTTCTTCTACCATTTCAAGTCCCAACAGCTTATGTTTACCAACTTCATCCCATCTTGCTAGTGTTATTAATTTTTATATAAAGGGATTCATATGGATCCATTTGGATTCTTGAGTGGACACTATTTTTGTATGCGAACTTGACCAGAGGAAAATATTTTTCCCATCCTTCGTTGAAGTCCATATAAAATGGTCTCAACATGTCTTTAAGTGTTTGAATAGTCTTCTTAGATTGGCCATCAGTTTGAGGATAATAAGCCATACTGAAGTTTATCTTAGTGTTTAGAGAATATTAGTCTTTTCCATAACATAGAGGTAAATATCAGATATAGATCAGATACAATCAATAGTGGTAGTTCATGTAGCGTTACTACTTGTCTAATGTATATCCAGGAAATTTGATCTAGTGAGATGTCCTCTAAAATTGTGATAAAGTGAGCTGTCTTTATAAGATGATCCACAAAAACCCATATAACATTGTTTCCTCTAGATATATTCGAAAGTTTGGAGACAAAGTTCATGGTGATGTTTCTTGATTTCCATAATGATATGGGTAATAGTTGCATCACCCCCTTAGAATTTTTCCTTTCAGACTTCACTTGCTGATGTACAAGTCACTTTTATATATATTTAGCAATCACCTTTTTCATATTGTCCCACCAATAGTTCTCTCTAAGATCTCGATACAACTTTGTACTTCCTGGGTGAATAGAGAATGTTGAGCTATGTGCATTATTTTGAAGCTCTTTCCTTATATATAGATTTGGATGGTACACTTAGTGATGAAGGAAATCTAAAAACTACTTCCTCATAAATTTTTAACTCTGATGATTTCCCCTTTCTTATAGCTTCCACATTTTTTCTGAATCTCATCATCATTTCTTTGAGCATACTTTATTTTCTCTATAAGAGATGGCTGTGAAATAATTTGAGAAAAAATTGATGATGTTCCTTACTTAATGATTCTCATATCCATCCTATGTAAATATAAAAAGACTAGATCCCTCTTAATTCTCACCATTGTTAAAGTTGGAGGATCCTTTATACTTAGAGAATCTTCCACTTTATTAACTTTTCCAGGATGGTAGTGAATTGGGTAGTCCTAATCCATGATGAGCTCTAACCATCTTTGGTGGTTTATATTACGATGATTATGTGTGGATATATATTTTAGGATCTTATGATTAGTATATACCTCATACTTATCCGCATAGAGATAATTCCTCTATATTTATAATGCAAAGATCACAACTACCAACTCCATATCATACACTTGATAGTTTTTCTCATGAACTTTCAGTTTCCTTGAGATATAAGATATCAATTTATCATTTTTCATTAGTATTCATCCTAATAAATTATTTTAATCATCAATATATACCAAAAATAGTTTCCCACTTGTTATTAGTGTGAGTAATGGTGCATCGATAAGTCTCATTTTCAATTCATTGAAGTATTATTCACATTCACTGGTCTAGATAAACTTTACTCCCTTATGAATCAGTTTGGTTAATGGGTTTAAAAATTGTGAGAAGTTATTCAAAAATAATAGATAATACCCAACTAGACCAAGTAAACTATGGATCTCTATTATAAATGTTTTCCTAGGCCACTCTTCAATTATGTATGTCTTTTAAGGGTCCACAAATATTACTTTTCTGGTGACAAAATTCCCCAAGAATGATACTTACTTCATATAGAACTCACATTTTCTATACTTTTCATAAATTTTATCAATTAGAAAAGTATTTAACATAGTATTAAACTTATCCTCATGCTCCTCCTTGATATTGGATTATATCAGTATATCATCAATAAATACTGCCACATTTATTTGAGGTAATATCTAAAGAATATATTCATTATGTCCATGAAAATTACTGGAGAATTAGTGAGTTTTAAGGAAATCACTATGAACTTATAGTGTCCATACCTTGTTTGAAATACATTCTCGGGAATAACTTCCTTCTTTACCTTTAATTAGGGATATATCGACCAAAGTTTTACCATAACGAAATTCTTGTCCCCACATAGTTGATCGAACAATTCATCTATTAATGGAATGAGATACCTGTTCTTTATCATGATTTTGTTGAGCTCATGATAATCAACATATAGGTTCATTGATCCATCCTTATTCTTGATGAAGAGGACTAATGTACCCCATGGTGAATCAGTTATGCATATGAAACCATTATCTAGATGCTATTTTAACTTCTAATTTAGTTTCTCTAACTCAATGGTGGCCATTCTATAAAGTGACATTGATATAGGTAGAGATCTAGGAATAAGTCAAATTGAGAAATCAACATCTCAGTTAGAAGGAATACTATACAATTCTTCGGGGAACACATCAATGTAGTCCATCATGATGGGAATGTATTTGAGGATTATCCTCTTCTTTTTTATCAACCATTTGAGCAAGATATTCTTACTCATAAGGCAATAATATCCATAATTTAGATGATGATTATAAAGGATATTTAACCTCCTCCTTTCAATTTTATAGAATTGGAGGATTCTTCAGGATGTGAAGAGTGATCTTTCTTTCCTAATAATTGATATTGGATTTGTATAAAGATATAAAATCCATGCCCAATATAGTATTAATCTCCACCAAAGGAAGTAAGACAAGATTTACTGGGAGGTTCAGTCTACAAAAAATAATTGGGGAGGAGTTATATAATTTGGATACAATAATTTCTCCATTTTATATTCTTATAGATAACAAAAACCACATATTTTAAAGTGGTGTTTGAATAGTTCTACAAATACTTAAAGTTATGAATGAATAAATAGAACCGAAATCAAATAGTACATTATCTATTCTTTAATGAATAATCAGTTTACCGGTCACCATGATATTTTTGGGTTCCACATCAGCAGTAGTGATAGAAAATTCCCTTCCCTGTTTCCTTGGGATTTTTTTGTTGTTGATTTCCTCCAACAAATCATGGCTTAGGGAAATGGATCACATAATTCCCATGTTCCTTATAGTTGAACCCTACACTATAGGCTGAGTGTTGATTGAAACCTTTCTTTATTCTTCCAAATTTGTACAATTATTCATATCCATTCATCAATTATTATCCAGACACCCCTATCTTCCACATTTCAAGCATCTTATAGTTCCCTTTAGACAATTCCTAGGATTCTTCTTCCAACACTTTTGACACGTGGTATTTTGGGTTTTATTCCCATCATAGGATTTATCTATTGATATTCCCATAATAAATCCATTTTATTTTTTAATCTCCAAACCCACAAGACTAATAAGAGTCTTCAATATCTATTTCAACATTAAGGAAAAAACATGAAATCTACCCATAACTGTCGAAGTCACAAATCATCAAAAATTGTCATAGAATCATCTTTACTCAACTAAAGAAATGATTGAACTTGATTTTAGTGTTCATGAAAATGCCAGATGAATATCATAAAATACTTGTAATGTTTTCCTCATATTCTCTAATAGAATATTTTTCCTTTTACTTCAATCTAAGGAACTCCCTTTCTTTATTAATATGAAGAGTTTGGGGGAAATATTTATTGAATTTTTTTCTTGAATTACTACCAATCCATGGAATCAATTTACTCCTTAGAATTTTTGTTTCTAATCAGTTTCCACCACTGATCAGCTTCCTCATAAAAATTATATACTTCTAGTAGGACTTTCTCTTCTTTTAATCACTGGAGGATAGATAATATCTTCTCATGGAAGTTAATCTATTGTTCTGTGATAACGGGATCTAAAGATCCACTGAATATGGGATGCCTTTGTCGCAAAAATGATTCAAACTAAACTTGATATTTATTAGGAGGAGGAGGTAATTACACATGATTCAACTTATTATTCATAACTTTATCCAATTTAGAAAGTAATTTCATGAATTGTTGAGCTCCCATTCCCATTATATTTGGCATTTCATTAAGAAAATCATCACATCAATTATTGGAATGGGTTCTCCTATTTATAGCCATTAAATAAAAAAATAAAGTAAAATTAGTGGGGATTTAATACTTATCTAATAATAATATAAAAAGGAAACATAGAACATAGAAGGATAAACTTGTAAATGGGAAGTATATCCTATCATGTGATTCCTTAAGTTTTAATCTAAGTTATCCACAGTAATAGAATTATCCCTAGGGTTCTTACTAAAGTTTTATATTCCTAATATCTAAAAATAACTATCCTGTGATCTAATACCAACTATAGTGGCCCTATCTCTTTACATGTATTATTACATGATTTTAAGCACAATTTAACCATCAAATAAAAATCAAGGATCCAAAAGACTAGTTTATTTGGAAGATTAGGCACATAATTAAAAACCATGAAACCAAAATAAAAAAACTATTATTTAAGAACCATAATAAGTTCCTAACTTAAGTTATATTTTCATAGGATAACCCAAGGAATACATTAACCAATGTATTAGATAATAAATACTAGTAAGGGAATAAACAAAGGAATAATGCATATCACATGGGTTAGAAGGCACAACATAATGAAATAAAAAGGCATGGAATATGAATAAACATATTAAATCATAACATTTAGATCATGGTATCAGGTAATCTTGGCATTATAATAATTTGGAAGCAACATAAAATATTACATAAACATGATTCAAGGATAATTCCCACGACTATATCACCTGGTTGACAAATTTCAAGAAAGGAATGAAGTTTACTCCCATTACCAAAATGACATATCATGAGACTAAAACATTACCAAATGAATTGGAGAACTATATGGGAACACTCATCATAAAATGTTCATGCATATTTGTTTTTTATAAATAATCAAACATAATAATTAAACATAAGTGTTACCCATGGAATGAAATGGGTATCATAATCATGTCATAAGTAATAACCAAAGAGAATATCATAATGGTGGCCATGAAATAATGGATTTAAAAAAACTTGGGAATTAATAAGGGAAATTAGGAATAGATCATAATAAATTATTTCCAACTTAATTGAAAAAATTTCATAGAGTGTTTATGAAACTTTAGAAATTATCCAATTTAGTTTGGTTTAAGGGAAAATATTAAAGAGTCTTTGAATCAGACAAAGGAGTAATTTTTTGAGTAAAAATGGAAATGAACTAAGATAGTTTCTTAGGATAGTACAATTTATTTTATAAAAAATATTTGTGGGTTAAAATATATTATGTATTGTGCTTGAAAATGGGTAAGAAATTGGGAAGTTCCCTTTAATCGTGTTTTCTTATCAGGAAGAATTAAGAAGGGGACCTTATAAAAAATATATTTACCCATCAAATAAAGAAGAATTGATTTAGTAATTTTTTTGGGAATATAAACACATAATTTAGGATGATTAAAATATAATAATTAAGAATTACATTGGGGTAAAGAGAGAGAAAGTGTAACCTGAAGAAAAAATGTGGGTTCAGAGAGAATCCATTACATTATATCCAAAACTATTGTGAAATCGATCTTAATTTCCTATATAATGAAATTAGATTCATTAATAATTTAATTTATAACCCCTTAAATATATATTTTATTTATTATAATTTTATTTGGTTTATTTATGTCCATTTTATTGAGTTATAGTGTTTAGTTTTGTCATTCTGGGAGCGTTCGTTTCATGGATTTCATGACAAGTTCTCTTGAGTTTAATTATGAAAGTTCTTGTCAAATTTAAGAAAAAATTAAGAAGTGGAATTATATGATATTTATGAATCTCTATAATTTTAAATTGTCCCATATATTTTTTTTTCATATATTATAATGATTCCTTAGATGAGATGATAATGACGAATGTTAGTTTATTTTAGTGAATTTTCGATCATCACAAACAAGTTTTGTTTCATGATTAAATATTATATATATATATTAGTTACAAAACATAACGAAATTTAATATAAATTTTAAAATATTTTTTAAGAATTATAATTGTTTTAAGACCATCCATGAAGGAGGTAACAGAAAAAAAATATCATCATCCACGAAGGTGGTGAATCGACACATCCCGAATGATGTTTTTATTTTTAAGATAAAAAAGATAAGAAAAGATATTTTATGATGGATATATGACTAACATAATAAAATTAAATTATATGAATTATAATGTAGTTGTCATGTCACTTTGTATAGGGGAGGTGAGGTGAGGATAAGAAAAGAAAATAAATTAAAAGAGAAAGAGGGAGGGTTTTACCTCTTGCGTGTTATCTCATTGAGAACCTACTAAAGGAACTTGGAAATGGTATTTTGGTGAGACCAGAAAGATCAAAACTTAGGTAAGAGGTTTGGGAGATTAATTGGTCAGAATATAAGAAAGATTATAGGGTTATAAGGTGTGAGGAGAAGAGGTCGTATTTATAGAGGGTGGAGAGGGGTTCTTTTGATCATTATATTCAATATTTTATTATTTTGGATCAATACTATCAATATTGTGGATAATTATCACATAATATATTAAAAAATAAAGTATAGTTGTAGATTATGGTTCTTATATCATCTATACATTATACATGAGTAAAACATTCATGTATTATATAGATACCATAAATTACCGTATTTCACTATTCACCAAAAAATCAACTATTTTAGAAAAAAACTGAAAATTAAACCTAACCATTTTTAAGGTGTATATTTAAAAAATGAAATCCATTTTATGAAAATAGTATCATAAATATGGGAAATTTAATTCTTAATTAAAATGATCATTTATTTGGAAAATACTGATTTTAAAATTATAACTGATTTTGTGACACTTTGAAAAATTAATTACGGTCTCATAAAATTATCCATTAATCATAAGAAAAAAATATATTAATTTATGAGTCTATTTTAGGATAATAAATTTGCTTTTAAATAGTTATATTAATTATAAAATTTTAAATAAACATTAACATTTCACAAAAATACCAATACTTAATTTATCATTTTTAAAATATTTATTGACATATTCCATGATATAAATATTTTATATTTTAATTAATAAGGTACCTAAATTTTATTTATAATTTCATAGGTTATGTTACTATTCTATTGGCTGATTTACTATTCCTAATAGTCACATTACTATTCCAATGGTCAAGTTACTATTCTATTGGTACATATTTCTTAATTTCTATAAATACTACTTATTTCAATATTTATTTATAAAAATAATGTTTTTATTATGTTATCTATGTGATGTATGTGTTTTATAGTATATAACACAATTATAAGAAGGTTAATTTGATTGATTAAATTATAAATCCTTACATTCTTACCCCTTATGAAATATCACCCTCAAAATTTTGTTTTATATTCTAAGCTCAAAATAGGTGAGGATACTTCTCCTTAATTTCTTCCTATAGTTCCCATGTTGCCTCTTTTTTACTTATGGTTCTTACATATTACTTTGTCTAGGTGAGTATTATTTTTACATAGAACTTTATCTCTATGGTCTAAAATCTTCACTAGATTCTCTTCATACGAGAGTTCGTTATCTAATTGTACCCCTCCAGATTCAGTACATGTGAGGAATTTGTTATATACTTCCTCAAGAGGGTTATATGGAATACATCATGTACTTGAGAGGTATGTGGAAGTGTTAGTTGATAGGCCATAGCATCAAAACAATCAAGAATCTCAAAGTAGATGCTGTACCTGGGGCTTAGCTTTCCATTCTTCCCAAATATCACGATCTTCTTCCATGGAGATATGCGGAGGAATACCATATATCCATATTTAAACTCTAGGTCCCATAAATTATTTTTTGTATAGGTCTTCCATCGACTTTGGGCTTACTTGATGTGATGCTAAATGGGTTTCACCTTTTCTACAATTTCTTCTACCATCTCAGGTCCTAGAATCTTACATTCATCAACTTCATCCAAGAATTCTGGTGTTCTACATGTTTTTACATAAAGGGATTTATCTGGATCCATTTGGATTCTTGAGTGGAAACTAGTATTGTATGAGAAGTCGACCATATGAATATGTTGGTTCCATCCTCTCTAGAAGTCCATAGAACATTCTCTCAACATGTCTTCTAGTATTTGAATATTCCATTCAGATTGGACATTAGTTTGAGGATAATAATTTATAATGAAGTTCAACTCATTGTTTAGAGCATGTAGGAGAATTTTATAGATCTTGGTGGTAAATATCAGATCTTGATCAGATATAATTGATTTTGGTACACCATGAAGCCTTACCACTTCTATGATGTATATCTGTGCAATTTGATCTAATGATAAGTCCTCTAGAATTGTGATAAATCAAGCTATCTTTGTAATATGATCCATAATAGGACATATAGTATAGTTTCCTTTAGATGTCTTTGGAAGTATAGTGACAAAGTACTTGGTTATGTTTTCTCATTTCAATGTTGGTATGAATAATAGTTTCATCATCCCATTATAAATTTTTATTTTATCCTTCACTTATTGACATACCAAGCACTTTGATGTATATTTAGTGATACCATTCTTCATATGGTCCCACCAATAGTTCTCTTGGATATCCTAGTACATATTTGCGCTCCTTGGGTGAACAAAGAAGGTTGAGCTATGTGTGTCTTTTAGAAGCTATTTCTTTATCTCTGGATTTGATGGTATACATAGTCATGACCCAAATCTTACAAATCCTTCCTTATAAATTTTAATTCAGTGGGGTTCCACATTATTACAACTTCAACCTTTTTAGGAATTTCCGGATCATTTCTTTGAGAATACATTATTTTATCCATAATGGATGATTAAGAAATCATTTGAGAAAGGATTGATGATGTTCATTCATTAATGATTCCTATGTCCATCCTTTAAAAATCTAAAAATATCGGATCCATCTCTATTATCATCATTGTTAAAGTTATATGATCATTTCTACTTAGAGCATTTGCTACTTTATTCTCTTTTCCAAGATGGTAGTGGATTGAGCAGTCATAATCTTTGATGAGTTATAACCATATTAACTCGTGCATATTAATATCCTTCTGTGTGAATATATATTTGAGGAACTTATGATCTGTATATATCTCACACTTATCCCCATCGAGATAATTTCACCATATTTTTAATGAAAAGATCACAACTGTCAACTCCATATAATTCATTTGATAGTTTTTCTCAGGAAATTTTAACTTCTGTGAGGTGTATACTATCCGTTTATAATTTTTAATTAGCACACAACCTAATAACTTATTTGAATCATTACTATATACCATAAAGTGTTCCCCACTTGTTAGTAGTGTGAGTATTGGTTCAGTGATATGCCTCTTTTCAACTCTTTTAATTATTATTCACATTCAATGGTCTATATAAACTTTAGTCACTTCTAAGTCAATTTGGTTAATGGGTTTGAAAATTGTTATATTTTCTTAAAAAATCATCGATAATACCCTGATAGACCAAGGAAACTATGGATATATATTATAGATTTTGTCTTGGGCCACTCATAGATTAACTTTTTCTTGGAAGGGTCCATATATATTTCTTTTCTAGTGATAACATGACCCAATAATGATAATTCCTTTATATAGAACTCACATTTACTGTACCTTTCATAAATTTTCTCCCTTCACAAATTCTTTATCAGAATATTCAAATTCTCATCATGATCCTCCTTAGTATTGGATTATATGAGAATATCATCAATAAATATTACCAAAAATTTGTAAAGGTAATCTCTAAATAATCTATTCAATAATTCCACGAAAAGTGATGGATCATTAGTTATTATTAAGGGAATCACTATGAACTCATAGTGTCCATTCCTTGTTCGAAAGGCAGTCATGGGAATATACTCCTTTTACACCTTTAATTGGTTATATCCGAACTGAAGGTCTACCATAGATAAATACTTGAACCTATGTATTTGATGGAATAATTCATCTATTAGTGGAAGGGTATACTTGTTCTTCATCATGTTTTTTAAGCTCATGATAATCAATGTAGATGTACTGTGATCCATCCTTCTTCTTGAAGGAGAGGATTGGATCACCACATGGTTAAGAACTCAGGTGAATGAAACCCTTTCCCAAATTCTCTTGTAACTTATTATTTATTTCCTCCAACTCAATAGTGGATATTCTATAAGGTTTCTTTGACATAGGCAGCGAACCATGGATAAGTTCAATTGAGAACTCAAACTCTCAGTCAGGAGGAAGACCAACCGATTCTTCATTGAATACATTAATGAAGTCCCTCATGATAGGTATGTATTAGATCATGATCCTATCCTTTGTATAAATTATTTGATCTAGATGTTCTTGCTCAGAAGGAAATAATATCCACAATTGAGATGATGATTCTTAAAGAGATTCATCCTCCTCCTTACACTTGTTCAAAATTAGAGGATTCTTTGGGATATAAAGAGTGATATCCCATTCCCGACATTTGATATTTTATTTTTATAAAGATTACCAATCCATGTCCAATATATCATCAAATTATAATAAAGGAAGTTAGATAAGATTTACTGGGAGGTTTAGTCCAAAAACATTAACCGAGGATTATTTATATACTTTGGATGCAAGAATTACTCCATTTTCTATTCTCAAAGATAAATCAACCTCTATATTTTGAGGTCATGTTTGAATATTTATACTAAACTTTAAATATATCAATGAATGTTTATTACTATAATAAAATAGTACATTCACTATTATGGAATGAATAATTAGCATACTTATCACCACATCATTTTTGGGTTCCACCTCATTAGTGTGATAGAATATTTCCTTCTTTTTTGCCTTTTAGGTTTCTGTTGTTGATTATCTCTAAAAAATATTTGATTAGGGAAATCGATCACATAATACCCATGTTCCTTGTAGTTCAAGAACTTAATTATATGCTGAGTGTTGATCTAAACCATAATTTATTCCTACAATTTTGTGGGATTATTCATATCCCCTTAGTTATTATTATCCAGATGAACCTCTCTTACACATTAAAAGCATCTATAGGTTCCCATTAGATGATTCTAATGATTCTTCTTCCCACACTTCAAACATGTGGGATGTTAGGGTTTCTTCCCATCATGAGATTTATATGTTGATCCTCCCATATTAAACTCCATTTTCCTATTTTTATCTTTAGGCCCATAATACCACTGAGAGTCTCCAATATCTATTTCAAACTTAAGGGAACAATATAAAATCTCCTCAAAACTTTCAAATTCTCAAATCTCAAACTCTTTTCATAGACTAGGATTGAGTTCGCTAAAGAAGCAATCCAACTTGATTTTAGTGTTCATGAAAAATCTAGAGGTGTATCGTGCAAGCCTTGTAAGATTTTTCTCATATTCCCCAATAGACTTGTTTTCATTTTGATTCACTATGATGAACTCCCTTTTCATATTAAAAAGTAGAGTTTGGGGAAAATATTTATTGAAAGATATTTTCATGAATTCCTATCAATAAGTGGAATCAATTTCCTCCTTGGAATTTGTGTTTCTGATCAGTATACACCATTGATCAATTTTTTCATCAAAATGATAGACCAATGCCACAAATTTCTCTTCTTATGAGCACTATAGAACATATGACATATTCACAATGAAGTTAATACATTGTTATGCGATGATAGGATCAGAAGATACACTAAAGATCGGAGGAATATTTCATATAAAGGATTCAAATAAAAATTGATCTTTCTTAGTATAAGGAGGGAATTCCACATGATTCAAGTTATTATTCATAACTTAATCTAATTGAGAAAGTAGTTTTATGATGTTTTGAGCTCCTGTTCCCATTAGATTTGTAATTTCATTAGGGAAACCATCACACTGCCTATTACATTGACTGTTGACATGAGTTATCCAATTTATAACTATTAAATAAAAGATAAAGTATAGTTAGGGGGATTTAATACTTAGATAATAATCATATAACAATAAATAATTGAACAATGAAGGATAAACTTTTAATTGGAAATTATACCCTATCTTTTTATTCCCTATGTTTCAATCTAATTTATACATATTGATAGAATTATCCGTAATATTATTACTAAAGTTTTATAGTCCTAATATATATAAATAACTATAGTATGATATGATATAAATTATGTAGGCCCTATCACTTTTAATATATTATTACATTATTTTAATCACAATTTTACCAGTAAATACAAACCAAGGACCACAAATTCTAGTGTCTTTGGAAGATTATGTACATAATAAAAAAACATGAAACCAGAATAAAAAAATCTTTTATTTAATCTCAATAATGAGCTCTTAAATTCCTTTTAGTTCTTATATATTCATAGTATAACCTTGGGAATACATGAGAAATAGATGAGTTAAAAAATCCCAGTAAGGGAATAAACAGAGGAATAAAGCACATCACATTAGTTAGAAGGCATAAAATGATGAAATAAAAAGGCATGGAAAATTAATAATCATATGGAATCATAAAATATAGATCATGAGGTCATGTAATCATGGAATCATAGGAAATTGGAAGAAACATACAACACAACATAAACACGAGTCAAGACTAACTTCCAAAACTATATCACATAGTGGACAAAGTCCCATAACGGAATCAGGTTTACTCCTTATCCCAACATGAAGTCTAATGAGAGTAAAAAATTACCCAATTAAATGGGTCACTATTTGGTAACACGCATCATAAAATGTTCATGCATATGTGTTCCACATAAAGAGTCAAATATAAGGAATAAACATAAGGGTTTCCCATGGAATGAAATGGCCATCGTAATAATGTCATAAGGCATAACCAAAGGGAATATCATAATGGTGGATATGAAAGAATGAATTTAAAACGTGATTGGGAATTAATATAGGAAATTAGGCAAATATAATGATAAATTATTTCTTAATTAAGTGAAAACATGTAAAATAGCGTTGAAGAAACTTTATAAACTATCCACTTTAGTACGGTTTAAGGGAAAATATCAAAGACTCTTTAAAGAGGATAAATGAATAATTGTCTATATAAAACTAGAAATGAACTAAGATATTTCTCATGATAAAAAGATTTATTTTAGAAAAAATATTGTGGGTTTAATAAATATTATGGATTTTACTTGAAAATGAGTAATAATTTGGGAAGTTCCCTTTAATCAGCTTTGCTTATCGAGAGAAATTGATAAAAAATCATTACAAAAAAAATATTTCCCCATCAAATAAATAATAATTGAGCTAGGAAAATATTTTTGGAAAATAAAAATATAATATATGATGAGTAAATAATAATAATTAAGAATTAAATTGGGGTAAATATAGAGAAATCATAACTTGAAGAAAAAATGGGGGTTTAGAGAGAATCCCCTACCCTATGTATAAATCTATTCTGCACTTTTACTTAATAGCTTGGATAATAAAATTTGAGTCATTAATAATTTAATTAATAACCCATTAAAAATATATTTTATTTATTTTAATTTTATTAGGTTCATTTACGTCCATTTCTTTGAGTTATAGTGTTTAATTTTGTCACTCTAGGAGCATTCGTTTCAGGGATTTCATGATCGGTTCCCTTGAGTTTAATTATGGAAGTTCTTGTAAAATATAATAAAAACTAAATAAGTAGAATTATATGATATTGATGCACCTCAAAAATTTTAAAATTATATATATATATATATATATATATATTTGTTTTTAGATATTAGAATCACTCATTAGATAAAATGTCAATGATGGATGTTAATGTATTTTGGTGAATTTTCGATCATCATGAACTAGTTTTGTTCCATTATTTAATATTATATATATATATTAGTTTTATAATATAAAAAAGTTTTAATAAACCTTTTCAAATTTTTTTTAACCATTATAATGGTTTTATTACCTTCCATGAAGGCGATAATAGAAAATGAAAAATCATCGTCCATGAAGGCAGTGAATCGACAAATCACGGACGATGTTTTCATTTTTAAGATAAAAAAGAGAAGAGAAGAGAATTGATGATGTATATATAATTAAAATAATAAAATTCCAGTATATGTATGATATAGGAGTTATCATGTCACATTGGATAGGGTAGGTGAGGTAAGGATATGAAAACAAAATAAATTAAAAGAGAAAGAGGGAGGGTTTTATTGCTTGAGTGTCATATCCTTGAGAATCTCCTTAAGGAAATTAGAAATGGTAATTTGGTGATACTATAAATAACAAATATTTTGGAAGAAGTTTAGGAGAGTAATTAGGAAAAATATTAGCAAGATAAAACTCTTATAAGGTGTGAAGAGAAGAGGTGGTGAGGGATTGTATTTATAGGGGGAGGAGAGGGGTATTTTTGATTATTATATTCCTTTTTTTTGTGTTGGATAAAGAATATCAATAAGGTTTATAATTATCAATAAATTTATTAAATAAAGAAGTTTAGTTTTAGTTTATAGTTCTTACATAATCCATATATCATCCATGACTCAAAAATTAAAGTATTTTTCAAATATCATACATTATTGTATTTCACTATTCACTAAAAATTATACTATTTTTGAAAAATCCCAAAACTTCACCCTTACCATTTTTCAAAATATAGATTTCGAAAATGGAATCTATTTTATGTAAATTGTTTTCTAAATGTTATAAATTTAATTTTTAATTAAAATCATCATTTATTTGAAAAATACCGATATTAAAATTATAACTGATTTTATGACACTTTGAAAAATTAATCAAGGTCTCATAAAATTATCTTATACTAAAAAAAGAAAATATTAATTTATAAGTCTATTTTAGAAAATAAATTTTCTTTTAAATCATTATATTAATCGTAAAATTATAAATAAAAATTTACATTTCACAAAAACACCAATAATTAATTTATCATTTTAAAACATTTATTTAATTATTCCATGATATAAATATATTATATTTTTAATCGTAAGGTACATAAATTTTATTTATACTTTCATAGGTAAGGTTACTATTCTATTTAAAGATTTATTATTTCTAATGGTCACATTACTATTCCAACAGTCATGTTAATATTCCGTTGGAATAAGTTCCTTAATTTCTATAAATACCACTTATTTCATTAATAATTTATGAAAATAATGTTTTTATTAGGTTCTCTATGTTATATATTTTTTATACTATATAAAATAATTATAAAAAGGAAAATTCAATATATAAAATTCTGGTTCATTACATTCTCTGCACTCTTCTTCTCTGAAGTTGAATAGATTCAACTATTTATAGAAAGTTTGATCTTGTGTCCTCTATAGTACAAAAAAAGAAATTCTTATTAAGATGAAACTAAATCCAAACTAAAATTATATTATTTATTTCTTCTACTTCTACTTGGATTATAAGTGATATCCTTCTTCTTATCTTGAGCCTATTCTTCATGAACTGAACTAGATATAGAATTGAAACTATTATATGATGGTACACATTTTCCCTCTAAACCATATTTTTAAATATACTTGGATGTACATACACTGTTTGAAAAGTATTCTAAGTGAAATTTTAAATAATTCCATGAAAGTAACCCTATTATTTATTGGTTGGGATCAATCATATTCTTATAATCTGTTAGGATTATTCCAAGTGTACTAGGAAATTATTGTATTTGAGAATATGAGTTTAAACTAATTCAACTCCTAAAATCTTGGTCAAATCTTTGTTATTTTAATTATCAACTGGAACTTCCTAATATTTTGAATACTACCTATTCACATGTTGATTTATCAACCATGAAATTATATTATTTATATTCAACCTCACTATGACATGTAAGCTTATATCACATCATGATGTTTAGTTAAAATATAGATCCATAACATCCACTCCATAGATTCCTTTTTATTTCTCCAAATATATTGAAATAATACTTCCAATGTTTCTTATTTCATAAACCCATCATGATATGAACATCACCACCACAATGTGACACCAAAATCTATATTTACCTCCATAGTCTTATGTATTTTATTGTAGCATTTAAATATTCATATCTGAATCACATGACTCATATTCTCAAAATATTTTCATGGCGATGAAACCAAGATCCTCCTTTAACCAACACACTATGGAGTGGCCCTCAACATAATGACATAATCAAATTTACTTCTAAAACATTAACTTCTACATCAAGTGTCATTAAACCTCCCTTTAAAGGTACCCCTCCTAAGCTGATAATGAAGAAAGATAGATCATGACCCCCCAAGTCCTGTCTTCAGTTGGCCTTGGGTTGGAGACATCACTGAGGGTATACAAATCTAAGGTATGGGAGGAATTAACATATATAATATAAATAGGATCAGGAGATAGAATATTAGAAATAAATAAAATCCATTAAATAATATAAAATTAAACCCAAAATATACCACAACTCATGAATAATGTAAAAAAATACAAGAGTCTCTAAATAAATACCAAAAATGGAAAATCTAAGTTAGAGACACAACAACAGTCCAAAGGTATGAGATAATGATGTCCAAAATGGTACATGAAGTCCTCTTGGAAACTTGAAAAACAATTTTTATATATGTGGTGTGAGTA
Source organism: Viscum album (assembly GCA_963277665.1). Classification (NCBI taxonomy): domain Eukaryota; kingdom Viridiplantae; phylum Streptophyta; class Magnoliopsida; order Santalales; family Viscaceae; genus Viscum; species Viscum album. The sequence goes on from OY728160.1 coordinate 1,089,436,302, forward strand.
TACAATTATACTCAGTGGGATCATACCCAAATTTTCTCATGTACATGTCAAAGAAGTATACTAATGTAGTAGTGAGAAAAAAGTATAACCAACTACACCTAAAAAGGGAGACTATCCAATCCCATCATCACTATGGAACACTCACCATATAACTCAACCTATTATAGTAACATAATAAGAATCATATCAATAGAAGGTTACCCCACACCGCTTCCCCACTGATTTTTTTCTCTCACAACCCAAATTCATATGTCCTGGTTCTCCTATATATTTTGTATAGAAATTTTCCCAAAAACACATCTACCATCACATCACACCACATCACATATTTCCCACAGACACCTAGGCCATCAAATTAGACCAAATGACATTCCACACACAAACCATTGGGTCCATCACATCACATAACATCACATATTTCCTACAGAGACCTTGGCCATCACATCACATCATAGCCACAACCATAACCAAAATAGAAGGGTATCACGAACATGAAGGATATAAACCTAATTCCCTCCTAGTTATACTATGAACGACCCCCAATATAAGACATATAATAAAACACCACCATAATTCAATTTTTTACTTCTGGACATCACAACCCATGTATGTCAACATCGCTTGGAAGAGAGAGTGAGAAAGAGAAGGTAGCCAATCATCCATCATAACCACTGGTATGTTGAAAAAAACACCCCCAAAACATTTGGTTGTCAACATAAAGTGCTCGGCATAAGTGGGGTGTGTATAGAAATCACAAAGAATATATAATGTATACATTTATATAGGTACACATAAGACCAACCTATGGGCCCACAACAAGAGTACCAACCAACTAACAACATTACCACCAAAGCTCACAACATCCTCCACTTTCACTGTTACCACTAAATTAACAACACCACACAATAATACACAATACACAAGCCACATTTCCCCATTTCTTTCCAAATTAATTTAATTTAAAAGTTTCCAACATACCCAATAATTCATTATTCCAACCCATTTATTTCACATTTAATCATTAAACACATTTAACAACACTCCCCATTTTATTTCAATCAGTCATTAACTATTCTACCCATGCCATTAAAATTCATCAAATTCAAAATTCATTCCATAACTACCCATAAATATATCACAAAACAACACATCACATCAAACCATCCTCTTTATGAAAACCTTCCCCACACTACCACCATGTCATAAATATAACCACCACGTCATCATGAGAACTACATCAAAGCCACATCCCATCACATTCGCTACATATCATAACCAAAACTCATCACATCCACCCTGACAACAAAACCACACATCACCAGAACTCAAATTGACTAATTCACACAATTTTTTTTCTTATTTTATATTTTAACAATAACCTTCACATCATATTTACTTTTATTTTTTAAGGGAGTTCTCACACAAACCATAAATTAATGGGAAACCATTTTTTTACCAAATATAAGTGGTGAGAAAATTTCATTTTAGGTGATAAAAAACAGCCACATAACAAGGTTCCACAAACACATCAACCTCATCATAAAAAAAATACCTGAATGACCACAATTTTTAACATGGAATTAAGCCTATATAATTTCAATATCAAATAATATCAGATGTGGTAAAACATGAATTTATTCCCCCTTAACCTTTCAATTTCAATTAAACCAATTTATTATCTTAATTAGGATGGTGTATACTATCTTCCCAAAAAATAACAAGAGAACAACCCCTCCCACATGATAAAACTAGATGAAAAATGAAGGATCCCCTACCTAAAATGGAGATTTCCAAACCACCGTAGAAGTTTTGAATGAGAGGGAGAACACCACCAATCACCTCAATGAAAAAGAATACCTTGATTACCCTAAAAATAACACCCCAAAATTTCTTTTTACAAAAACATCACCCAAAACAACTATTTCCTTGATAGGAATCTTCTGTAGATGAAGAATAGGGAGAAAACTAGGGAAATGAAAGAAGGAAACTTAGTTATAACTTCAAATAATTGATCTCACAACGCTAGGGTTGAAAGAAACATAAAGGTGGATGAAATAGATCTAAAGGATGTAGTCGGGTTTCCCAATAAATGAGGTAATAATAAAAATAATGAAGGGGTTTGAGAGTTTTGTGTGTGTTTTATACCCAGTCTGTAAAACTCAAGACCAAAGTAAAGCCTATATACCACACCTTAAAATTTATAAAAAATCACCAGACCATGGTGCAAGGAAAGGGGACACACTATATTGGTTCTGATCAAATACTCTATGATAACTACATCTATATCTACATATAAGATCCAAATAATAGGTAGAAACACTATGGCATAGGAGGAGTCACCACACTGTAGACCCCAGCCACTAAGAGGAAGGTTACTCCATATCCCTATCTCCACAACAAAAATACCCCCCAAAACACTAGAACCACCAAAACTCACCCCAAGACCTTACTCCACAACCAACTTATTCATGCCACATGAAATAGAGGGCTACACCATTGCCATGCTCCATGGTGCAACTACCCACCAAAACAGTATAACCTAAAAATTCCATCTTCAAGCCCCTCTATGTCCTAGCCATCTACTCCACACCTCAACAAATCTTCTTATAGTGAATCCTAGTCTCCACACCTAGAACTATACTGAGTTAAAATATACCTATATCTCTTCCTTTTATGCTCCAGACTCCTCGGGACCTCCTAAGACACCTCCACCCTCAGAATTCCCACAATGTAATAGGTGATAAGGTATAAACCATTACATTAGATACCTATCAAACTATTATTATTATTGAGAATAAAACAATATAAAAATAGAAAAGGGAAAATAGGTCCAAACAATTATCACATGTGATACCTCTTTAGGGTCTCATTATGGATGAACACTTCCACCAACCAAAAACACCAAGCCAAGAGAGAAATGTTCACTAAACATCCCACACATCTGCATATTATCTATTAGACACAATCTACCACATCTTTACATAACCATACATACTACCATCTAAATGTCAACATGGCCTAAGAAAAAGAATTCCACAAAAAGCACTAAATAAGGCCCCAATCACACACATAATGGAATTTCATCTTCTATCATAGGATGTTATCCACTTTGGGAAGAAATCACTCACCTACATGGTTTTAAGATGTGTCATAGTATAACACATATTGATATGGAATTAGGTTTTCCCTTATTCGTATAAAATAAGATTTAATCACACATCACATATCAATGAAAAAGTACATTTATTAACCAATATGATCCAAACATCACATCATAACGGAAGATAAAAAAATCTTACAAAAATCTTGGCATTGGGCACACATTTGTGTCTCATTCTCCCATATACCCTCCTTCAGTACATCCTTCATCTATAGTACACAAAATAAATGAATGTTCCATCCATGTAGTACCATGTCTTAATGATCCTAGATCTATACTAGCTACTCCATGAACATTTCATTATCATTGATATCTAACTCTCCTCAGTCCATGACATGGGAGTCATCGTGAAGATACCAATCAAGATGAAATATGAGGAAGAGTTCATGAATTTATTCAAGTTTTAGTAAGAGTACCAATAAATAATACACCTTGAAAACATGCCCCAACACCACAAAAGGTCCAACAACTTAGTGTGAGATCTTAACCTCTCAGCTAATCCTCCACTTCCCACATTGAGGTAGGACTCTCAAGAACACATCATATCCAACCATAAAATCCAAAGTCCTACCACTATGATCAAAATAAGATTTATTACATTCCTATCCTTCCTACATCCCCATAAAAAATAAATTAAACATTCTATGTCTTGCTCTTCACCACATCTAGATAGAGAACTAATGAGTTTCTAAACCTGACCTAGGATAACAAAGAATAACACAAACTCTTGTAAAAAGCCTCCAACGAGGCTATTCTAATGAATGAATGATAGATATTTCTATAATCAAACTCAACAAAAGAAAATTATTTTCCCTATGATTTACCAATGCTCAAGATACACACCCATAAAATTTATCCAATGACTGGATAATTTACTCCATTGGCCCGTTCCTTTGAGGGTGGAAAGTAGTGCTAAGGAATAACCGAGTTCCAAAATCATGCTAAAATATCTCTAGAATCACATGTTAGAAAATAATATTTATCCAAGACAATGTAACTCATGAATCCATGCATTCACAATACCTCATCCACATACCACCTCGCTAAAACATCAACGATGCCCACTCCTTGATTATTTGGAAGTGAGCCAATTTCATCAATAGATCCATGATTACCTAGATAAAATCATAAACTTCCTGATCTTAGGTTAAAATTGTGAATAATTCCATTTATATTTCGTACCATTTCCACTTAGAGACATCCATGGTCTAAAAAAACTCTAGAAACATATTGTTCCACCATTATCTTCTACCTACCCAAACACCATGCCACAAACTCTTCCACTACCAGTTTTATCCTAGGTCACAAAAACTAAATCCTCATGCCATGGTATGTATTGGATACTCCCAGGTGATCCAATAAATGTGATCCATAAAACTCATGAAGGTACCCCTAATGCATTGCCACTAAATTAACTTTGATCCCCCAAAATAACATCATATTCTGACCATCCTTTGAGTATCCCTTTGTAGGATCTCTATATGCAACACAATCTCACATTATATATACCTATGAGTCTCCCCAATGAGACTCCTTATCCTACTATATCTAAGATGATCGAACTATCATCCAGAAAAACAACCTCCACCACTAGCGACCCTTGTATCTAGGTGCATGGAAGTAAACTCCTCCATTTTCTTCTAAGAATACTCAGAATCCTGAACATAATCCTTCTAAAAATTCCTACTCAATGATTTGACCACAATATTCCACTTTCTTAAGGTGTAGGAGATATCAACATAATATTCTAGAATAAATTCCATCCACACCCATTTCTGTTGATTTAGGTAAATCTAGAAAAATATATACCTCACGATCTTGGGATTCGTAAAGACCAGAAAGCACCCTCAATGAGGTAATGTTGCAAAAAATTTAGCACAAACACAACCACTTATAGGTCTATATCATGAGTTGAATAGTTATGCTCATTGGTATATAATTTCCTAGACCCATAATAGGTCACTAATATTTAATACATCAAAACACACCCCAATCTTAGATAGAAGGAATCACAAAAAACCTAAAAAATCACTCCTTCCTTTGGAAATTGATGTACATGAGAACTGATCAATCTCCCATTCAAGTTTTCAAATGATGATTAACATAGATAAATCTAGAAAAAATTATGGTCTTTCCTAGTTAGATCTATCAATGAGGTTGAAATCTATGAGAAATCAGTCACAAAACTCCAGTAATAGCTCAAAAGGCCAAGGAAGCTATAATTCTATTCCACATTCTTGGGTGCTGCCCAAGAAACAACTTCTTCAATATTTGATGGGTCTATACATACACCCTATTGAGACACTATGTTCCCAAGGAAATTCACCTATCATTTCTAGAACATACACTTTAAAAACTTTACATAGAGTTAGTGGTGTCTAAAAACCATCAAGGTAGATATAAGATTATCAAAATTATCCTCCCATGACTTCGAGTAGATCAAGATGTCTTCGATGAATATGACTATGAATTGGTATAGAATCTCATGGAACATAGAGTTCATGATATCTATGAATATAACCATTACATTCCTGAAAAAAATGACATGACCATGAAATCTAAGTGTCCATAACTACATTTGATTGAAGTATTTGGGATATAATCATCCTTCACCCTCAATTGGTGATATCCAAACTATAAAACAATTTTAGAAAACTAACTAGATACCCTCAACAAATAAAAAAGATCATAGATTTTTATAAAGGGGCAAAAATTCTTTATCATCATCGGATTAAACATCTGGAAGTCTATATAAAAACTTGTAATATAATCCTCATTCTTAGAGAATAACAATAGAGCTCCCCATAGTGACACACTAGGTTGAAAAAAAACCTTAATAATTAGATCATATATTTGAATCATCAACTCCAAAAACTCAGATGGGTATATATGATGATCTATTGAAATTGGGGAAGCACTGGGATACAGGTATATCTTGAACTCAACATCATATCAAGGGGGAATCACCACAATATCTTTAGGAAAACACTCAAAAGTCCCTAAAAATCCGGAGAACCTATTACATCCCAATTTCTACTAATTCCTTGGATAACATGACCATCAACTAAGTAATGTAATACACTCATAAATTCTCAACTGATAACTTCTTTTGATAATGAAAATTGCATGATGGACATCCACATCTGAGAACATGACTATTCTATAAAATAAGTTGATAAAAGTTCACAAATAGTACAAAAAATCAATTCCAATAATGGAATCATATGACTACATATGTATCATGAAAATATATCCATGTGAATGATGTGGCCACATCATCAGTCTATACCCCCAAAACACATCAAAAAAGTTGTTCTGGTCAGCAACTGACATATTAAACACTAAGGGAATGAGAAATGTCTCAATTTTTATTCCCAAAGAATGGAATAGAGAGGGTGAAACAAAGGAGTGGGAAAATCCTGGATCAAACGTGGCACAAACAAGGGTGGATTATAAGATGACCATACCTCTAATGATCTCTAGCCCCTATGGAACTACCAACTTTACTGCATGAAACTAACCTTGCCTAGATTCTACGTCTCTCTACTAAAAACCACCCCCATAGACACACAAAGGTCTTGGTCCCTAAAGAGGAGGAATCATTGTGAGCTCTTTTAGCATGTAGTGGTGTATGGATTTGAACCTTGGTTTCCATTTTCCCTAAAAATGGCCTTATCTTAAAAAAAATTAAATTTGTGGGAATCTCTTCCTTTTTTACCCCATCTCTACGAAGCATAAGCCTATTGCTTCTATTACTAAAATAGAATCACTATAAACTTCTACTGATACTGATGCTAAACCAAACAAACTATTCCATAATGAGATCTAATAACCATATAGAAATTATTATAATGATGGACACAATATCCACAGGTAAAATACACTATCCCAAGGCCCCTAGGAAAATCATAGAAACCACTAGCCCTATAAGGATAAAAAGGAAGCTGCTAAAGTCGAATCCATATTGGTCAAAACCTTAAAGGACCTAGTGCCTAAGATCTTCCATTGAAAACTATGCTCCTCAAGGAACCCATGGGTTCCACTCTCATTATAAACCTCATCATTAGTGCATAAAATTGATCAAATATTCCTACTTATAAACCTAAAAGTACATTGGCAATGTAAAAGGAGTGACTAAATACTTGATAGAAGGAAAAAATGACTCCTTAAGATGCCTAACATGAGAATCCATATTAGGAAAAATATTAGGGGTGAAACTTAAAGGTCCTTTGAACGTAACCCCAAGCTCCTGTATAGACATAACCCCTTAATGAAGAGAGATAAACTCCTAATCTTTTACTAAATTCATGGTTGATGAAAGAATACTTTCTCATAATTTCTTCAGAAAGTCGACCCATGAAACATCTTCTTCCCTCCTCTCGCCAAGATAAAATTTCCACCACTAGTGCATAACTCCCTACATCTGAAAAAATTCCAAAGGTACCCAATACTCCATTGGTACCCCAATAAAAATGAAGGTGATATAAAGATATTTTAACCCTATCTTTATCTCTAATCATATATTCTACCCTCATACTTCAAAAATTATACTTCTGAAATGTTTGTATCATTCTATGCCACTAATCATCCTTCTTAATCGCATCAACCCTATGGAAATCAACTGGTTTAGCCTGATGAACCTCACCATGCAAAGAAACACATGAATGAAAATCAAGATCCATAGATAAAACATTAAACATATATTTTCTTGGAATGTTAGTATGGAATTATATTAGTTTTCATTTAAATCATTTGAAACTCCCTAAAACCATCCAATTTTAATAAGAACACAAGAGATCATGATTTATGTACCATTTCTATTTCTTTAAACTACAAATGGAACCTCCTCACTTGGTCATTCAGTAGGCTCAGATTCCTTACATCAGATCAAGAGGGACCCACAAATTCCACGTCCTATCTAGTCATATAACACCTCAAGAATTTGGAATAATTTTTTCTTTAAGTAATTTTATGTCTCCGATAGATTCTATTACACGAAACACCGAGTTTAAATGAATAATGATATACTATTAAAATATTATTATATGATTTTTATTGCCTAGCCTTTGGATTGGTGGATATAAATAGGACTAACTTAATTATAAAAAAAATGAATGGTTACCTATATATGAAATGAATTCATTAGTTTTACATTAGTTAGAAATAAATAAAAAATTAAAAAATATGTTTTTATGAAAAAAAAATTATGTGTGCAATCTATTTTTATCTTAATAAATAAAATTAATCACTATTGGTGAATAATTTTAATTAAAATATTATATTTTATATCCAATACATTTTTTTAACATTCATTGAATATATTTCTAATAATGGGATAAGAATAAACCAAGTTTTATATTTAAAAGTGTATTTTTTCTTTTAAAAAACACTTTTCATCACATTTTGCACGCTTATTTTTAAAATTAATTTATACCAATTTTATAAAGTTAATCTTGGAAAATATATAAAATATTTTGAATTAGTATTATCAAATTTTTTATATAAGACTCTTTTTCTTGGTCAATATGAATTGTAACTACGATAAAATTTATCACATCAGTAAAGGGTAAATCAGGTAAATCTTGTTTAAAACTAGATGGTAAGGCTAAAAATTTTCATTGTAATTCTTATTGGTTGAATTTAATTTCAAACATAAAATTAGTTACAAAATTTATTTATTTAATGGACACTGGTCCATAAAAATGACCTACATAATATTTAAAGTAAGTAAAGTTAAAAAATATACCTCTCTTAGTTTTAAATATCAATTATGTGTTCATATACGATAAAACTATTAATGAATAAATATGAATGTGTATATTTTTCATAATTAAATTATCTTGATTATGGTAATTTAATTATATTTTTCTGTCATTAAATAATCACCTTAAATTCTTATTAAATGCTGATGCAATATTTCTACTATTAAAATAAAAACAAAATAAATGATTTCAAAAATATTAAAATTAATATAGTTTGAGTGATTTATATTGTTCTATGAATCTTTTAGAAAAAATAACATATTATGGATGTGTAAAAGTATTATATTATAATTCTAATTTTTTATTTATGTATTTTAAGTCAAATTAAATGAATAGTGTCGAAATTGATATTAATGAAATTTTATTAAAATAATTTTTTATTTAATTATTTAAAAATAATAAAATTATTAAAATAGGAAAATATGGATAAATTATGGTTTAAAATTTAATCCCTTGTCTATTTATGAACAAATTTCATTATGAGTAATATTATTACCCTTTAAGAGTAAAAAGTATGTTACCACAGTTGAGGTTAAAATTGGTTAACCAAGCAGTTAATAAAAATGATAAAGTTTAAAACACCACATAAACCTATAATTTTTTTGGTAGATTATATTTCAACTCCATACTATCTTCAAATTTAAAAAATATACTTTTTGAGCCATTTGGGATATATAATTGATTTATTATATTTTAATCTCTTAAGAAATTCTATGTGTGTCCTCTCCCTCCCTTATAAAAGGACACTTGTCCTTCCGCTTCCTCACTCCAATTTGAGCATTATAGCTAAAAAATACCCTAAAAAATCATTTCAATACTTACTTAAACACATTATATTGGTTTCATCTTCCAAAAATAATGACCGTAGGATTCTTAATAGGAGATCTAAAGGAGCTCTTTCAAACAATATGTAATCGCCTAAATTCGATCATGTTATTTTTTTACTTATTCTTTATATCCTCTAATTATATGGTATTTATAATAAAATAATTTATTTATTATCCTAAATATACTTAAATTTTATTATTATTATGTAATGACCGTTATCCACACTATTTCCCATCAAATGGGAAGTGAAATTATCACTCATGCATACATACGACATACCATATCCATGTAACAATACAAATCATTTTACACTACCATATTTAATGGATGGTTATTATGATGGGTTTAATGTTTATATATAATATTTATGATATAACTATATTTATTTAATGATAATATCCCGTAGACCTTATTACATTTCAATCTATTTGAAAATGATAACATCACTCATGCATAGGTGTGGACTATCACCTCCACGAAATGATGTGATTCATTTTTATTTTTTTCACTTTACATGTTTGGTAATAAGGATAGATTTAATGAATATGTAATTTTCTTACCTAGGTGACACTAAAAGGTACCCCGAGTTGATTGGTCATATGGCCACTAGTACACTTTCGAACATGCTAGAGGATGCTAAATAGAAGTGAGGGTCTAGGTTGTATAGTGGAGAGACAGTAACCTTATATTAGAGTGGAACAATTAATATAAAGATATAAAATAAATAGAGGAAAAAAAGGATAACTAACATAACCGAATAAATAGGTACCATAATATAATATTGGATGTATAAACATAAAAGGAAAAGGAATATTAATCAATCCATAGGCAGATTCATATATAAATGATGTTATGACATGCTAATGTACAAAATGGGGATACAAGGGATACAAGGCACAAGTGTATAAAACATGATATTCCAAAAATAAAAAAACAAAAGACATGTACACTATTATCATAAGCATATTCTAGGTCCTTTACTCCCCTGATCCATTCCATAAGAAAAACTGATCAAGCATCTATGACAAGATGCTTTCCATTATCAATACCTATAACCGTAAAGTCTACTCAAGCCCCAAGGGGAGCCCGAGTAAGGTGTGAGAATTACTCTATAGGCCACCACTAGGGATGTCTAGATTAATCTAGTAAGTGTATATAACATAGAAGTGTGTAGATTCAAGGAATCAAAATTAATACTTTAAGTAAATACTAGTCATTTTAGATTCCTGTAGGATACTTTACAGTCTCTACTGAATTTGGAATAGGCTGGAACAAGTCTGATCAATTTACCATATATGAGTAAACACACACACACACACACATATATATATAAACATGTATATACACTCTATATGTGAGGACATATGTAGTCATATACATTGATACTAGGTTCTAGTTGAACCTGGGGAATAAATCAGGAGTCCATGACTAGTCTAATGAGTTATAGGCTCCCACAAAGGGTACAATCCCTAAATCTCAGATGAATTCAAGACAACATGCCCGTCACTCAAGATAGTGGGGTGATTCTTTACACCCAAAACTCAATACAAGGGAACATGGAACATTATGTCCATCACCTGAATAAATGTAAACAGTTTGAGATGATATTCCCATTACCTTAATTATGGGAGAATGAAATACCATGCTCCAAAAATCCCTTAACCATTATCCAATGACCATTACCCATGGTTTAGCAATAATAATCATGAGGAGTTTTCTCTTAATAATTTATATTCATTTATCCCAGGCTAACCATGGGTTACACATTTATATAATCCAAGAATAAATATACAACATGTGGAGTGGACTTACCACCAACTTACATTAAATTAAAATAAACCATTTAATTTATAAATAAAGGAATATGAAATTTAAGGTCAAGACAAACCACTTCGAAGGTGCCTGGTCAATTAAAAATTCATTAAAGAGGGAAATAAATTCAACACAACCAATGGGGTATAGATCAATAAGGCAGGAATCCTATAATAATTTAATACATGCTAATGGGAGTATCTTAACATGATTCAATTTATTTAAAAAAGGAAAAAAAAATTTAGGGAATTGTGTAGAAATGTCCGATGTGAAACATGATGAAAAAATGATATAAAACAGCTAAAATTTTAGGGAAAATTTCTTGTCCACCTACCTAGGGAACATAGATGAATCCTCATTATATATCATCTTCAGTTTTGAAGTAGAATACAAAAAATCATAAGAATAGACCAATGCCCTCGAAATAGGGAATATGTGATCACTCTAAAATAGTGCAAAATATGGGAGGAAAAACTAATGAAATAATAAAAAGATTTAATTTCTTACAGTTAGCTATCAAATTCATATAATGGTGGTCTGTTTGGAGACCAAATGAAGTGAGGCTTCAAAGGAAATCCATGGAGGTGGAAGATCTCTCATGAGAGAGTAGAAGGATGCATGTCCACTGGAGAAGAAAATGGAGGAATGGTTATAAAAAAATTTAGGTAAAAAAGGTTATTTACCCATATATCAAGGGGTTACATAGTTGGAATAAAAAGTTATAAAAAATGAACACTAACTTTAAACCCAACAAAACCCAAGAAACCCCCTCATATGGGTTGGATGCACGATTTGGCTAAATTTGTGCTTCCCATGCAAAATTCCTCTATCAAGATGCCTGAAACACCTACAAAGGTGTGTGTCATGGGTCTCATGGTTAGGTTAAATAGTTATACCCTATATATCCCTATAAAATACCATCTATGGTTTAGCCAAACCATGAAGGATCAGGTCAATTGTTTGTGTAAATAGTGAAGTGTGTTTCAAAGGGCTTTATAGGGGTGCACAGTTTTCCCTAACCATGTGACCTTTGATGCACACTCTTGAAGGTGCTTCATAAATCTTGGAAGAGGGAATTAAAGTGGGATGCACATGGTTAGTCAAACTGTGTGGCCATCCCATGTGAAGATGTTTCTTGGGTAGTTTTGGGTGCATTCTTTTTTCACGGTTCAGTTAACCGTGTGACCAAACCACGCGACCCCTTTATAAAGAATAAATTACCATTTCCTCTTAAATATTTTAAAACTCTTACAACCTTTTCTTCTCCAATGATCATGAAGCCTTCTCCTCTCCCATGAGATCCCTCCTTCCTCCATGGAATGACTTTAAATATATCCATTCATTCCAACTCCAATCAGACTAACATCAGATGCATTGGATAGATAATGGTAAGAGATTTGATCCGTTATATTATTTCCTTAGTTTCTCTTACCATCTTCTACACTGTTTTTTGTGATCTGATATTTCTTATTGTTAGGGAATTGGTATATTCATTATATTTCTTCCATTATACATCAAACCTTAAGCTGATATAGGATTAGGAGTCGTCAATAGGACTAAGGTACCAGTTATAGAAATTTTACCTAAAAATTTAGTGGTTATATCATTTTTTCACTGTTCTTCACACCAAACATTTCCACACAATGACCTAAATTGAGTTTTTCCTTTTTAAATCAATTAAATCATGTTGAGATACTCACATTGTCCCACATTAAAGTATTAAAGGATACCTACCTCGTTGATCACCACCCCTTTGGGTGTGTTGAATTTATTTCCATATTTAATGAATTTCTAATTGTCCATCCACCTTTTAAGTGGTTTGGATCAACCTTAAATTAGATTTTATCACTTTATAAATTAAACAGTTTGGTTTAATTTAATTAAATTGGTAATAATGGCCATACCAAATTTTTTATATTTATTCATGGGTTATATAATTGTGGAACCCATGGTTAAAATAGGTTAAATGAATATACATGATTAAGAGATGATTCCTTATGATTTTTTTTATAAAATGGGTATTATTCATTGGAAAATGGTTAAGGGTTTTTTTGATCATGGAATTTCACACTCCCTTACGTTGGGTGATGGGAATGGAGTCTCACATAGTTAACTTTTATTTAGGTTATGGGAATGACATTCGACGTTCCCTTATATCGGTTTTTTGGCATGATGAATCACCCAAATATTTTAAGTGATGTGAATAATGTCTTGAATTCATATGAGATTCAAGACTTGTACCCTTTTTGGAGATTATATCTCATTAGACTAGTCATGGATGCCTGAGTTATTCCCTAAGTCTAGGTAGCACCTAGTATCCATGTATATTACTATATATTTTCTCACATATATAGTGTATACACATGTGTACATATCATATATATATGATTACTTATATATGGTAAAATGATCAGAATAATTTCATCTTATTCTGAAGCATTCAGAGTCCACCAGTTTTCCAATAGAAACATGAACTGACTAGTATTTATTTTGATATTTAATTATCATTCCTTATACCATCACATTGTTATTCTATATACACTGACTTGATTATTCTAGACACCATTTTTGGAAGTATAATAAGTTATTTCACACCCTACTCAGGCAGGCCATGGTAACCAAGTCATATTTATTGTTGTAGGTATTGAAAATGGAAAGTTATTTATCATAGATGTTTGATCTTTTTTACTTATAACAAGGATATTTGGTGTAGAGAACCGAGATTATACTCATGATTCTAGTAAAGATTTATATTATTTTTTTATTTTTGGTATAACATGTTGTACACACTTTTTCCCTATATAACTTGCACCCCCATCTACATCATCATTTGATGACATAATTTTTTATATGGATCTACCTTTGGCTTGATTATTATTACTATTTATTGAATGTTTATACTTCTTCTATTTTATTATGGTATCTATTTTTGCAGAGCTATTATATATCATTTATGCTTGCACTATTTATTTTCTTTATTTATATTTGATCTTCCACTCTAATATGAGGGTATACTCTCCCCACTAAACCACCTTAGACACTTGCTTCTAGATGGAATCCTCTATCATATAAGAAGGCACACTTGAGGCCATGTGACCCAACCACTCGGGGCACCGTTTAGTGAAACATAGGTCAGTATGTTACATAAAATATATGATTCATATGATACAATAAAAATTCTATAAATTTGAATTATTATTTGCCTTTTTTTATTCCATCTTTAAAAAAGTCAAAACATCGTTCATGCATACATACGACCTACCATCTCCATGAATGGTGTAACTTATTTTTATCTCTGTCTTTTATGAATGATTTTAAATATGTATATAATGGATATATATGATATTATACATACATACATGATTATTATATATAATTATAATCTATTTAAATTTATTATATAGGAGGTTAGACTCCCTTTGAAGAAAGTGGAACTCATGGTAAGGTATTTTTGTCTTATTTTTATTTTTGTGAGACACATGCTAAATTAAACACTTGTATCTTTTATGTGGTGTATATAATGACCATTAATGTGTTTTATGATCATTATTATTAAATTTATGGATATTTTCATATCCATATATGTTTCTTTCTTTCAGGGGGCTTACGAATCAATTATTTCAAAAGCGGCAATGGTTTTAGGTCATAATATCATTGTTATTAGGATTATTTATTATTAAATTTCTGATGATAAAATATTATGATATACCTTTAAAGAAAATAAGTTATTTTATTCTCCTATGTTTATTTATTAAAATACATGTTTTAGTTTCATTTTCCTCACCTTAAGTCCTTTGGATACCGAAAATATGTTTTATGGAAAGTCAACTTTATTTCTCTTTTTGATTAATTTTTTTATTACATTCCATTTTTTAAATTTTTTAATTTTTTTACTATTATAAAATAATTTTTTAAATTAAAATTTATCCATGTTTTAATTTTTAAAAAATGGTTCAAAATGAATCTTCTTATCATTTTAAAATGAGGTACTTTTTGACTTTTTCTACAAAAATATGAAAGGAATGGTTTCTTTTAACTTATAAAACCTGAAAAAAATTTCCCGCCATCACTAACCCTCAAATATTTTAAGATCCCCTAACAAATTTTCATTATTATTTTTAAAAAAAATATTTTCCTTAATATTTGGTATTTTTTAAATTCTAAATAATTTATTTCAAATAAAAAATAGTATTTTCCTTAGTAAATTTCCTAAATGATATTTTAAATACATTTTCTAACTAAGATGACATCCTTTGATGCTACTTATGTTTTATTGGTTATTTGATTGACTAATACCATCCTTATTCTTTCTCTGAATGATCTATGATCATGATGGAAAGAATTTTATGAAACTCATTACTTTTTAATGAATTATGCTATGATGAAGTGATGAAATGTTTATGAAATCCATTTCTTTTCCATGGATTATTATATGATTAAATGATTATAATACTAGTTTATTTTAATGGGTTAAGATGTGATGAATGTTTCTATGATCTTGTGGAACATATATGTATTATTTTCATTATGTGATGGGTGGGACCAAAATTATATATTCCTCCAATGCATTGGGTAAATATGGATAACTTATGAGGTAAATATGTTATGAGTGAACTTGATATCATGTTCAAAATTTTATTCATTGAACCAAATTTCATTCCCATAATATTATGTATGGAACTAATTTTATGTCCAAAAGTTTATGCATGGACCTAGTTTCATGTCAATGAGTTTATATATAGACTTGGATTCCATGTTCATAAGATTATGTGTGGAAATGGTTTCATGTATATAATTTTTTTGTGAGATCCTAATTTCATATCCTTAACATAATGAGGGAACCTATTCTATTTATAAATTTTTCAAAGTTGTAATACTATGTGTATTCCACAAATAAATGTCTCATTCTAATTTTATAATCTCATGGATCATCTTATTTGATTCATTTATAATTAATATATTATAAACCACCAATATTTTTTCCATGAAGCAATAGTATGATCTATGTTATACAGGGTATGGTTTTCAAATGTTAAACTCATTTTTTCATACCCTTATTCTCATGTTAGAGTTAAGTGATCATTTATATCTCCCTTATTTACACTTACTAAATATTTGAGATCACCATTTCTTATGTTTCGTTTCCCCAAGTTATGAAGAAAGTTATTAAGTATGATGTGTGTAATAAGGGTGATAGTTATGAAGGACTTAATGTGAGACAATGTAAATCTTTTATAAACCAAATTTTTATGTGTCCATGTTTCCAAAAACACAATATATTTACGGTCCTTAGGTATGTTTTTGAGAAGTATATTGTATATTAATATAATAATATGTAACACCTATATATGAAAAGTATGTCTCTCTATAATTGGTATAAGAATAAGGTTTAGTTAACATTTGGAAACTAGGTTGAGAAACATTTAGTGGGAACCCTGGGGATAAGTCTAAGTATAAGATAACATCCTAAAGTTTTGGTTCTAATCATGAAAGGCCTTGGTTAAACCTATGGTTCCTTAGATATTGTGTCTTAATTTAGAAATATTATAAATTTTTTTAATGATTATGTAGTTTTCCACTATGATTATTGTTTATCACACTATGATTTTTGGTTTTAGTTTATAGATATAACCTGAAGGAATCATGTTAACCCAAAATTAAATAGACAATGCAATGATAGTCCTCCTATGTAACCAATTTTTTTTTGAGTTGGAATGAAAAATATCATTTTTATGCTCACAAATCATTCTCAAGTAATGAATTATACTAATATTCCAAATGAGAAAAAGTGAATTATTTTCTATTGAGTATCTCATGAGGAAATGTCCACCTTCTTTTAGTGGTTCTACTGATCCACTAGTTTTTGAGACATAGGCCAGTACCATTGAAAATATATTTTCAATTATCTAGAGTTTGAAGCTTGAAATATTCATTTTCTCTATCTATCATTTATAATTAAAAGAATATCAATGGTGGAATCTTATCTAGAGTATGAGGCAATAAGAAGAAATTAACTCTATGTAGTTGGATGATTTTATGATATTAGTTTTCAATAATTAGTTTTCCTTTATTATTCATAGGAAATTTGGGAAAGAATTCTTTGAGATAAAATATAAGGGTAATGAATCTATTGGTAACTTTGAGGAATATTTTATGAGACTTGTATGAAGTACTTCTAGTATTATCATCAAACCCAGAAGAAAGTTGACCGATTCTTCACTAGCTTAAAAAAAGTCTCTAAAGGGAGTTAGTTATTAGATAATTTAATAGCTTTGAAGAAATCATTAAATGTAACATTAAAGTGAAGATAGGTATTGAAGTTACCCATCAATATCTAGGTTTTGATAAGAAAATAAAGATGAAATTAAAATCGAATTCTAAAAATCTTGGAGATATGAAAATGATATTTCTTTTATGCTCGATGCGTGGAAGGAAAAATGGTGGAAATTTTCTTAATAGGACTAGTAAAATTTTCAAGTTTGGAAAGGAAGGTTATTAGGAAATAAAATACTGAAGTGTTTTTAAGAGACCAATCAATGAAAGGAATAATGAAAATGCACCACAGAATGGACCATCAACACGTCAATGTTTCAAATTCAAGGAGTATGAGAATCATTCTAACCATTGCTCAAACCCGAAGGTTAATAAAGATGATTGATTTCAATAACCTATTAATGTCATAAAAAAGTGTAAATATCATATGATCACTATTGCCAATGTAGAATATGATAATTAATTGGTTAAATGTATACTCACCATTCACTCTAGAACTGCTAATGTCTTATTTAATTATGTATATAACCACTCTTTTATATCTAAATAATTTTCTAATGGTATAAAAAATACCAACCTAATTATTTGATAATAAAATAGTAGTGAAAACCCCTAATGATATGATGATCACATATCGTGTATATGATTACCCTCTAGTTTAATTTTATGGGAATGTGTTTACTAAAAATGTTGTTATTATTCCTTTGGTATAATTTGATTTTATTTTACTATGTATTGGATTTATTTACATAAATAAAACATCAATTTCTGAAGAAGGTAAGTCTCATTCAATATTTTGAACCAACCTATGGTTGTATTTCCATAAAATGATAAATATGAACTTCTAATTGATATCACATACATTATACGGATCTTTAATTTGATTCAAAAGTGATTCTTATCTCAGATGGTTGGGGAGAAAATCAACATCAAAATATTCCTATTTTATAGGAGTTTTTTTTATGTATTCTATGAATAATTTCATAGTCTTACATCGAATAATGAATTTGAGTTCTCAATAAAACTCATATTTGATTTTACACCTATTCAAAGACTACATATAGAATGAGCCCAATTGAATTATAGGAATTGAAGAAGAAACTTTGGGAGAATCTTGAAAAGGTAATTATTCAACCAAGTGTGTCACCTTGGTGTTCATATATTCTTATTTTTAAGAATAAATATGGATCAATGTGACTCTACATTGAATATTAGAATATAAAAATGATCAAAATCAAGAAAAAAACACCATCTACCCTATTTTTATGGATTATTTAATTAAATATGTGGAGTTCAATACTTTTCTAAGATTATATATCATCAATTGAGGATCAATAAGTAGGATATACCAAAGATATAATTTCATAAAAGGTATAGAAAATATGAAAATATAGTGACTCCATATGGTCTTACTAATGGCCCCACTATCTTTATATATTTAATGAATAAAATATTTAAAGATTACCTTGACCAGTTTGTGATAGAATTTATAGATCATATTATTATATATTTAAAGATAAATTAATATCATGAAGATCACTTGTGAATTGTGCTAAAGACCTTCAGAAAGGATAATATTTATGAAAAAATTACTAAGGGTGGATTTTGGATTCAAAATGTTTCATTATTTAGTTATGTAATCATAAATGAGTGTATATTAGTGGATCCATAAAATATGTATGTTGTTGTAAATTGTCCCAAACTAACCATTGTGACCGAGATCTATAGTTTTCTTGGTTATTATGTATATTATTGGTTCTTATTGGAAAATTTCTCAGGACTTTCAGATCCACTCCCCTAGTTAACTCAAAAGAGAGATATGTTTATTTGGATATATGATTGTAAAACAATTTCAAATAATTAAATAGAAGGGTAGTTAGTGTACTACTAGTGACATTAACCTCTAGTGGATAAGGGGTTGTAATATATAATTATGAATCAATGAAGGGACTAGTATTAATCCTCATGCATAATGATATGGTGATACCTTATTCCTCATGTTAATTAAAGGTTCATGAGAAAAATATCCAATTTATGATTTGGGGTTAGTTGTAGTAACTTTCTCAATAAAGATATGGATGCATAATCTTTATAGAGAATGTTTTGATATATATAATATTCATAAGAGTTTAAAGTATATTTTCACACAAAAATAATTGAATATAAACCATAGAAGATGGTTGGAGCTTATTAAAGACTATGATTGCTCAATAAATTACCACCCTAGGAAAGAAAACAAGGTGGAAGATGCCCTATGTCAAAATAATTATCCCATATTATCTATTATGAGGATCACAAAAGATCCAATATTTATGGATTTACAAAGGATAGATCTTGAAATCCTGATGGACTGTGAGAATTCTTATCTTTATCAAGTGATTGTTAAACCATCAATCCATGTAAATATTAAAGAGGAATAATATGAAGGTATAAATCTATATAAGAAGGTGAGAAATGTTCATGAGTTTAACCTTGATTGCGATGGAATGAGAAAGTTAAAGAACTGTGTATGTGTTCCATCCATACAAGATTCTAAGAAGGAGATGCTGGATGATGCTCAGAGTTCATTAGTCTCTATTCATCCTCGAAGTACGAAGATGTATAGAGATTTGAAAAAGTATTTATGTTGGGAAAATATAAAGAGTGATATTTCAAATAATGTATCTCTGTGCTTGGTATATCAGCAAGTTAAGTCTGAGAGATAAAAGTATAAGCAGATGTTACAACTATTACCCATACAATAATAGATATGGGAAAACATCACTATGTACATTGTCATTATACTCCAAAAAATATATAAGGGTCATAAATCCATTTGGTTTGTAGTAAATTTCCTTACAAATTCAGAACACTTCATTGGCATCATAGAATAATTCTATCTTTATCAACTTTCCAAAAAAACATTAAATTAGTGGTAAAGTTTCATAGTGTACTACTTTCTATTGTTCTGATCAGGATCCAAGGTTTACCTCAAAGTTCTAGCGATGTCTTCATCATGACCTTGAAATAAAGTTGAGTTTTAGTATGGTATAATACCCTTAGATAGATGTTTAGTCCGAGAGAACTATTCAAACTCTAGAAAATATACTGATATATTGTTCTATGAATTTCAAAGGTGATTGGGATCACCACCTTCCTCTAGTAAAGTTTTATTAAAATAATATATTTCAATAGAGAATTAATATGTCTCATTATGATTCTATCTATGGATATAACTTCAAAAATACAATGTTCTTGGATGAGGTTAGAGAAATAAATCTATTGGGACTAGATCTATCTTAATAAATGGTAGATAATGTTAGATCTATTCAAAAATACATCACGTCAACTCAGAGTCGATATAAAAGTTATAAGGAAAACCATCGATAAAATATATAATTTGAAGCTAGTGAGAAGGGTTTTCTATGAATTAATCCTTGTAAGATGGTTATGAGATTTTTAAAGAAAAGAAATTTGATCCCTAGGTATATCAAACCTTTCATGATTCTTGATCAAATAGGCATGGTATCTTATTGCTTGGTGCTTCCACCAAACCTCTAACAAGTTCATGGTGTATTCCTTGTATCTATCTTGAGGAAGTATATACTAGATCTATCACATGTACCAAACTCATAAGTCAAGTTACTAGAGAATAATATTTCTTAATAAGAAGAAACAATATATTTCTTGGATCATTGAGATAATTTGTTATGGAACAAGACTACTCATCGGGTGAAAGTTCTCTACAGAAATTAGAAATTTGAAGAAGCTACATGGGAACCCGAGGATGTAATGAAATAGAAATATCCTCATTTTTTTCATCAAAGGTATGAATTTAAAGGGTGAAATTTATTTCAATTGGGGTAGAATTTAACACCCTAGTATTTTAAAATATGTTTCTCTTTAAATAATTTTATGTGTTTGATAATTTGCGTTATACACAACATTGAGTTTAAACAAACCGTGATATACTATTAAAATATTATTATGTGATTATTATCACTAATTTATTATATTTAAGGGTATAAATATGACTAAATAAATTATGAACAATATATGGTTACACATTTTCAAGATGAATTCATTGGTTGTCAATTAATTTTAAATAAGTAAAAAATAATTTTTTTAAAAGAAAATATTTATGCATGTAATGTATTTTTATCATAATAAATTAAATTGAACACCATTAGTGAATGTTTTTAATTAAATATATATATTATAAACTCAATGATGTTTTTTTAAAATTTACTTAATATTTTTTGAAGCATGGGATAAGAATAAACTATGTTTTATGCCTAAAAATGTATTCTTTTAAAAAATAATTTTCATCATGTTTTGCATGCTTATTTTTAAAATTAATTTATGAAACTTATAAAAATTGAATCTTGAAAAATTAATTCCATATTTTTAATCATTAGGTTCAAATTTTTTAAATGGTCCCCTTTTATTCTTGGTCAATATGAATATTAATCATGGTAAAATTCATCACATCGATAACGGGTAAATCAGGTTGATCTAGGTTAAAACTAAGTTGAAATACACTAATATTTCATCCTAATTATTATTAGATTAATGGAATTTAATAATTATCAACTTAGTCTAAAAATATATTTTTTTAATGAAAATTGTTTCTTGAAAATTACCTATATAATATTTAAAGCAAATAAAGTTACAAAATGTCACTCTCTCAGTTTTAAATATATATTATATGTTAATATAGAAAAAAACATAATTTATGAATGAATATAAATGTAAATTTTATGAATAATAAAATTATATTCATTATGGAAATTTATTTATAATTTTTTATTAATAAATAATTACCTTAAATTCTTACGCAATGTAGACATAGTATTTATTCAATTAATAGAAAAATAAAATAAATGATTTTAAAAATATTAAAAGTAGAATAATTTGAGTTATTTATATTGTTAAGATAATTTTATAGGTAAATAAAACGTATTGGTGATATTTAAAAGTATTATATTCAAATTACTACCTTTTATTTATGTCGTTTAAGTCAAATTAAAGAATAGTGTTGAAAATTGACATTAATGATATTTTATCAAAAGAAAATTATATTAAATTATTTAAGTATAATAAAAATATTTAAATAGGATAATTTGGATAATATATGGTATAAACTTTTATCCCTTTTCAATTTATGAACCAATTTTTACCATATAAGTAAAATTATAACTTCTTTTGAGTAAAAAGCACATTACCACACTTAAGGATACAATTGGTTCACCAAGCGGTTAATAAAAAAGATAATGTTTAAAAGCCCACTTAAACCTATTAAAATTTTATTGGTTAATTGTATTTCAAAATCATACTATATTATATTCTAACCATTTTCTTTTTTGAGTCATTTGTGCTAGATAATGACTCTATTTTATTTTAAACTTTTAAGAAATTCCAACTATATCATCTCCCTCCCCTATAAAAGGACACCCATACTTCCACTTCCTAACACCACATTGAGATTTCTATATCTATATCCCCTAAAAAATCCTTTATAAACTTTTGATTAACATTATATAGGTTCTGGTATTCCCAAAGACCATCCTTAGGATCATGAAGAGGAGAACCAAAGGAGTTGTTTCAAAGAATATGTAATCACCTTAATGAAATCAATTTATTTTTTACATATTCTTTACATCATATTACTATATTTCATTTATAATAAAATAATAACTTAATTATCATCGATATAATAAAATATTATTATTATCATGGAATCACCATTATCCACCCTCTTTCCCGTCAAATGGGAAGTGAAAATATCTATAGTCTCCACATAATGATACAATTAATTTTCCACCATCATATTTCATGGGTGGTTATTATAATGGATTTAATGTTTATATATGATAATTATAATATAAATATACATATATAATTATAATATAACATAAAAATTCTTATATTTTAATCCATTTAAAAATGATAGCATCGCTCATTAATTTGTGTGGACTACAACCACTATGAAGTGATGTGATTCATTTTTCATTTACACTTTATATGAATAGTAATAAGGAAAAATATAATGAATATATAAGATTTATATGATATAATAGTGATTCTATAAAGGTTAATTATTATTTACCTTTCTTTTGGTGCATATTTCGAAAAGTGAAAACAACGTTCATGCGTACGTACAACCTACCGTCTCCATGAACAATGTAATTCATTTTTCTATCTATATATTTTATGAATGATTTTAAATATATATATAATGGATATATATGATACTGTAAGAATGTAAATGATTATTTTATATAATTATAATAAATTTAAATTTATTATTCAAGAGGTTACAGTGCCTTCAATGTAATTGGAAATCAAGGTAAGATATTTTTGTCTCACTTTTGTTTGTGAGACACATGCCATATTCAACATTTGTGTCTTTTATGAAGTGTATATACTCTCCATGAATGTATTTTATGATTATTTTTATGAAATTTAGAGTTATTTAAATATCAATATAAGTTTATATATTTTTTGAGGCTAACAATTTAAATGATACCAAAGCAGTAAGGGTTTTTTGTCACAATCTCATTGTTTATCGAGATTGTTTGATGAAATATGATGATCTACATATCAAGAAACTCATGGAATTTCTTATTTTATAGTTATTTATTTAAAATAAAATTTTTCATTTAATTTTACTCACCTCAAGTTCTTAATATTCCAAGAATATATTTTTATGTAAAATTAACTTTATTTCTCTCTTCAGTAGAAAACACTTTTTCTTCCATATCTATGTTTTCTAAAAATGATTTAAAGAAGGGTTTTACTATTATTATATGATTGTTTAAATATTTTTTATATAGGTTTTAATTTTTTTTAAATTCTTTAAAATGAATATTCTTTATATTTTCCAAATGAGGCACTTTTTGACTTTCTGAATTTTCTAAATGATACACTTTTTAACTTTTTCTATAAAAATGTGAAAGGATTGTTTTCTTTTAACTTATACAAAATGATCATAATTTCCCACCATCGTGAATACTAAAAGTTTTTATGATTAATTTAATATTTTTCATTTTTGTTTTAAAATAATTTTTTTAATTAATATATATGTAATTTTTATTATTTTTCATAATTTATTTCAAAGAAAAAGGGTATTTTACACAAGAAATGTTCCAACTAATGTTTTAAAGAAATTATTCATCTAAGTTGAAATTATTTGATGTTACTTAAGTTTTAATAATGATATAATCCAATTATCCCATCATTATTCTTTCTCTATATGTTTTATGATTACGATGACAATAATTTTATGGAACCTGTTCCTTTTCCTCAGGTTATGCTGTGATGAAGTGATGAAATGTTAACAAAACCAGTTTCTTTTCCACGAGTTATGTTATGAAGAAATGTTTATGAAACCAATTTATTTTCATCGGTTATGATTTGATGAATGTTTTATGATCATGTAGAAAACATATTTATTTTTTTAATTATGTTTTAGGTGGTCCAATAATTATATATCCCTCCAATACATTGGGTAAATATTAACGAATCATGATGTAAATATGTAATGTATGAA
The DNA here is from genome assembly GCA_963277665.1 of Viscum album. NCBI lineage: Eukaryota > Viridiplantae > Streptophyta > Magnoliopsida > Santalales > Viscaceae > Viscum > Viscum album. The sequence continues at coordinate 1,089,461,668 of OY728160.1, forward strand.
CCTAATTTCATGTTCACAAGTTTATACATGGACCTATATTTAAAGTCTATAAGATTATGCATGGACCTAGTTCTATGTCCATAAGTTTATGCATGGACCAAATTTTATATTCATAAGTTAATGCATGGACCTGAATTTCATTCTCATAAGATTATGTGTCAACCTGGTTTCATGAGCATAATTTATGGAGGGGGGGATTGATTTCATTTCCTCAATTTCATGTAGGAAACTTTTTTCTATTTATATATGTTCACAAAGTTATAATCCTATGTGTATGCCAAAAATATATGTATTATTCTAATCTAATTATCTCATGGATCATTTTATTTGATTATTTTATGATTTATATCTTATGAATTTCCAATATATATGACATGAATTAAGATTATGATCTATATTATGCCGGGTATGTTTTTCAAAAGTTAAGCTCATATCCTCATACACTTATTCCCATGTTATGTATAACCGATAACTGATACCTACCTTGTTTAACCTTATTAATAATCCGAGATCAACCTTTATTATGTTTCCTTTCTTAGGGTTATGGATAAAGGTATTAAGTCTAATGTGTCTAATAACGGTGCTAGTTATGAAGGACTAAGTGTTAGATGATGTAGATTTTTTATGAACAAGTTGTTTATTTTTCTCAGTTTAGAAATAAAAAAAATATTTATAGTCCTATAGGGTGTATTTTAAAGCATATTAAATATTAACATAATAAGATATAATATCTATATATGAAAATTATGGGTCACTATAGGTATTCCCTGACCTATGTCACACACCAAGATATACTGACGTCATTTCTCTACTAACCTAGGAAATCCTCACTGTTCCTAACTGTAAAATTCCTTCCTTCTATCAACCAAAAACCTTTTATACCACACTTTATCTAAACCATTCCCTCTAAAGGTAAACATTTTGGGCTAATTATTAAGGAATATAGATAATGAACCCTTGAGTCCCACCTCCAGTAGGCCCTAGATTGTCGACAGGCAATGAGGGTATAAAAATCTCATGTATGGGAGTCATTGACCTCTATAATATAAATAGTATTAGGAGATAGGATATCAATGATTTATAAAATCTATGAAATAATATAAAATTAAACCCTAAACCATCCCAAAATCTATGAACAATGTAAACAAATACTGGAGTCTCTAAATAAATACCCAAAATGGAAAAGCTAAGAAAGTGACATAACAACAGTCCAAAGGGCTGAGCTATTACTGTCCAACATAGTCTATAAAGTCCTAATAGAAACCTAAAAAATATTTTTTATATATGTGGGGGGAGGATAAAAGTATACTCAGTAGGATCTTACCCAAATTCTATCATACACATTTTAAATAAGTATACCAATTCACCAGTGGGAAAATAGAAAAACCAACTACAACTAAACAAGTTAACAAACCAATACCATCCTCACTATTGAACACTCACCAAATAAAAAACCCAATTATAATACCATAATAATAATTATATTGATAAAAAGGGTACCCAACATCGCTTTCCCACTAATTTTCCAGTCTCAAACTGTAACATAATACATCTTGGAACTCCAATATATTCCATATAGAAACCTAACTAAAAACACATGGTCCATCACATCCCACCACATCACATCTTCCCCCACAAACATCTGGTCTATCACATCACAACACATTACATCCTTAATACAGACACCGTGTCTATCACATCTCATCACATCATATGTATGCTATAGACACTTGGGCCATCAGTGAAATATCATCCACAACCATAACTAGAATATTATGCTATCATGAACTTGAAGGAAATCAACCTTGTTCCCTCCACCTAAAATTCACCACCACCACCATAAGACATCTCATAAAACATCACTATAGTTCCCTTTTTACCTTTTTTCATCATAGCTAATGAATGTTAAAATTTTCTGGAAGAGATATTGAGTAGGAGAAGGTATCCATACATCCATCTTCACCACTAATATTTTGGGAAAAACACCCCCAAGACATTTGGATGTCAACAAAAAGTTCTCAACATGGGCGGGGTGCATATAGAAATCACAAGGAACATACAATGTGTATATTTTTATAGATAAACAAAAGTCCAACCTATGGTTTCACAATATGAGTATTGACCAACTCACAACATCACCACCAAACCTCATAACATATACCACCTAAGCACCTAACAATAAATGCAAAACACCACCCAAAAATACACAATCTACATTACACCCTTTCCTTTCAAATTATGAAAATTTCCAGATTTCCCACTTACCAAGATATTCATTATTCTATCCCATTTATTTCACATTTAAGCTTCAACAACATTTAACCACACTCACCATTTTATTTCAATTTTTTATTAACCATTCATCACATTCCATTATAATTCATCATTTTCAAAAATCATTCCATTACTACATGGGAAAATTTCACAACACAACACATCATAAAAAACCATCCTCCTCATGCCAACGAATCCCACACTACCAAAATATTATAACCATAACCACCTCCTCATCATGAAATCTATATCCCAACCATTTACCATCACATCCACCAAATATAATAACCAAAACTCATCACATATTCCACCATAGCACAACCAAAAATCACCACCACACATCAAAAAAACTTAATAGAAAAGACATGTCTTACTTATAATTTATAGAAGGGGCTTCACATAACATTTCACTTTACATTTCAAGGGGAATATCACAAAAAAAATCCAAGGGAAATAATTTTATTAACTGAATATAAGTGGTTAGATAATTCTATTTTATGTGATAAAAAACAACCACACAACAAGGTTCCAAAATAACATATAAAAATGTCAAAAAAAAATCCTCTAACGACTATGATTTTTAGTTATACATAATGATTATACAATATCAATATCAAATAATATTAAAAGTGGTAAAACATGCATTTATTTCCACTTTCCCATTCAATTTCTAATAAACCAATTAATTATATTCATTATTCTAGTAAATACTATATTCCCAAAATATAAAAATATCATAACCCATCCTGTATAATATAATGTGATGAGAAATGAAGGACCCCCTATGTCGAACGATGATTTTCTAACCACTACACATGGTTGGAATGAGAGGGAGACCACCACCAAGCACCTCAATGAAAGAGACAACCTTGATCAACATAAACCCAACACCACATATATTTTTCTTACTAAAACATCACTAAAAATGATGGTTTACTTAAAAAAAACCTTTTAAAGATGAATAAAATGTAGAAAATAGGGTAATGGAGAGAAGGAAACTTACTTATAACTTTTAAGGATCGATCTCATAGGGAAGGATTTAAAATCCAGATAAAGGGGAATGAAATATCTCCAAAGTAAATACTTGGTACACCCAATAATTTAAGGAAAATTTTGAATAATTAGGTGGTTGGAGAGGGTTTTTTTTTTGTTTTAACCCACTCTATAAAACCTAAGAATACGATGGAACCTAAAACACCACGCTGCAAAATTGCTCAAAAACCACGAGACCATGAAATAGTGAATGGTTTTAAACTATAGTGGTTCTGGTCAAATAACCTACAATAAATATGGATATATTTATGAAACATATTAAAAAACATGAAAAAATATGACATAGGAGGATACACCATGTTGTAGATCCCAAATTCTAAGAGGAAGGCTACATCGTAGCCCCATTTTCATGGTGCAACTACCCTAAAAAAATAACCCACAATACTCTCCCATGATTCCTTATGTTGTAACCAACTCCTAGAACCTATAATAAATAGTGGGATATTCTTCAACCATTATTCATGTTATAACTACACCCCAAAATGGAAGAACCACCAAATTCCTCCTCCAATACCCTCTTCGCCGTAGATGGCTACTCAACTTTGTAGAAACTATATATATAGTGTAGCCTTGAATCCACACCATATAATTACATTAAGATAAAATCAATCTCTATATCCTCCTTTTAACTTACAAACTCCTTGGGAACTCCCTAGACACCTACACTGCTAGAATTCCTACAAAGTAACTGGATATAAGGTATGTACCATTGCATAAAGTTCATCACAACCTTCATCATGCCCATAATGGGTCTCCCCATCTTGAATAGGTATTATGTAATCTGAAAATGACCAATATTGTATCATGGATATCATATCATCTCAATTTCACTACCACTGTGGCTTCACCACACCCATATAAATTTAATGTATAATGTTTTTATACTCTTAGATTTCACAATTTACAATGGATAAGGTATCGATTTTATTTTATAATTCATATGAATTTATGTTTTAGTGATTCACAACATGAAAGTCAATACACAACATTGGTTGTATTATCCTCAAAATCACCAAGAATAAATCTTTACATACCACCTTAAAAATATTACCTATCTCCCTAAAAAAAGTATACATCAATGAAAGTCATTACCCAAATTTAAATAACCAGATGCATGCCACATTTTTTATTCTAAAAATATTATAAAACACTGGTAATGTTATCCCTTTGCAGTATTATACCACTTACCATAAATAATTAAACAACCCCAAAGAAAATATTTTTTTATACAAGTAATGTTCAATTCCTTTTCCATTTTTCTATTCCACTTCTAGAAAATAATCTTATATATTCAAGGAACTTCTCCAAACTTTTTAATTTTTCCAATTAGATCAAATATATTATGTATTAACCAAAAAACTAAGTCATGTAAGGAAAACATTACATAGTTTATGAATTCTACATTTTCTTTAGATGAACTATGAAAAATAATAATTTTATATGAAAAACATTTCCCTTTGGGATTTCAAACAACCGAACATCCAATTTCAAGATTTGAACTTCCAAATGAAAAAATCCATTCCAAATTTCAACTCATAGACTACTAATATCAACTAAAATAATTTTATAACATCATTATAAACTACTTACTATACATCTTACAGACCTTAAATGATTCATTCATATTTTAGAATACTTTTCATATCTTATTTGTCTCTAAATATAAATCCATGCATGTCACTTTCATGTATCTTAAACCAAAAAAACTTCTATCATACAAAAATACATTAAACTTCTTCTATAATAACTTCAATAACATAAAATATCATGTATAAATTTAAGAAAATCCAAAATAATAACATCTAATCCTTTAACCTTTACAAATTCTGGAAAACACCCTTTAATGATTACTTTTATATTATCATCTTTTGTACCTCCTCTTTACAAAGTAACTCTCAAACCATTTAGTAACTTACAAAATTTAATAATACCATACTAGATATATTTGGTTCATATTTAAACTCCCTTTAAAGGTATTTGATTATAAAATTCCAACTCTTGTTGTAAAAAAATTCAATATACAATCTCTTGGTTGCAACATTCCCCCCTTTGCGTTTTGTTGACAATATTACTATAAACCACACTCCCCCTTTTAACCCAAAATAAGTTTTAAAAAAGATTCTTCAAAAGCACTGTATGGATGTAGGTTTCACTTTAACCACTCATCACTTTTCAATAAAATACAAAAGTTCTTTCTATCTAGATTTTTATTTCTGATTCTCTCCCTTTGTCTCATTAAATTCTATAGGTGTACTTTCTCAAAAATATTTTCCCATTTTCAATACAATCCTTGTTCATAATATTATTTTTATTATCCATAAAGATCTTTCCGGGGAAAGATAATTCCCCTTATCTCCAAAAAACCAGTTATAAAGAGTTTATTCTCTCTATTTTTCATGAAATTCTTCGTAACCCACTTGATATTGGGATTTATAACCTCTTACAATTAAACCTAAGTTCTTAGACTTTTTGACCCATTTACCATCTTCAATTATCAAGGGATAAGCAATTATTGATTAATCATTTAGATATTTTACAACATATTGGTACCATTTTTTGGATGAAACTTTATATTTACACTTTAGTCTTTATTCCACATGATGATATCACTTATTGAATAAAAAAAATCTTAGATTCTTATTTTTTTCCTAAAATATTTTAACCACTCTTTTTAGATTTATTATATTAAAAAAAATTAGTAGGTGAATTTACCACTTGGAAATGACTCATTTAAAAATTATATAAACCTATCAAGTTGTAACATAGTGTAGGAAATGATATTTTAAATAAAAAACATAAAATATACCCATATAACTCACTTAATTAAATAAAAACATGAAGCTTGATATTTTCACTATCCCCAACACATTCTATGATCTTAATCACACTAACAAAAAACAATCATAAAATAAACAATATGACCCAAGTGTGTGAGACATACCAAAAATATATCCAACTGATAATATTAATCCAATGTTTTTAGAGATATTGAGTTTTTGGGATATCATTAGGATACAAATATTCATTTATAATATAGAATTCATATAAAGAAAAAATATTTCATAAGTTTGAAGTGGATGTGATTCCAGTTATGTCTTTTGTTTTCAACACATAAATCTTGTTCAAAATCATGTTATTTTTGGTGTTTCATTTGAGGATAGTTAGATTATGTAGTTATGGAGTTTTTAAGGTGTTTGAAGTTGTTTTAGAATTAATGAGATGTCTCTAGAGTCATTTCTTAATGTTTTTAATTGTTTTTATGTTAATAGAAAATTACGTAAGTCTAATTTATAAGATTTTTACTACTAGCATATAACTTCTCTATGTTGGGTATGACTTTGAGATATCCCATATGGATTTGAGACTAAATATGAATTTATGCCTGAATCAATGTATGCCTTTATAAGTTTCACATACAAGACTTCAATGGTTGTATATGAATTTCCTTATAGGGAATTATATCTGTGTTGTATTAATTTGAATCCATGTGTGACTTCCTACATGCAACTTTGTAAGGGTGTATTAATTTTTTGTGATTTTTTAGCATTTTTTTGTCTACATATGAAATTAAAACATATCTATTTTTTTTATAATTCTACAATTTGAAAATTAATTTCTAGATTAATTTATGTTTAATAAAAATAAACTCATATGATGGTCAAACTTTTTGATCATGGAAAAAATATAAAAAAAGGATTTTTTGATTCAAGACAAGGAAGAATAAGGTTCACTCTATAAAGGATCAATTGAAAATAAATAAATAAAATAAAGCGGTTATAAAAATAACTGATCAACCACACTGCAGTATTTACTACTATATTTTAGTGACATCAAGAAGAATTGGAGAAGAATAAAATAATGATGAGAAAAATAATAAGAATTTGAGAAGAAGCTGATAGGTGGATATTCATTTTATTTTTTATTTAATATTCAAATTCAAATATAATAAAACTTATGATATTTCTATATCATGAGATAAAAAATGAATAGGGTATTTAATAAAGGATGTGAAGAAAAGTGTAGAGTTTTGTGTGCTTTATTGAATGTATATCTTACACCAAATAAGGGAATAATAATTAAGAGATGATTATTCTATAAATATAGATAAGAAGAGAGGACAATGCTGTAAAGGATATCAAAATGTAGTGCAACATGGTAGAGTATGCTATGTATTTTGATTTTCACATTTAAATTAAAAAAGAATAAGGGAAATGGGGAAGTGGAATAAGAGAACTTACAAAAAGTTAAAATAGAATATGAGGAAGAGAAAGAGAATATTAGGTTGTGTGTGTGATAAAAAAAGTTGTGATGTGTGTTGAATAAATAGATTTAATTTTTGAATCTATTATAATAGAGAAGAATAAGTGTAGTAGTACTCTATATATTCTGGATACAATCATCTTAGGCAAAGGATAATCCCTATATAGACTATATAAGTCAACTTTTAATATTATCAGGTAACCTTTTAGGGTATAACATTGTTGATTCTTCTTTTATTATGATTTTTGGATTTACCATGCTCCTTGTATCCTTGATAGTGATTCTAGTGAATTATGTGATCTTATAGGAATTTAAATCACACTATGGGATATCCTTCTTATTTTGAGTGGTGAATATTATAAATTAAGTGTCTCTATTTGTTACTTTCCTTAGTGTGTGTGAGTTGTGTAGTGAGATTGATCACTATAACAATTGATGTAGGTTGATTTTAGAATAAATCATAAAAAGGAAAAACCATCAACTATTTACTAATTCACCCCCACTCAGTGAACCTATACCATGCCTATGTACATTAATTTTTATGAATGAAATGGGTTCTCATATAATGATTATAAGTTTTAAGTTCACTACTTTAAAGAATTTCTGAACTCAGTTGGTATTTGTGTTTTTTCAAGAAATACTCCCTTCGATTGAATATTTTATAATTATTTACGATGGATAAATTTAATTCCTTGAACAATAAGTGGATTCCCACTTTTTATGGGAAATATTACTACATTTGGAATGATTGGGTATATCTTTTCCATTAATTTAATTTTTTTTGGAGGCTTCTACCAAAGGGTTTATTCCTCAAGATGAATGTACTGCGATGAAAACAATAAATATGATGAATTTAGAGAATTATGTCCATGATCTAAATTCCATATCATCATTCATATCAGATAATATGTTTATATAATTATAGATAATCAAGAACATAAAGGTAATTTGGTATAATCATAATAACATTTCTGAATATAATGTAAAAGTGAATAATGAAAATACAAAAGATTGGAGATTGAGATATAAATATCTCAAGATAAAAGATAATAAAATATTGTATGATTTCTTTATTAGAGTAAATGATATTTTAGAACCATCATATATATGGTGATAAATTGGAAGACACTATGGTTTTTGAGAGTATAATATATATCTTGTCAAATATATTTGATTTATAATTCACATAACATGAATATAGAGATACCAAAACAGATCCTTTAGATGATTTAAATAATATTCTCATAGATTATGAGATAAGGATTTTTTTTAAAGAATAAGTCCGAGACTAAAATAGAGATATCCTTAAAATATTTTAATAAAGGGAAGAGTACGAAAGAAGATAAAGATGAAGTTGGATGTTCAAATTTAGCGTAAGACATTGAAGTGAAATTTTAAAAGCTAATGTCTTTCATTTCTAGAATTATGAGAAGAGGTAAAGGTAAAAATATTTAAAAGTTACCTTTTAAGTGTTTATGTTATAGGGGTATTGTAAATTTCAATAAAAATTGTTCAAAGATGGAATAAAGTGAATAAGAAAGTGAAGTGGGGTCAAGAAGCCAAGTTATTCCTTAAATAAGAAACCAAAAAAACATTTTAAAATGAAAGGTGAGAATTTATTTATATTTAAAAAGAATAATTTATAATTTAATCATTATCTTAGTTGTTTTTATGAGTATTATGTAGAAGTAGTATCATCTGATGAAGAAGGTGAAAGGTTGTTAATTGGAAATGTGAATTAGGAGGAATTCACAGGTGATGATAAAAATAATAATGAATGTGAGAAAGAGGTAGAGTTAGATTTTATACTTAAAAGAGTATATAAAGAATGTATCTTGATGATTTATCAATTAGATAATGAGAAAAGGAACATGAAGAAAAAATTTCAAGTCTCAATAAATAGTAAAAGTTCTCATTCTGAAAAATAAGTGGACTAGTTCAAATTTAATTTTTAGAATTCTATTTATGTAGTTAGAGAAAAATCATGTCAGAAGTTAGAATAAGAAGTTGAAATTTTCCTACAGAGACCATATTCAAAGGTTGAAAATGATCCTATAAATGTTAATAAAAATATTGAGATGAATAATAAACTAATAAAGACCATGATTTTGAAAAAATAAAGTGAATATCATAAATCTATATATTTTAGGAACTCTAACTTGAATTCAAATACTAATATATATAGTGAGTCCAAAAAGACAAAAAATAATTTTATCATGATGAGGAAAGAGTTTTGTGTTCACTACAATTTTAGTTCATAAATGGATCCAATATTAATGGCCACAAAATGAAATAAGTACAAGTAACTAAATTTGGAAAACATTTTGTTTACAAAGATATGTATACTTTTTATGGGTTATTTTGGTACTATATAGGCTCTAGGAATTTGGAATTTTGTTTGTTTTATTACCAATATCATTACATGACTTGTAGGGTTCAGAGGTAAGGTTGTTAGGGGATTCATTCTTTTTAATTAAAGAATGTTTACAACTCTATTGAAAATTATAGATAGAATTCCAAGGGAATATTTTAGGTTCTGGAAGAAATCAATGGAATATGTGATCAGCCAAGTCACCATACTGAATAATGTGTTTCTTATTTATTATCCTAGTTGAGTATGAATTACGATAGTCAAAATTACCATAATTAGAAGAACAAATAGAAGGATATAGCCATGATTATTGATGTTGTACAAAAATCATCAAGAAAGGAATGCCCATAGATGTTGGTCAACGGCTGATACTCACATATAAAAAGAAATTTAAATCTTTTGAATAAGTTTAAGAAGTGAATGAATACTTTTATGAAATTTGATAATGGTGGATTACTAAAAATAAAATTTATTGTTTCTATAATCATTGAAGATGTTGAATTGGAATTGAAGAACACATTGTGTATTGATGGGTTAAAAAAAAATTTAATTAGTGTTTATCAACTCTATGATGAAAAACATGAAGCATTATTTCATAACAATTAATATGTTATGAAGGATTTGAAAGATAAATTTTTTGTGATGAGAGGAAAACTTACTCAAGGAAACTTTTATCTTGTTGGTGAAAATTTAAAGAAGAAGATTATTTTTAAGAAGAATATAGTATTTGGTAAGATTAATTTTGAGATTACTGATTTCATGACCCATCCCAACAAAGTATAACCCTCTTGGTATATCAATTAGAGAAGGAGGATGATGATTTCTTGAGTCCAACTTCTAGTATTCCCCAGGTTTGCAACTAGCACCAATGATATAATAAAAAAACATTGGGAAAAAATAAACTCTAAGATAAAACTAAAAAAGAGAGATATAAGATAAATAAACCAATTAAAAAATGATCAAATATAAAAAAGGAAACCCAAATTCATACATTCAATGCTATACAATACCAAAACAACTAAAAGGAAAACTAAAATGACCTAAAAGGAAACTCGGTGTGACCACAAATCCCAAACAACTCCTAAAAAACAATGATCTAGTAATATGCATTATGATATCCAAATTTATCCTCCTGAACTCAAAATAGTTTATATATACATGGGTTGATCGTAATATTACACTCAGTATGATCCTTTCCAGATTCTCTAATGAAAAATATAAAGAAATAATGCTAAATCATAGTAAATGACAGTGAAACCAACTCATCACCAAAATATATATACTAAGTTCCTATCCTCACCATGGATAACCCTCACTAATACCACATACAAGTGAGAATATAATATATTAATGAAACATCAAGGGAACCTCACTACCACTTCCCCACTAGTTTTTTACTCTTCCCCTACGTTGTACATCCTGATCTATCTCTCTTGAGAGACATATCCCAAACTTCCTTCTCCCATAATATAGTAAGTAATCCCCTCATTATTTGCTTTTATTTTATGTACTATCATGTATTGGATTGATGGAATAAAATTGTGGGAGATGTATGGGTGTTATAAACACAATATATAATAAAAATTAGTTTCTATTATCATGCATTGATAAACATAACAAACCTTGATGAGGAAAATCTGAGTGAACCCCTTGATAGAATGAAAAATGAAGAGGTGTCTGACAAATTGAATTTATTGTAAAAATATATAAATTGGATTTTATGGAAAGTTGTAAATTGGTGAAGTCTTAGGTAATCCCAATCACACTTTTCACCCCTATTTCATTATAAAAAAATGTTTATAATGGTTGAGTGTTGATTGATCTGAGAAATGAGGAGTTATTTAATTTTTTTTTGAAATTTATGATGTATTTTGTGAACAATTCTAGTAGGCTATGTATTCTTTGAAACATATGATGATCAAACCCTATTTTTGGAACATTTAGAATGCTATCACATATGAGTTTATTATATAAAACTTTTAATGCCTCATTTATGATCTCATATTTTCTACCCCAGGTTCACCCACAAATATTTTGAGTGATTAATTATTGGATCATTTTTAAGAGTTACATGTGGTTTCATCCTTCAATAAAGAAGTGTAATAAGATTCAATGTAGATACAATAGGATATGAGAAGATATGAATATGTAAGACCATATTCTCAAGGAGAATAATGATAATATAAGTAATCTTTATCCAATATTTTTTTCTTTAAATTTATTATACAATAAGGAGGAGAAAAGAAAATAGAATAAACCTATATATTGACATTGGAGTTAGATTATATTTTCAATAAATTCAAAGGGGGAGATTGAATAGCCCATGTGTTAGTTACATTTGTTTTCCAGGATGTTGTGATATTTTTATACTATCAATATGTGTTAGATAATTAATACAAGTTTATAGTTATTGAAATAAATTTATGGTGATTATTGATCTACTTATGAGGTCCAAATATACGTTCTAGAGTGCACACAATTTCCAACCTGAAGTGAAATTGATTATGGTTTGAAATTCGATTTAAAAATATTTATTTCATGAATAAATTTGAGGTATGATTGAGAATATTTGAATACAAATGAATAAAAATATTTGAGGAGGAGGTACCTATTTTATTTTATGGGAGAATTTGTATTTTATATTTAGCAGTTTTAAATCATGAGTTTCTTAAAAATTTGTACTCACCTAAGGTCAACTATAGGACCCATGTTTATCCTCTACTTAGGTATACAATAGGCTAAACAACAAACTAGTACAAGGTGGTACAGACAAGATAGAGGCAGATCCTGTGCATAGGTAGGAAGGGGAATCCATTTATGGTGTTCATGGAGATAAGAGTTCATGCATATGCATGTGAGGGTGCTGATGGGTCAGCATGGGGAGATGTAACCTATGAGGTGTGTGTATAGTGTACTCAGAGCTAACACCGATGTCATGATAGAGGGGTTTGAGATGCACAGTCTATTATTAAATGCTTTGAATACCAATAGAACTTCGATGTGGGACTATGGAGAGAATTGAAATTGTTTCTCCATAATTTTATTTATGGATATAACAAGTGTCTAAATGGAATAATTCCACATCGTCTTCTTCAACCATATAATCATGACGATTTGGTTAGGTGTTCAAACATCACACCATATACACAATAAAGCTAATATCCACATTCATTTTGATCTCATGAGAAGAATAATCATCTGCATAAAGGCTGGTCATATAGTCTTTGGAGAAACTAAATGTAGTATTCCATCTTGACCACATGAATATGTTAAGACCGACCACATGAAAAAAATCCACTACCATGAACACATATAGGTAACACATAATGTGAAATTGATCAATTGAATACCCATGTCTGATGATACCACTTGAAGTGTGATGTCATGGTCAATAAAGTAACTACATGAAGAAGTAGTACCTACTACATGAATGGGTTTCTCATGGTCACTCAAGTGACCAAATGAATAATCTATAATAAAGGTAGAAGAAGCTACCACATGATGAGAAATATAATTCAAGAACACTTGACCGACCTCATGAGGAGTGATCATGAGGTTTGGTGCTTCTACATGAAAAACTGAAGCTCCCAAAGGATTTAAGATACTATATGAATATTTGATCTATTATGATCCTTCAAATATACCACATAAAGTTATATCATTATCTAAATAAATACCTTTATGCGATAAGACATTATGAATAATCTTCAATGACTAATCATGATGTTCTCTAAGGCATGCATGATATTATCATAGTGAAATGAGGGTAATTGATTTGGGATGTCATTAAAGAAGATATTCACAATGAGATCATCATGTGATATGCATGTAGTTTCATTTTCATTCATGTGATATGAAAAAAGTTTCTTAGAAGAAAATAATGATATAAGGTTGTGACTCCATATAATATGTTTTACAGTATAAAACATATTATAAATAATAATTTACAAGCCTCATGGGTGTTTTTGAATTATATTAATTGTGAATCTTTTGAAGTTCAAGACTCATGGTGATTTAAATGGGAGCACATAAAGGAACAATTCAATTGAATTTCATGTTGAGATATTTCCATAGGTATTTATATACCACATGAGAAATTCAAAGATGAGGTATATAAGTTTCTAAATGAATATTAAAGATTGGTTTTCTAAATAACGAGTGTGGGTATTTATATACACCATGAATTATGAAATATAAATATGGCCATATATTAATATTCGTGAAGAATATATCATAGTAAATTGATACAAGAAGAGATCAAAAAATGTAGTAATTATTCACGTGATAAAGGATAAAGAGTTATTATTTAGGTTCATGCATAAATAATATATATATTATTAATTTAATGTATATTTGGAATCATTGAATATGATTTCATGTAAATTAATAAAGAAGAAGAGTACATATTAAATTAAAATATCACATGAAGAATGAAGGCTCGGTTTTTAGGAGATTCAAATGGAGACCTTGGCTTGAGAATTTAATTGAGATTAAATGAGAATTAAAAATAAAGAAATATTTTATAGTTTTGAATATGTATATTAACTTTCAATGAGATTAAATAAAATTCTATATTTTGAATGTAAAAAGTATCATTCAAGATATATTATTCTTTTGAGTATATATATATATATATGATGTAGGCGATGAACGAGTATTAAAATACATTGAGAACATTCGTTAATAATGTGAGATAGATCCTAATAATTAAACCATATGAATTATTTAATATATATAAAAGGATATTATGATTTAATTCAATAGGAGCTATGTATATATGAAGAATTGAAGTCACTGTGATTCACTATCATAGTGAGTGTGAGTAAGGAGAAGCGATCCTCAAAAAAGAGAGAGGACATTTAGACATACAGAATTGAAAATATGACTATTTAATGTAAGTGAATAAATTTTATTATACCTATTCAAGGAGGATTAAGGAGGACCATTGATTAACTTTTGTGAGGTAGTATAGAGATCCCCCTAAGAGTTGGAAAGAGGATGCTTTTTTTGAGATAACTTCAACTAGTAGGATTACTATATAAATAACTTGTCAAAAGGAAGCTACCATGAACACTTGAAAGACATATATTTTGATAGATTATTTTTGAGGTATACCTAGAGATTACTTATTGATATTTTTGAGATATAGATTGTGCATTGTATTCTAGCGATTCATAGTGGTGAATCCAGGTCTCGAAACATCACCCAAATATGAAAGGGAATAAGACTTCAAGGTCAAACATTGTAAATACTTATGTATAGTTCCTTTTAAATTCTACACACTATATTAAGGCTAAAAGATAATAAAAATAGAGGATATTACTTTTACCACCACATAGGTTGATTAAAAATAAAGAAATCATGAAAATAAGAAGGATCACTGATTTAACCCATATCAGTGATCAAACCTGATGCAGGATTTAAAAAATTAATTTTCACCACATTTTCATATTAAATCCAATAAAATATATTTAATATTTGGAATCATAATATCTAAATTAATTAATAAGGACAATTTCATTTTTTTGGAACAAAAATAAGTTACTATTTAAAAATTTAGTCACCATAGTAAAGACTACAATAAGGTTAAAGGGTTTAAATAAGAGGAAAAACCATAAATATCAAAGAAATATTGTATCTGAATGTGTGTATTAAGGGGTTTTATACCTCCCATTATCTTATCTTCAATACTTTTCTACTTTGGTTCCAATTTTTGTGAAAATGAAATTATTCTTATGTAAAAGAATGGTTATTCTCAAAAATACCACCACTTATTGTCTATAGAAAGACCCCTCATCTACCCAAATCAACCCATAAATTTCATTATAATTTATCTTGAATACCTCTCCAAATTATCTCGTAAAAAATCTTCTATCATGCTTGGTAACCCTTGGTCATATCAAGAATACCCAAATCCCTCATTTCAATTTAGCTCTCTAAGAGGTGACTAAAGTTATCAACATAAGTGTTATCTTATCCTTAATAATTATTTTTTTTCTTATTAATTAAATTCTAATTGAATATAATTTATCACTTAAATTTTTTTAAATCATAAATATTCTATACAATTGATATTATAATTATACCATAAATAATCTTTCTTATTCAATTACTATAACATATTATAAATTTGGTCAGTTCCACTACCTACATGAATAACATTAAATTTACATAATGAATGACTAATAAAGCTTAAATGATAATAATATGAAATAATGATGAATTTAAGACTATTTATTAATTATATAATGTAAATATATATAATTATATTCATTAATAAAATCAATTATTTATTATAAATCCAAATTCAAAGAAAAATAGATTTTTATGAGTTCCATGTGAATCGTCCCCATAAGTTTAATGAAATGACCATGAAAAACCAATATTATATAAAAAAATGTTACAAAATCATTAAAATTGTGAAGGTGATGAACCCATGATCAATGAGAAAGTACCAAAACCATCATATTGAATTATGTGTGGGAAACAAAACAATTAACACCATAATATTAATATTATCAATAAGAAATTAATATTTGGGTCATAAGGAATTATAAATTAATAGTATTAACTAAAATATATATGAATAATATTCTTATAAAAATTAATAATAAACACAAATTTATTATAATAAGAGTTATAGTTGTCTAAACAAGAATAATTCTAAAGTAGGAGTTTCTCATTTAAATTTTCATTTCATTGAGATATGTTCTCTAGTCACCACCTATATTCTTTTGTATGATGTATATACAACCCCATGGAAGTATTTTATCATAATTTTTATTTAACTTTAGGTGTTTAAAAATACATATAAGTATATCTCTTTCAAGGGATTTTGATTTGAAGGTTACCAAATCCGTTTGGGTTTCTTTTCCAATATCAATCTCAATTTGATATTGTTTACGACTAAATTAAAATAAGGAAAAATTGAATATTATTTCCCTCTAGAACCCCATATATTTTATTCTTCCATGTTTATTTCTTGGTAATACATGTATTTCTATCATTTCTTTTCCCATTTGGTTCACAATTCATCCAAAAGGATACCAGTAAGTGGAACTTACCTTATCATTTGTTTCCAGTCATGAATATTTCTCATAGATGTCTATATTATTTATATTATTTCATTAATGTTCTTATATATATAATTAAATGATTTATTATTATCATTTTATATCATCTTATTATTACTTAATAAATAGTTTACAGGAATATTTAATATAATTTTTCATATGGTTCATTTTCTATTGAATTTGGCTATCTTTACAAAAGTGTGAAAAAATATTTCTTTTCAGCATTTTATTTATGAATAAATTTTATAGAAATATTATTCATTTTTTATTTAAGAAAATTTATATCTAAGTTAATAGGTATTTGTAAATTATTATTTATTCTCATTGTATTTTAAATTTTGTCTTTTGAAAAATAAGTTATTAAAAACATAAACGTATATTTATTATTATTTTTTAAAGTAATTTTATAATTCTCTTATAAAGTTTTTTTCGTCTATATAAAAATAATTTAATGTTTCTTATGTTTCACTGAGAGTAAGATCTAATCACACCACATACCTTTTTTCAATTTATGGATTATAATATAGTTTAATGGATGTTTTGAATAAACCCATTCCTTTCCATAGGTTAGTTAAGATATGATTGAATTATAAATTTTTTCATGTTCATGTGGTAAACATATATTTGGTTTTAATTATTTGATGTATGGTACCAAAATTACATAGCCCTAAAATTAATTGGGTAAATATTTATATCTAATGAGATTATCTAAAAGGGATTGGGGAGGGAACCCAATCCATTAATGTTTTAATGGAATAAGGAATGTGACCTATATACCATGTAACTATGTCTATAATGTGATGATGGTCTTGGAACTAATCTATGAAAAAGGAAATTATTTTACATGATTATGTTTTTGGGACACTATTATGACACATTATTTTCCCCCATGTTATTATTTATTGGATCATATTTACTTAATCGTGTTTCCACACCCCTATTACTCACATTTTATGTTTTCCAATGATTTATCCCATGAATCATGATTTATGATATATTTTTTATTTTGTATTATTTTCTTTGTTATGTTTATGATATATTATTATATTATCTTACTCATATTATCATCTTATTTTCACCTATTATATTTTATTGATATCTCATATGTTTAACACTCATACATTATTATATTTCCATTCTCAAGGATATGAACGAGATTATTATGTATGATATGTATAGATTAGTATCACATGTGAATAATATATGAGTTAGATGTTTAAGATGTTGTAAAATAAGTTAGTTGTGTATCTATTCTCCCAAAACACTAAACCTATAGGTTACAGGGTGCTATTTATTATGAGATATTGTAAATGATCAAATGAAATTATGTATTATGTATGTATGATTTACTCAGGATGACTCATTATGTGTGAGTATACCTTTCAAGATAATTATACTAGATGATAAATATAAAGGTATTTTTTAGGGAAACTATAATAAGGATATTGACTCATGGAACTTGAGAAAACCAAGGGGAGTATCTCAACTGAATAAATATGAATAAAACAAGAGGAGATTCACCATTAATGGAATATATGGTAGAGATAAAACACAGTATGAGGCTTAGGAAAAGTGGCCACACATGAAGGAGGCCTATAATAAGTGGGTTAAAATAAGTATGCATGGGAAAAGTGACTAATTATGTAAGAGGCCTAATTGAATTGGAAACTAGGTAATTGGAATGTGTGAAGTGGTATCGAGGTAGAAAGTATGGGTGAAATAGAACCCTAATATGGAGGCCCTATTGAGGTGCCACCTAGGTAGGATGACCATGGAAAAGTGAAACCTTGATATTAGAGGCCAGGGTGAGGTGGATCCTAGGTAGGGAGTCCTAGGTAAAGTATCATCTTGGAAGACTACAAGTTTGAAGTGGAACCCAGGTAGGGGACTAGGGAGAATGGGGTCCTTGTATGAGACTAGGGTGAAATGGAATCCTAATGTAGGACCAGGGTGATTGGTTCCCTAATATGAGAATATGGTAAAGTGTAACCAAACTATAGGAGACTTTTTGAGGTTTTTTTAGTTTCTTAAGTGGATAAGTTCTTTGTTTACCTGGTGGGTGGTTCCTAAATGTTTGGAACTCAATGGTGCTCGACACCCAAGGTGTGACTCTAATATGGAAGTCTAGCATGCATGAATTTCACTCCCTCATCCTTAGATTTGGATTAAAAAAAAATTTAGTGTATAAGGAATCCTTAGACATTTAGGTGGAATATTTGTGCCCTTAGTTCCTCAAAGTCACACTTCTTTGTCAATATGGGAGGTTGTAGGTTCCTTTTATTGGAAAACCCCGACCTGGGCACCCTACAATGGGTGGTTACCACCTTAGGATATGATTTATAACTAATAATAAGGAAAGTATAGGTTCATAAAGTAAAATATCCTGATGATAGGGTGTGTAAATATTGGGAATTAAAGTTTATAGTGAATGAGTCTAGGGAATATGAGACTAGGGTGCATGTGTGCTGAGTTCACCTTGGTGCCAACTGACTAACATTTGGAAAAAATCATTCCAACTTTAGTAGTTATAAATTTCGATTCATGTTTCCATTTTGGTTATATGAGTAGTAAAATTGAGTAATTGGAAATTAAATATGCCCATAAATATGAGGTTCAATAGTAGAAGGTGTTTTTGAAGGATAAAAATGTGTCCAGAAGACCCTAAATATGAGTTGTATGTTTTCAATAACTTTTTTCATCAGTAACAGTTGGCATCCACAATCCATTATTAGTGGGGGGTTTATTCCACCATGTCACAAGATTTGGTGATTTATTTTCAGGGAATCCACCCTTTGGTATGTGATCAATCCTGAAACACAGGAAGAACTTATTTTTGTCTTCTTTATCAAACATGAAACTCCTTCAACTTTAACTTAATGCATGTCATCCGAGTGAGTATCACATTATGTTTATCATGGAAAAGCACATGAAACATATTTTTTAGGTGCTAAAAATCAAGTCAAATAATTGAATTTTTCATTTATTTATAACATTATTATTTAATCATTACTTTATATAAAATATTTATATGATGTGAATATTATATTATGTAGTTTAAATTATTTAAATTTATTCTTACAAAATTTTCATACAATACATTAGATGCTTAGTATGGCTACATAAGATTTAATTTTCATATAACTTGTATTTAGTTTGTCATAAATGTATAATATTGAATTTATATTTTTACTATAGTTTCTAAATATTAAGTGTTATATTTATGTTGTAATTGAAGACTATATTGAGTTAATAATCATGGGTACATGAACATTGTGTTAGAATGCTCACTAGACATGGGGCTTATGAATTATCTAGAAAATTTTGGGTTGGATTATTATACCAATATGATTAATCTGTTAAGGATTCTTGATTTTATATAATTATAATGCTTTACATGAATGGGTTTCATATAACCTTTTCATTGGATTAATTTGGATATGTGTAAGTATGTTCACATTTTATTGTTATTGAGTAACAAAAATTCTAAGGTGTGTAAGTAGTTAAAAATTAATATGGTTTGAACATATTAATTTAGTGGATGGAATAAAGATTCTACAACTAAATCATTAGAATCATGAATAAATATAGGAATAAAACATGAGAAAATAAATATTGTAGGAGATGTAATTGTTATGGGTTTAATACGCATATGATGTAAATTAAATTGGTGATACCATGGAAACCCATGAATACTATGTGTGAGATTACTTTCAAATAATAGACTAGTCAAGACCTATATTACTTAATACAAGAGACATTAATCGTTAGGTTCTCATGAATTATCTTTTATAAGGAAAGAAAATTATAGGTGAACCTAATCATTTGGTACCTATATATGATATAATACTTGGGTTACATTATTTAAGAAACTATAACCATTAGGATACTAGATAAATTCTTTTTATTGAATCCATTTGATAGATGAGGATAAATAGTTATCCGCTCAACTGTACGAGAGTAATATTTGATATGATTGACATGATTGTATACCAGATATAGTCATGGATTATTCTACATGTTTAGATGTTATCTGTTATGATGAAATATAGAACTTGTAATAATAAATAGATAATATGTATGAGGTCATATTTTTTAGTGGGAGTACTTTGATTAACAGTATTTAATGAAAATATATAAAATATCATACTCACCCATAAATTTTTCTTTATTATCAATTATGGACTACTGCATGATTATTATTTTGAGATCTATTATAGGGATAATCTATAATATAATTATACATAGGTATATTAGGTTGAGAATCATTATCAAGTAGAAGCATTTTGAGAATATGGATGTGAATAATGTAGAAATAAAGGTTTCAAATTATAAATCCATGGTATTGGATACTGGTTTTGTATCATAGATTTTTGATGGTAAACAAAAACATATAAATAATATAGAGTTGATAAAATGTGATGTATATATATATGATGTAAAATAGGAATGATTTTTAACATTAGTGGGTTTTAATTATTTTCAAAGTCAACTAAGTATATTAGTTCTATAATTATAAAATTATCTCCTAGTTCCATCCATAAATAGAAATTTTATTTCTATACATTATTTAAAAAATATTGGATTTTTTCATTATTGAGAACAAGAGTTGTTATATATATATGAATGAAAATTTTCATATCTTAGGGAATGGGGTGAATGGTTTATACATTCTGGAAATGAATAATCAGACATGCAACCTTCAAAATAATAAGGTTAATGTTGATTTTAATTATAATATTAGAAATATAAATGAGAAACAAATCCAAAGAATCTATAGAGATATAATTTTGGACTCATTTTATTATAAATAATTTATTACTTTTGGATATTATTTATTAGAAAAAATTAAAAAATATTCTTTTAGTGGAAAATGTGAGTGGGATTGTGGACTATTGGATCTTTTATATATTGATATATATGAACCAATGAGTACTAAAGAAATTAGTGATTATAAGTAATTCATAATATTTACTGAAATCCATAGTCATTTTGGTTGTGGGTTTATCACTAGACACAAGTTTGAGACCTCTTAAATGTTTGTTGAAGTCTAAAGTTAAGTACAAAATAAACTTGTTAAACTTATTAAGATTCATTGATTGGATATTATTGGTGAAAAAATAAGCCTAAAATCAACTAAACATAAGATAGATTGTTTAATTATTTTAAAAATCACTCCTATTAGAACATCATAGAAAAATATTGCAACTTATAGGAGGAATATTACCATATTGGACATGATTTGATCAATAATGAGTCAATGTAACCATCATATATCATTATAAGGATATACACTAGAAGAACCATATTTTATAAATACACCCCATGAGATATGGTAAGAGAATAATTCCAATTTCTATTTCATGATTATTTAGGGTTGTGAATCTTATATACAAATCATGGATCAAGATAAACTCATCCATAAATCAAAGAAATACATTTTATTTGGTTACCCCAATGATACTTTGAGATATTCCTTTTATAATCATATTGAAAAAAATTGTTTATTGCATGATATATTATTTTTAATAAGAAGTATCAAATTACATAAGGATTTAGTGGTAAGAAGTTTTAACGTTGAAAATTTCAAACCCAAACAATAAGAAGTATTCCTAAGATAGATGTTAAGTCGATTCCAAAAAAGATTTTTTGAAGAAGAACTTACTCATGTTGCAAAAGTAAACATGATGGTCTAGTAGGATTTGTTAGGAGCCTTGGAAATATGGATCCCCTTTTGAAAATGAAAATAAATTAGTGTTAATAGATAATGAAACTATTAACTATAGAGAGTCCACTGGGAGTTTTAATTCTGAGAAATGGTTAGATTCCATGAAATCTAAGATGAAATCTATGTACACTAACCAAATTTGTAACTCAATAAATATACATGAATGGGTAAGACCCATAATATGAAAGTGATGTTTCCATATGAAAAATGACATATATAGTAATGTGTATACCTATAAATCTCATCTAGTAGCTAAAGGTTATAAAATATTCATCATATTGACTATGGAGTGACCTTTATTCTAGTAGTGATGATAATATTTATTTAGATATTTTTTAATATAACAAATTTTTTTGATTATGAGATATATCAAATGGATGTCAAAACTTATTTACTTAATGGAAATTTTATTGAGGAAGTGTATATGATATATCCTAAAGGTTTTTATGTACCATATGAGAATGATAAAGTATATATGTTTCACTGGTCTATTTACGGATTAAAGTAAGATTATCTAAGTTGGAATATTTGGGTTGATAATGAAATAAAAGGGGTTGGTTTAATGAAGAATTCATATGATTATTTTGTATACAAGTGGGTTAATGGGATTGTTGTATTATTTATAATATTATATGTGATTGATATACTAATTATTGAAAAAGATGTCCCAAATTTACATTATATAAAGTTAATTTTGGGATGGTTCTTCTCAATGAAATATATAGGTGAATTAGCTGACATAATAGATATGAATATCTATAAAGATATATTTAAGAATTTTTTTGGAATGATTAAAAACACATATATTGGTAAAGTATAAAATCAGGTTAGAATGAAGAACTCCAATAAGGTTTCTTTACCAATATAAGATGAAACAAATATTAGAAACATGTAAGATCCTTCTAAAGTGTTATAAAGGATGGATATGATTCTATATGCATCCTCAGTAGGATCTATCATGCATTCCATGTTTTTACTCAACCCCATGTCCCTTATTCTTTGAGTATAAGAGGTAGATACTAATCAAATCCTAGAGAATCTCCAAATTACTATCAATAATATCTTTATCTAATTGAGACTAATTAAGGATATATTATTGGTATTTTGAGGTGAGGATGAAATCTTTGTAAGGGGTTAAATTGATTCTAATTTATAATAAAATAATAGTGATATGGTATCTCAATATGGTTTTATGTTTTCCCACAAAAGTGGATCTATCATTTATAAGAGTTTGAAATAGACCACTATGGTGAAATAAATAATAGAGGAAGAGTACATCATTACATTTTATATGGTAAATAAAGTTATTTATATAAAAAATCTCATTACTAAACATGGGGTGGTTCCTAACATTTAAGGAGTACTTGGTCTTTATTGTGAAAATAATGTAGAAATTTATCAGGCCAATGTACCTTTGTATCACCAAAATAACCACACACATCCTTTAAAAATACTATTACATTTAAGAGATTTACTAGAAGAGTGATATATATATATTTTGGGTGGATACAGAAGATAATGTAGCATATCTATTGACAAAAATTATTATCCCAAAAAATCATTAGGGTTATTCTGAATATCTCAGTATAAGATACATGAGATTATATTTAATGGTTTTAAAATTTATTATGGTTTGATAATAAAGAAAATATCTATTTATCATTAATTTATATGTGTTTCATATATTAAATTAATAGTTGAATGATAATATTTCATTAATGTATGAATTTTAGTTTTCCTTAATCGATGATCATCATAGAGTATTATGGGATATGATTATACGTTAAGATTAGTATGAGTAAAATTTTATATATAATACATAGTAGACTCATGAGATTATAATTGAAGACTAATTAAATAGAATGATCTATGAATTTATATCACATGTAATGTTATATGGTCATTTATATATTGAGGGGTGTACACTTAATATGAATCACCATTACTTAAGGTTGATAAGATCCTTAGCATGTGAACCTTCATACATTGATACCTTTCTTATGCTAGCCTTGAGGATGACCTAATAAAGGGGTGGATGGGTATGCTTCTAATCATTTATTTTTTTTATTTTAACTAAAATCATATTTTCCATCTTATATGAAATGTATGGAATCTGGGAATATGATTGAAATTAATGGAGGAAATTTATGCCCTTTCTTAGTTGAGTGACATGTGACGTGATCAAGTACTTAGATGAATGACATGTGATGTATTAATTCAAATTCATTAGTTAATTTTTGTGAACAATTAATTTATGAGGTGACCTATACTAGATTAACATGTTCTATATCTATTAGTCATTTTATTTTTTTAAAAAGGAATTATATAATCATGCATACAATGTATATGATATATTTTGTTATGGATATGTTCATATAGATATATAAGTGTGTTTGATCAAGATTATAGAGGATACCCTTATATCATGAGTAACCCTAATTTTTTTCTTGGGGATTCAGTTTGGTTATAATCTTTTCTTATATAATTTATAACTATTTTTAATTCCATAGAGGCCTGTTGGGTCACACATAAGGTCTTGGAATGAGGATTAATTTTATTAAAATGATTTTTCCACAAATTTAAAAAATATCTTGATAAAAATATCCAAAGTAGTTTGGATGTATTATCAAATATTTGTGAAGTTATACATAAGGTTTGTGATGGATTTAGTCAAAGTAGGATATTATTGAGTTTTGTGCACAAAATCAATGACCATGATGTGGTGAAAGTAACCATGTCATTGTCTATGATTTTATATGGTATTCGATACCAAGTTATGGTCATATGAATAATTATATTTTTGTCATTAAAAAATTCTTACTGTACTGGTTATTATATATATTTTTACCATTAACACCTCATGATATGAAACATAAAAAAATATTGGTTGTTGAAGGAGTTTAACAAACAAATGAAAAAATTATGTTAATGTTTTAATGAGTTAAAACATTGATTAACCATTTGAAAACATTTTAAATATTTGAATTCCAACATGCTTGATCATTTAATAGAAGTGATATTTTTAAATGGAATTTATGGACCTCATTTTATGGACTAAGTATTATTTTCTTAGATGGAACTCTCTCTCTCTCTCTATATATATATTTCAATTCTACATTTTATTTTGAGGAGGAGGAGATATAACTTTATTCAGAGAATAAAGGTCCTAAAACATCATTAAATGGTTCAAATGGTTGGTGGATACCATAAGACGTTATAACCCATTGTTTTTTACTTATGGTACTTGATAAAACTCCCTTCCAATGAAAATTTAAATATTATACAATGTGGTATATTCATTTTATAATTTTATTTTTCATCCATTTTATCCCTCTCCAATTAAATCATGGAATGAGTTTCATGTTTATTTCAAATGAAAATAGACATTATGATATCACAAAAAATCCATCAATATCATATGTAAAAACTTTTGAAAATCCATACAAAAAGTTTTTTAGATATCCTTTAAAATATTTTTTGGGTATCACTTAAAGTTTTGTACAAACACTTTGCAATAGAAATTATTCCTTAGTTTTATTTTTCTTACCTATCTTGGATTCAGGAATATAATCCATTGGGGATATATAGTTGGTGTTTTATGTCAATAATGATTATATATTTTTGTTTTATTTAATGTTAATAAGATTTATGGACGTTTTAATGCGATTTGTTGATTTTTTACCATTGTTTTCTTTCACCTAAGTTTGTGAGGTATATGTATTTAATAAAAAAATTTCTTGATTATAAAATGAAGGATATATTTGTAATTGATTTAATTAATTGATTTTAATTTTAATATTTATGTGAAAATAATGATGGAAACCATCTTTAGTGATGAATTGTGAATTTTTGGAAATTCATTGTTTGTGGAAATTTCTTTGTTTCATGAATTTAAAATTGTTATTTATAAATATTGTTATGTTTTGATTCTTGAAAATGGTTTTTTACAATTGTTTTAAATAAAATTAATGTTTTATATAAATTTATTGGAATGGTTGTTTTGGAATGGAATTTGGTTTACTTCATTGGTGTGTGTTTATTTTCATTGACGTGATCCGGTGGATGGGGTTTTTTCCATTGGGGAACTTGGTTTATGGTTACCTTGTGATGAATTGGAAGATTGATGAGTGACAAATCATGATTATGGAATTTTGACATGGGTATGAAGAAGTTGATATGTGGATTTTTAGAATCCAATAATGGGTATGCCAAATGCATTTGAGATATGTTTTTCAAAAAAAATTTAGTTTTATTTCCACATAAATATTTATTACTTAGAAATTTTTTTGGTTTTGATATAAAATTATTTAAATTGATTTTAAACTATTTATATAAATGGGAAAACTTGTTTTACCCTAGTGGCGTGAGTTGGAAAGTCATTGGGGAAATCCTATTGAGTTTTATACTCACCCCCTGCTTGGGAACTTTTTTGAATTTTAAGAAGTTGTATATTGAGATATAGGTAAAGCAAATGTGTCTTAGTTATTTAGTGATTCATCATTATAACTTGGTCATGGATTTTTGAGTTGGAGGTAGGGGATTTTTTGGAGATGTTGATGGACGTATTGGGTTTATTTGGGTTGTTAGTTTTATTTTCTATCTTGTACTCTGATATAGTTCATGGTTATATATTGGTATTTTTGTTAATTGGTATTACTTTGAGTTGTTCTACATCGTTATCATGCATAATATAGTGGTTTATTTGTTATTTTATTTTTGGTTTGGTTTTTTCAATTTCAAAAGGGAAAATCATTACCCAACTATTCATGAATCCCTTATCAATTATTGGTTTCCTTTGGTGTCATGGGGATGTAACCTAAGGCTAGTAACACACCCACCACTTCTGAAGACAATGAGGAGGGTAAAGATATTACAAATAGTATCAGTCTTAGTCGGTCCAAATTTCTTTTTGGGACAAATATAATTAGTTTGTTCAGTCCTAGAGCTGAAATTCAATTTCGTTTAGTCCTTCACTTGGATTAGTATAAAGGAGTATAATTTTATGAACATAAAATATAGATCATAAAAAATTCAGAGATAACTTATTTTGGCTGAACATCAAGTCATAAGAGAGTTCGAGTACATGAGTATTTTGAGACACTTCTTGGAGTTTTCACCTCATCATAAATGGTTTAGCCGATGAGAAGAGAATTCCATTAATTGATTGTATTGACTTCCCTCAAGGAGTTCATAGTTAATTTTGAGTAATGATTATTGTTTTTTTAAAAATTATTGTTTTTTAAAAAATGTTAAAAATGGTTTGATTCTCAAAGAGTATGGTAGAATATTCAAAAGGTTGCTAGAATGTGGGAAAATGTGGAATGTTTGAAATCCTTGTTGTGACATGTGTGATGTGGTAAAATTTGAAATTGGTAAGCCTTTAGTTACTAGAGAGTGAGAATAAATGGTGTTATGTTTTTCTATAGAAAATGGAACTTGGTAGGCATCGTAGAAACCAATTATAGGATGCTGCTAGAAATGTGGTTACACCTGAGCCATAGGTGACCCAATGGATGGTTCAAAGAACTTTCCAAGATTTTAAGGTTGTGGATAGAGGGAAAATAAGGTATGAACCAAGGAAAGTGGATCATTCCATTTAGTTTTAAAAGAATAATCCACCCATCATTCAATGTAATTCAGAACAAGAAAAAACCTATATTTGGATGAATAGGATGAATATAATCTTTGATTTCCTAGGTACACCAGCTAAAAACAAAGTAAATTTGGAGACGTACATGCAATAGGATCATGCATTCCAATTGTGGGATTTATAATTTCACTCTAAATTAGACCAAGGCATTACATGATAGGATTTTTAGAATTTTTTCAATAAACAATTCTATCCGCATACATTTATAACTTCTAGAACAACATAATTTTTTATTATAAAGAAAAACAATATCTCAGTGATAGTGTGTGTGGATAAATATATGCACTTATTCCTCTTTTAAATTAAATTTATTGCATGTACATCCTTGAAGTCATGAATTTTTGAATCAAGGTTAAGGACATAGATTTTCTTTAATATTTTTAATCTTTTTGTATTGAATGATACTAAGATGGTCAATAGAGAAAAAATGGTATAACTATATATCTTAGGTAACATGGGTGGATGAAGCGTGTTGATACCTATGGAAAATGGTTGGAACTCTAATGTTGGGAATAAGTAGAAGAGATACACCCATTTCCACGGTAGTGGCATGACTCATAACTAGATGACAGGATCTGTGAATCTTCCTCCAAAATCAAAGGGTAAAACTATATTATTTCAATGTGGTTATTTTGATCACATGATGGAAGATTGTATAGGACGACCAAGATTATGTCATAATTTGAACCAGATAGGACATCTCCAGCTCTATTTTCATAGTGGCCCAAGGTTGAGTGCTCAGGACACATCTCATGCTTCACAAACATTGTACGCTTCGACCAGATGAGGGATTCAAAATAATTCTCATCAGATGAACCGAGGTATCCATGATAATTCTAGAAATACTATGACTGATGTACTAGTACAATACCAATAAGGTATTAAATAATATAGTGAAGTGAGTAAGAAATTGTATGGAGATTAGAAAATTATTATCGATGGTCAATATAGAGCATCAATGGTGAGAGGTATGATTATTTTTAATTATACCCTTATATAAGCTTTGTTAGATACGGGTGAATCCCATTCATTTATTTCTTCCCATTCTGTTGATCTTCTTAGTTTTCATGTTGAGATAACGACTTCTATTTTGAAAAATCAAACTCCTCTTGGTCAAAAATAATGTCAATCCTTTATATGCAAAGAATTTTCTATAATAATCAATAGGTATGAGTTTATATGGAATTTCTCTATGATTCAAATGGATGTCTATGACATAATACTAGGTATGGATTGGTTGAAAATGTTTAAATCTCACATCGATTGTTATACCTGAAAAGTTATTTTTACAACTCATGATGGATTCAAGAATCTATATATAAGAGAAAGAAATTTAAAGGAAGGTTCAATAGATTTTTTGGTACCAATGGTTGAAATAATCTCATACCAGTTGGAATCATTGACCATGGAAATAGTGGATGATATCATAAGTATTTTTTTTCCTTCAAATTGTTGATCAGTTTCTAGATGTTTTTCTCAATAAATTATCAGGGATTCCACCCACAAGAAAAGTATATCTTAATATTGATATCTTACCTGGGAAAAATCCTATATCACTTCCATCTTATCAGATGAAATCAACCAAATTAAGGGAATTGAAAGTCTAGTTGGATGATTTGAAAAGCAAAGGGTTTATTTGACCTAGTACATCTCCATGTGCAGTTCCCATTTTTTTGTGAAATATTCAAATGGAACTCTAAAGGTTTTTTTATATTCTCATAAGATTAAACAAGTTATTAAAAAGAATTAGTATTCAATTTCATGCATTAATGGGTTTTTGATCAATTGAGGGGAGCCTAGTGGTTCTCTAAAATTTATATTTAGCTGTGATATCAACAATTGCGAGTTTTGAAGTAGAATATTTTAAAAATGGATTTCATAAGTAGATATGGCCATTACGAGTATATAGTTACACATTTTGGTCTTAGTAATGCACCTTATGTATTTATAGAATTAATGAATCAGATATCTCAAAGGTATCTGAATTCCTTTATGGTGGTGTTTTTGTATGACATATTGGTGTATTCAAGGATAAGGGATGAGCATGAGAAACACTTGGATATAGTGTTGGGTATCTTATGGGGTCATTGTTTTTATGTTAAACTTTCAAATTGTTCTTTTTGGATACAATATGCATGTTTCCTTGGAAATGTGATCTCTGAAAGAGGTGTTTCTATGCATATAGAAAATATATAGTCTATAATATCTTTGTAACCTCCATAGGATGTCATCGAGACATGAAATTTCATTTTCGTAGTTAGTTATTACTGATTTTGTTTTATGTCATGAATAGATTCACGAGTGAAATCTTTGAGAAGGAAAAAATATTCCATTCTAATGGAACGGGGAATGTCATTAGTATTTTTAAGAGTTCAAATTTCATCTCACATCAACACCAATCTTGATATTTACATAATCAGGAAGAGGATAGGTGGTGTTTTGTGATGATTTAAGATCTGGGATGGGGTGTGTTCTCATGTAAGTAGATAATTTTGTTACTTATGGCTGACGCCAGTTACAGTTTCATGAGAATAACTACCCAAGAAATTTTTTGTAATTAACTGATGTAGTCCAAACTTTGAAGACTTGATGTCATTACCTATATGGTGATAAATTTATAGTGATCATAGATCTTAATAGTTTGAAACCAATTTTCTTAAAAAGATATTTGAATATAAGAAAAAAGGGTTTATGAAGTATCTCCAAATGTATGAATTTAACTTTATGTATACATTTGGTAAATGCAATTTAGTGGCAGATTCATTAAGTGGAAATTCATATATTATGAAAGAGAAAGAGGCTAAAAATCATTGTAAGTTGATGTCACTAGTATTGTGATGAATGAGGAACTATTGCATTTTTATTTCCATTTTATTTTTGTTCTTGATTTGTTTATGAAGTATAAAGATGCACAAAAAATAAAATTCTAAATGTGTTTCTATGAGATCAAAACTCAATGGTTGGGAGAACATTGAGGGATGGAAGCCTAAAATAGGATTAATGTTGTGTTTTTAAGATCATATGGTTGTACCTATGCCTTATCAAGAACAACTCCTTCATGCTTTCCACCATTCAATATTTGATGTTCATCGTAGAATAACAAATATATATAAGGTATTGAAATAAAAATCTTAGAGGGTTGGCATGAAAAGAAAGGTGGATGAGTTTGTTATGAGATGCAACAAATTTTAGCAAGTAAATAAAGAATTACAATGACTAGTGGGTATGTTGTAGTATTTACTTATTTCTATTTAGAAATGGGAGTAAATAGCCATGGATTTTATAATAGTTCTACCGTGGATGGTTTGAAAAAAGTATTTCATATCGTTGTTAGTGGATTAACTCAAAAATTCTACCCACTTAAAACCTATTTGTGAATCTCATATGGCAAAGGACTTTTCCCAAGTCTATATATGAGAAGTGGTAAAGAAGAATAGTGTTCCAGTATCGATTATATCAGACCGAGATCTGAGGTTTATATGTTGTTTTTTAATATCCTTACAATAATACATTGAGTTTTAGTTAACTATGAGAATGACATATCATCCTCAGAATGATCAACAATCTAACAAAATGATACAAACTTTGGAAGATATTCTTAGGTCTTGTGTAATGAATTTTGGTGGCTCATGTGAAGAGAACATACTGTTAGTGGGGTTATCATATAACAATAGTAATTAGACCTTAATACATATATATCCTATTGATGTGTTGTATGGGAATCCTTGTCATTCTCTAATGTTTTGGGTGGAAACTAGTGAGGCATCACTGATTGGACCAATGCCTGTGCAAGAGATGATGAATAATACTTAGTTGATTAAGAAAAGTATGGAGACTGTTTAGATTCATTAAAAATCATATGAAGATCATCATCGATTCCCATTGTTGTCTGAGGTGAGTGATCATGTGTTCTTGAGAATCTCTCTAAGTCCTGGGTATCATAATTTTGTAAATTATGGAAAGTTATCTCCTCAATACATTTACCCTTTTGAGATTCCTCAATTTCTTAGTGAGGTGTCATATTAGTTATCTTTTCCACCAAGGTTTAGTTCAATTCATAATGCGTTCTATGTATCTTATTTAAACTGGTATCAACCTAATTCTAAAAATGTGGTTCGATGGGATCACATTGACCTAGAGCTAGATGATATGTTGCTTCATATGACAATGAATATTTTGGTTAGGAATGAGAAAGTATTTCATGGGAAAATCAATAGTATAGTGTGGGTTTTATGGAAACATGGTCATATTCTGGAAGAAACTTTAAAGCGGGAGAAGAAAAACCTTGTGCAATGGTCTAAACTCTTTCCGGACAATCGTGTTTTTCAAAATTACTAGGATGGTAATACAAATGGTGAGGAGAATGTATAACCCCTATTTTAGTTAATTAACCCTTTATTTATGTACTTTAAGTATATAATGTTATTGGTTTATGTTTGGGAAGGTTTGGAGGAGTTTTGGAATGTTGTTGGGACTTATATGGAGATGCACAGTTTGATCCTAGTTAGTAGAAACTGTGAAACACCACCAAGGAAACCGTAAACTGAAATAGTAGGCCCTTGGTTGGAGAATGATTAGGAACAAGGTTTGGAAAAACCATGTTCCTACCCAAGAGAAATCATTCAATTTTGGATAGAGAGGGTTAGCATTGTTGGTGCATGGTTTGTCTAACCGTGTGACCAACCATGTGAGGGGTGTTTGGTGGTAGTGGCTAGTTCATAGTTAGCAAATGGTTTTACTAACAATGCACTCAAACCATGAACCATTAAAAAAAGAACAGAAATATTTTTATCTGACTCGGATTACACCCCTAATGTCTTATTTTTCCCTTAATATGAACCAAACATGAATTCCACTCCTTCTAAAGGCTATAGAGATCCTTCCCCTTGATCTGGGAGAAATTTGTTGGTGGTTTTATGTGTGTTGGAGACTCTAATTACTTGGTATATACTCTTCCCTAGCTACTTTCTTTAGTTTAAATCTTATTCCCTCTCTAAGATTTAGGGATCGAATCCACTGGGGATAAATCCCTGATTTCTTATTTCAATCATGATGCTATACGATTGTTTTTTTAAGGGGAAAAATATCTAAGGACATTTTAAGGAGTTTCAATCGGGTTTTCTGAATTTTTTTTGACATTATTATTTTTCTCCTAAGTTTGTAAGGTATGTGGATTAACTATTTACTCCTATTTATTGGAAGATGATGGTTTGATTTCCTATTGATTGAATTTCATGATTTAAATTGATGATCCAAAATTTTGGATCTCACTCAGATTATAGAATTAATGGATCATTTTCCCCTAACGTGACCGGAACATGAATTAAACTCATTCAAAAGGATGGACATACCCTCCCTCTTTACCCAGGAGAAAGATGTTGGCAATTTTAGGTGCATTTTAGCCACAAATTCCCTTTGTAAGTGATCATCCTTAGTTTTTTCCTTAGTTTCATTCTTCTTCCCTCACTTAGATTTGAGGATATAATCTATTAGGGATATATCCATAGTGTGTGTTGTAAATAATGATGTTATATGGTTGTTTTGTTTAAGGGGAACAAAATATAAGGATTTTTTAAGGAGTTTTAATCTAGTTTGTTGAAGAATTAATTCCTTTAATCATTTTCACCTATGTTTGTGAGGTAGGTGGATTCAATCTCAACTTATCTTGATTAGAACTTGAATGATTGATTTTATATTGATTTAATTACTTTATTTTAATTTTTAAATTGATGTCAAAATTTTTATGGAAACCCTATTTATTGGTGGTTTGTGAATTTTTGGAAATTGGTTGTTTTTGGAAAGTCATATGTTTCATGAAGTTAAAATGGCAATTTTAAAATACAGCTTTATTTTGATTCATGTAAATGGGTGATAGAATTTCTTTCAATAAAAGGAATGTTTTTTTAAAAGGTATTTTCCTGGTTATTTTGGAATGGTATTTGGTTTACTTGGTTGGTATATGTTTATTTGCATTGACGTGATCCTATGGAAGGGGCATGTTGTATTAGGGAACATGGAATATGGTTACCTTATGATGACTTGGTAGACCGATGAGAGACTGCTCATGAGTATGGAACTATCACTTGTACAAGCATGTGTGACTATGTGCATTGTGGAACCAAGTATTGGGCATGAAAAATGGTTTTTGAGAAGTCATTTTATAGAATTTTTTTGGTTTCCTTCTATGAAAAAACTACCTTCTTATAACTCTTTTCTTGATATAAACAAATTTAAATTGATTTTAAACTATTTATATAAATGAGATAACTTGTTCGATCCTATTGATGTGAGTTGTGAATTCTTTGGGTAAATACTGTTGAATTTTATACTCACCCCCTTCTTGGGAAATTTTGTGTGTTTACAGATGTTTTATTTTGAGACATAGGTAAAGGAAAGGTATCATAGTTCTTTAGTGATTCATTTTGATACCATGGGTACAGATTATAGTGTTGGATCTTGGATCCTGTTGTGAGTTGATATTAGATGTATTGGTTGTATTTGGATTTTTGGTTTTAGTTTCCTTCTTATAATATGATATGGTTTATGGTTGTATCTTGGTATTGTTTTCAGTTGGTATTACATTGATTTATTTTACATTATTCTCAAGCATCATGTAGTGGTTGTTTGGTTATTGTATTCTTGGTTTGGTTGTTTTAATTTATAAAGGAAAAATCATCCCCGAACTATTCATGAATCCCTTGGCATTTATTTATAGCCTTTGGTGTCATGGGGATGTAACCTAAGGATATTAACACACCCATAACTTCTCAAGACAATTGGAAGGGGTATGATGTTAAACGTGGTTTTTCAAAACGCAAAGGATGAGAGACAATATCCTAAAGGTGATATTCAACCTCTAGCTATTCCTGTATTGAAATGGAATGATATTACTATGTAAATTTTCACTAAATAACCAAAGAATCAAATATAGCATGATTCCATATGGGTTATTATTGATCACCTTACCAAGTATACACATTTCCTCACTATAAGTGATGATTTACCTATTGAGTTCCTCACAAAAATCTATATTAGTGATGTCTTGAGACTTCATGGTGCACCTATTTCAATCGTATCTGATCATGATCAATAGTTTACATCGAAATTTAGTTAGTGTATTAATAAAGATCTCGATGTCTAACAACATTTGAGCAGAAATGGGCATCCTAAAAGGGATATTCAGAAATTAGAATATATTTTCAGGTCATGGTCAATTGACATTAAAGATATATGGGATCAGTATTTACCATTTGGGGAATTTAAATATAATAATAGATAAAATTAAATAACTCAAATGGAACCATAAGAAGAATTATATTAAATGAGGAGTTGTAATCAAACTTGATGGGATGAATTTAGTGAGAGGAATAATGTTGGGCCATATCTCATTGAATAGTAAACAGGGAAATTGAATAATTTATAGAATCCTTTTAATGTATCTGGAATTAGGAAAAATTATATTCTAATAACCATATGAATGATTTATAATTTCAAGTGGGAGATCATATTTTCATGAAGGTATATGTAACGACCCAAAATTTCATTAATGGAAAATCCCTCTTGATCCAGTTAAATGTTTCTTTATGAAAAATGTTTTTATAAGATATCAACTTTTTTAGTTTTACTTTAAGATTTGTGACCATTACTTTTATAGCTGTTGAACAGTGATCATCTGGGTAGTTTAAATATAAGGCTTTAACGAACCAATTTTCTACTCAGACAAAGGAAGCGATGGCCTCATCCAGTAGAATTGCCCCTTATGAAGCCCATTTGTCGGAGCTCGGAAAAGAGGTGGAGTCTTTGGGCTTTGCCCTTGACCAAGCCCAAGCTGAGCTTCATCACGTCAAGCTCGAACGTGATCGTCTACGGGAAAAATGGAAGTTGATAGAGATTACCACTCGAGCGATGTTATCCGAGCAACCCCAAGAGTCTGTCACCATCGCACACCTTACCCTTAGGTCTTATGCGGCTATTTTAAGGGGTTATGTAACAAATAAGTAGCACCATGTTCATGTACATTATTTTTTTTGTATATAATAATGAATATAATTTCTAGTCATTTTTGATACATTGTAATTAGTTTTTAAAGTACAAATGGTGTTTTTAGTTATTATTTAATTAAGAATTATATTTTATTAAATTAAAGGATTTTTGAATTAAATAATATTTTAATAAAATATTATTATTAATATTAAATTAATTTTTATTAAATATAAATTATCTTATAATTTTATGAATGCAATTAAAATTTTTATTAAGGTTTGAAAGCCATTTCTGTCAAAACCCGTGAATTTTTTATAAATGTCGGTTTTTATTTTAAAAGTGAAAAATCACATATTTAGAAAATTATTTAGATAAAATAAATATTATTTTTGGAATCAGGACGTCGAAATTATCCAACGGTGAATTTTTCATAATTTTCTGAGACAGTCAAATTTTTTGGGTAAAAATTAAATACCATTTAAATATATAATGTGTTTTATGATATCATAATGACCCAATGGTGATGTAATAAAATACCATAATCCTTATGTTCGGACAGTATGTGTTTTATCATTAAAATAATGAGGTTTTGGGTTTTTTTAACTTACTTTTCAAATCATTAATGGAGCCCTCAAGACTTATTCATCACTTTGCCTTTTTAAATTAATTTCCATGGGAGTGTGACTCACCTCCACTTAAGAAACCATAATTTTTTAATAAGTTCGGACCTTGGACTTGTAAAATATTGTTTTCATCTTTCCTTTTCCATAAACCATGGGCAAATACCATGGGATGGTTTGTGGTTTGGATTATTTTAATATAAGGGGTCCCAAACCTAAATAATAAAAAATTCTCTCACCTTTCCTATATAAACCCACCCAAGCTCCCACTTCCTCCTCACTCAAAGCCCTTGAAGTTCGTCCAACCTCTGCCCTACTCTCTCTATAATCCTCTCAAGGTGCCCCAAGCTCCCAAGAAGCCTCTCACAAGCCTCTCTCTAGCCTTTGGAAGCACACTTCCAAGTAAGGGGTTTTCTTCCTTTCTCATTTTTTTATCAATTTTCTTTAAGTTGAATTTCCCTTTTTATTTCAATTATGAATGTTGGGGTATGGTTTCGCACCTCCCCCATACTGCCCTCTTATTTTTTGAATGATGGGAGAACCCTTTCTCTCTCATTAAATGCCTCCCATGTACACCCGTCACTATGCCGAAATTCCGAAAGGAACTTCTCTCTCTTCTTTTACATTCAAGCAATACTTTTGTATCATGAATCTAAATTCCATTTCTATTGTTGGTACATGTATATATATTATCTCCTTACTGTCAATTACATGTAAATATGATGAGGAACCCCTTTCTCTCTCATCAACCTTTTTTATGAATTCTTATGTCACGCTGTTACGCTGCCGAAATCGCACCGATTTTCTAAGCCAATGTCTTTGTGTAGTGAATACCATGCCCATTTCTCCATCAAGGGTATTCACCTTTATGAACATATACATATTGATTGTAAAGTTTCATGTATTAATTACACATTCCTTTATCGTGGAAGAAATGATTATGTTTTATGAATCCATGTTTTATGATCCATGTGGCACACTTATGCATGAAATGAAATGTTTAAGAAGGGTGCGCCCTTTATAGCACTCCAATGCATTGGGTAAAGTATAGTATAATGATACGTCATGTGCAATGAGTGTTGACTCATGCTAATTAAAGTGCAACGAGGGTTTACTCGTTCTTCAAGTGCAATGAGGGTTTACTCATGCTCCATGTGCAATGAGCCTTGGCTCATGCTAATTCAATGTTAAGTGTTGTTGCCACATTTCCATGTTATGATTATCATGCTTTATCATGCCTTTATGTTCATGTTTCTATTATGATCTATTGATATGCCTATTTCCTAACATGTATTTCACTCCTCATGTTATTCATTGTTTACTCCCTTACTGGGCTTTATAGCTCACCCTTTTCTTATGCATGTCCTCAGGTTATCCCATGCAATGCTAAGTACGAAGGAATGTAGTGGTCATGTAAAGGAAGTTTTCAATAAAGATGTTGTATTTCAAGTTTAAAGTTTTTATGTAATGATCCTAATCCCCAAAGACACTAAACCTCTTGATCTTCTTTGTTGTATCAAGTGAAGTTTTATGTAATAAAGCATGCTTAAGTTGTAATAAAAAGCAGGGTTGTCATAGTTGGTATCAGAGGATAGGTTTAGTTATTTTTGGGATTAGGAAACCCTAGTAAAGCCTTAGATACAAGACTAAGCATAATAAAAACATCCCTGTGTTTTGGTAAATACTAAGTAAGTGGTTTATCAAACAAATACATCCCTGTCCGGATACGAGCAGGTAGAGGCGGCTCTGGCACAGATGTATCCTAGGGGTAAAACCCAAAAACACAGCTTTGAGCTAGACTCGAACGGGAACTGGTGCACGACAACGGGCCTTGCTGCACTCTTGGTTACGACACTCCCGGGGGATATGTTTTGATGAATTCACAATCTTAGTATGAACCCTTATTAAAGGAAAAATGCCCCTAAGAATATATTTTAAAAGAAAGATCATGAAAAGCCTGGATTGAATCCTATAGACTCATGAGTTAAAGAGATTAAAGTTTATTTATAAGTAATCAACTTTTTTCTTTGGATTAACCTTTATGCGTTACCCCTAACTTTCTTTTATTCCAGCCAATGGCTGGTA
The DNA here is from genome assembly GCA_963277665.1 of Viscum album. Lineage (NCBI taxonomy): Eukaryota > Viridiplantae > Streptophyta > Magnoliopsida > Santalales > Viscaceae > Viscum > Viscum album. The sequence continues at coordinate 1,089,500,762 of OY728160.1, forward strand.
ATAGGAGAACTCGGGCTAACAACCGTTGTGAAGATCAGTGTGATAATTGTACTTATGAGATGCCCAATCCAATGGGAGCGGGAATCGCGAACTTTGTCACGCTTCTCTCTCAGATAACTCAAGTTTTGAATAGAAACACTGGTCAAGAGGGACGTTCAACCCCCCATAAGAAAGAACAAGTCGCTATTGAAAGCTTCATGAGACAAAGGCCTCCTACTTTTAGTGGATCATATGATCCCATGATCGCTGAACAATGGATCAACTCCATTGAGAAGATATTCTCCATCCTCCAATGCTCTGAAAAAGAGAAGGTTCTCCTGGCGGATTATCGTATGGAGGGTGAAGCTGATCAATGGTGGACGTTGATCAAAAATAAGAAGACTGAGGAGGAGATCGAGGCTTTGGAATTGAAGGTATTCCGGAAGATGTTTTTCGATAAATATTTTCCACGCACCCTCCGTCTTAAGATGGAAAGGGACTTCCTTTCCCTCAAGCAGAAAGATGAGGAATCTATGGGAGCGTATGAGGCAAACTTCACAAGGCTTGCACGATACGCTTCCGGCTTTGTCGTTACCCCTGAATGCAAGGTTGACCGCTTCTTTGGTGGGCTGAAGCCTAGCTTGCGGAAAGTATTAGCGATCCGTGACTTCGACAGCTATGAGGAAATTCTACGATGTGCCCTCAAGGTTGAAATGGAGATCGGAGAATCACAGGGGTATCATGGGGACAAGAAGCGGAAGGTGGACTTCAATGCTGGTGGTCCGATGGATAATTCCAACGACGCTAAGAAATTCCAGCACCCCACTTCCCAAAAGTGTGGAAAGAAGCACCCTGGAAATTGCCTTAGGGGGACAAAAAAATGCTTCAAGTGTGGAAGAGAAGGGAACCTAGCTGTTAACTGTCAACAAGAAGGACCCGCGACTGCGACAGAGGAGAGGAATGCTCCGTTCGAACCTCAACGCGTTGTTCAATGCTTCAAATGCAAAGAACCAGGTCATTTTGCGAATCAGTGCCCTAATCCAAGGGTTATCGGAGGCAATCAACAACCTCCAAGACAGCAAGGAAGAGCTTTTGCCATCACTTCTGCCGAAGTGAACCCCGACAACGAAGTGGTGACAGGTACTCTAATTATTCATTCAAGAATAGAGAACGTACTTTTGGATTCAGGTTCTACGCATTCTTTTATATCTCAAAAGATTAGTAGAATAATCCCTGCACCACCACAACTCATGGAAGTAAAGATGTCGGTGAGTACGACAAATGGGGCAATCATTGCATCCCATGAGTATAAGTCCTCCCCTGTTATAATCCGTGGATTGAATTTCCCGGCGAACCTCATCATACTCCCTTTGGTGGAATTTGATGAAATTCTTGGCATGGATTGACTTTCCTTATATAGAGCCAACATAAATTGTCGGGAGAGGGAAATCACACTCCATATGAAGAATCGACCCCCGATTCTTTACAAGTGTCAGGAGGAAGATGAATCTCCTTTAGCTCCATCATCTCAAGCATGGATATTACTGCCTTATGAGCACGCATATCTGGCTCAGATGATTAAGTCCAAGGAAGAAACCACCCTTGAAGAAATGCCTATTGTGAGGGAATTCGCTGAAGTATTTCCCGAGGAACTTCCTGGTCTTCCTCCAAGAAGAGATGTTGAGTTCTCAATTGAACTTATACCTGGGGCGCTACCAATATCCAAGACTCCATATAGAATGTTTGTGGTTGAGCTTGATGAACTGAAGAAACAACTACAGGAGAATCTGGATAAAGGGTTTATACGCCCAAGTGCATCACCATGGGGTGCACCAGTCCTCTTCATCAAGAAGAAGGATGGGTCAATGCGGATTTGCATCGATTATCGTGAACTGAAAATAATCACGATAAAGAACAAGTATCCTCTCCCAAGAATCGATGACTTGTTTGATCAGCTGCGTGGAGAACAATACTTCTCCAAGGTGGACTTGCGGTCGAGATATTATCAAGTAAGGGTGAAGAAGGAAGATATCCCCAAGACTGCTTTTCGTACAAGGTACGGGAACTATGAATTCATAGTAATGACTTTAGTACTCACCAATGCTCCAGAAATATTCATGGACTTGATGAATAGAGTCTTTAGAGATTACCTAGACAAATTTGTGGTAGTCTTTATAGATGATATTCTAATATACTTCAAAACCAAGGAGGACCATGAGGAGCATTTAAAAACTGTACTAGAGACTTTGCGCAAGGAGAAGCTCTATGCAATGTACAGCAAGTGTGAGTTTTGGTTGAAGGAAGTCTCATTCTTGGGTCATATCATTACAAGTAATGGGATATCTGTGGACCCCTCCAAAACAGATGCAATTGAGGGATGGTCGAGGCCAACATCGGTAACTGATATCTGCAGCTTCTTGGGGTTAGCTGGATATTATCGACGATTTGTGAGAAATTTCTCACGATTGTCCAACCCTCTTACCAAGCTAACTCGAAAGGGAGTAATGTTTTCTTGGAGGGATGAATGCGAAGAAAGCTTCAAGGAGTTGAAAAGGAGGCTTATCACTGCACCCGTGCTCACTTTACCCACAAGTGGGGAGATTTTTGTGGTATTCAGTGATGCTTCGAAGAAGGGCTTAGGATGTGTGCTGATGCAGAATGATAAAGTGATATCCTATGCCTCAAGGCAGTTGAAAATCCATGAGCGAAACTATCCAACGCAAGATCTGGAGTTGGCGGCGGTGATCTTTGCCTTGAAAATCTGGCGGCATTATCTCTATGGAGAGAAATGTGAGATATATACTGACCACAAGAGTCTTAAATATATATTCACACAGAAAGAGCTTAATATGCGCCAGAGAAGATGGATAGAGCTCATCAAACATTATGACTGTTCAATACATTACCACCCTGGGAAGGCGAACAAGGTGGCAGATTCCCTGAGTAGAAAGGATCCAGCAATTCTATCAATGATGATAATTGAGAAGGATCCAATCTTCTTAGACTTGATGAAGATGGACATGAGAATCATAAAGAAGGGAACATCATCAATCCTTTCACAAATGATTGCTCAACCATCTCTTTTGGAAAGGTTAAAGGATGCTCAAAAGGATGATGCAGGAATCCAAGAAAAAGTGGAAGCTATCAAAAAGGGAAAATCCTCAGAGTTTAATGTTAATGAAGAAGGAATTGTGCGGTTTGGGAAAAGACTATGTGTTCCATCAAGTTCGGAGCTGAATAAGGAACTTTTGGATGATGCACATAGTTCAAATTTCTCTATTCACCCAGGGAGCACAAAGATGTATCGAGATCTCCGAGAAAACTTTTGGTGGGATAATATGAAGAAGGAGATCACTGAATATACATCAAAGTGCCTGGTGTGTCAGAAAGTGAAGGCAGAGAGGCAGAATTCTAAGGGGATGATGCAACCATTGCCCATACCAGAATGGAAATGGGAGAACATCACCATGGACTTCATCACTGGACTTCCAAGGACATCCAAAGGCAACAATGCAATCTGGGTTGTTGTGGATCGTCTTACAAAGACTGCACACTTCATTTCTATTCGAGAGGATTTCTATTTGGATTAACTGGCATGGATATATATCAGGGAAGTGGTACGGTTGCATGGAGTACCACTCTCTATTGTGTCTGACCGAGATCCAAGATTTACCTCTATGTTTTGGAAGAGTCTTCAACATGCTCAGAATACTGAATTGAACTTCAGTACGGCCTATCATCCTCAAACTGATGGCCAATCCGAGCGGACTATCCAAACACTTGAGGATATGTTGAGAGCGTGCTCAATGGACTTTAAAGGAGGATGGGATCAACATCTTCCTCTAGTTGAGTTCTCTTATAATAATAGTTTCCACTAGAGCATCCAAATGGCACCATATGAAGCCCTGTATGGGAAAAGGTGTAGAACACCGGCATGTTGGGATGAGGTCGGTGAACATAAGCTGCTTGGACCAGAAATGGTCGAAGAAATGGTGGAGAAGGTGAAAACCATTCAGCAGCATATTAAGGAAGCCCAGAGTCGACAGAAGAGTTATGCAGATAATCGTCGATGAGACATTGAGTTTAAAGTCGGAGACATGGTGTTTTTACGCATATCTCCGTGGAAGAAGGTCATGAGGTTTGGAAAGAAAGGGAAGTTAAGTCCAAGGTACATCGGCCCCTTCGAGATTCTTGATCGTGTTGGGGCTGCGACCTATCGACTAGCACTTCCACCTACTATGGCCAAGGTGGATGATGTCTTCCATGTATCCCTCTTAAGGAAGTACATACCAGACCCTTCACATGTACTATCTTCCGAGGTGGTACAATTGGAAGACGATCTTTCTTATGAGGAGCAACCAGTGAAGATCTTAGATCATAGAGAAAAAGTTCTACGAAATAAGACAATGCCCCTCGTCAAGGTGTTGTGGAGAAACCACAAGTTTGAAGAAGCAAATTGGGAGTCGGAGGATATGATGAAGCTAAGGTACCCACAATTGTTTTAGTGTGGGAAAAGGAAAATTTCGAGGGTGAAATTTCTTAAGGGGGGAATGTTGTAACGACCCAAAATTTCATTAATGGAAAATCCCTCTTGATCCAGTTAAATGTTTCTTTATGAAAAATGTTTTTATAAGATATCAAATTTTTTAGTTTTACTTTAAGATTTGTGACCGTTACTTTTATAGCCGTTGAACAGTGATCATCTGGGTAGTTTAAATATAAGGCTTTAACGAACCAATTTTCCACTCAGACAAAGGAATCGATGGCCTCATCCAGTAGAATTGCCCCTTACGAAGCCCATTTGTTGGAGCTCGGAAAAGAGGTGGCGTCTTTGGGCTTTGCCCTTGACCAAGCCCAAGCTGAGCTTCATCAAGTCAAGCTCGAACATGATCGTCTATGGGAAAAATGGAAGTTGATAGATATTACCACTCGAGCGATGTTATCCGAGAAACCCCAAGAGTCTGTCACCATCGCACACCTTACCATTAGGTCTTATGCGGCTATTTTAAGGGGTTATGTAACAAATAAGTAGCACCATGTTCATGTACATTATTTTTTTTGTATATAATAATGAATATAATTTCTAGTCATTTTTGATACATTGTAATTAGTTTTTAAAGTACAAATGGTGTTTTTAGTTATTATTTAATTAAGAATTATATTTTATTAAATTAAAGGATTTTTGAATTAAATAATATTTTAATAAAATATTATTATTAATATTAAATTAATTTTTATTAAATATAAATGATCTTATAATTTTATGAATGCAATTAAAATTTTTATTAAGGTTTGAAAGCCATTTCTGTCAAAACCCGTGAATTTTTTTTAAATGTCGGTTTTTATTTTAAAAGTGAATATTCACATATTTAGAAAATTATTTAGATAAAATAAATATTATTTTTGGAATCAGGATGTTGAAATTATCCAACGGTTAATTTTTCATAATTTTCTGAGACAGTCAAATTGTTTGGGTAAAAATTAAATACCATTTAAATATATAATGTGTTTTGTGACATCATAATGAACCAATGGTGATGTAATAAAATACCATAATCCTTATGTTCAGCCAATATGTATTTTATCATTAAAATAATGAGGTTTTGGGTTTGTTTAACTTACTTTTCAAAGCATTAATGGAGCCCTCAAGACTTATTCAACACTTTGCCTTTTTAAATTAATTTCCATGGGAGTGTGACTCACCTCCACATAAGCAACCCTAATTTTTTAATAAGTTCGGACCTTGGACTTGTAAAATATTGTTTTCATCTTTCCTTTTCCATAAACCATGGGAAAATACCATGGGATGGTTTGTGGTTTGGATTATTTTAATATAAGGGGTCCCAAACCTAAATAATAAAGAATTCTCTCACCTTTCCTATATAAACCCACCCAAGCTCCCACTTCCTCCTCACTCAAAGCCCTTTAAGTTCGTCCAACCTCTGCCATACTCTCTCTAGAATCCTCTCAAGGTGCCCCAAGCTCCCAAGAAGCCTCTCACAAGCCTCTCTCTAGCCTTTGGAAACACACTTCCAAGTAAGGGGTTTTCTTCCTTTCTCATTTTTTTTGTCAATTTTCTTTAAGTTATATTTCCCTTTTTATTTCAATTATTAATGTTGGGGTATGGTTTCTCACCTCCCCCATACTGCCCTCTTATTTTTTGAATGATGGGAGAACCCTTTCTCTCTCATTAAATGCCTCCCATGTACACCCGTCACTATGCCGAAATTCCGAAAGGAACTTCTCTCTCTTCTTTTACATTCAAGCAATAATTTTGTATCATGAATCTAAATTCCATTTCTATTGTTGGTACATGTATATATATGATCTCCTTACTGTCCATTACATGTAAATATGATGAGGAACCCCTTTCTCTCTCATCAACCTTTTTTATGAATTCTTATGTCGCGCCGTTACGCTGCCGAAATCGCACCGATTTTCTAAGCCAATGTCTTTGTGTAGTGAATACCATGCCCATTTCTCCATCAAGGGTATTCACCTTTATGCACATATACATATTTATTGTAAAGTTTCATGTATGAATTCCACATTCCTTTATCGTGGAAGAAATGATTATGTTTTATGAATCCATGTTTTATGATCCATGTGGCACACTTATGCATGAAATGAAATGTTTAAGAAGGGTGCGCCCTTTATAGCGCTCCAATGCATTGGGTAAAGTATAGTATCATGATACATCATGTGCAATGAGTGTTGACTCATGCTAATTCAAGTGTAACGAGGGTTTACTCGTGCTTCAAGTGCAATGAGGGTTTACTCATGCTCCATGTGCAATGAGCCTTGGCTCATGCTAATTCAATGTTAAGTGTTGTTGCCACATTTCCATGTTATGATTATCATGATTTATCATGCCTTTATGTTCATGTTTCTATTATGCTCTATTGATATTCCTATTTCCTAAAATGTATTTCACTCCTCATATTATTCATTTTTTACTCCCTTACTGGGATTTATAGCTCACCCTTTTCTTATGCATGTCCTCAGGTTATCCCATGCAATGCTAAGTACGAAGGAATGTAGTGGTCATGTAAAGGAAGTTTTCAATAAAGATGTTGTATTTCAAGTTTAAAGTTTTTATTTAATGATCCTAAGCCCCAAAGACACTAAACCTCTCGATCTTCTTTGTTGTATCAAGTGAAGTTTTATGTAATAAATCATGCTTAAGTTTTAATAAAAAGCAGGGTTGTCATAGTATATCTGTGGAAGGGTGTTATAATGTTCAAAAAAAGGGAAACTATGTCCTATTTAAATTATTATTTTTGAAATTCTTAAGAGAATAGGGGTTGTGGGTTAAAATTTGGAAATTACACCTAGCATGTTGAAAGTTCATGAGGTGTCATATGTATAATTATGGATGAATTACAAGATATGTGAAATTAATGTTATCACCTATGAGGAAATATAATTTGAACCTAATTTATCTTAATATGTAGAGCCCATCCATAACCATGACACTAGTGAGAATATGTTAAGGAATCAGACAACAAGACTCATAGAGGTACTTTGGAAAAATCACAAGATTTGAGAGGCTATGTGGGAACCTTAATAAGTGATAATTAATAACAAAAAAATTTATTTATGAGATGATGTTTTATAAATTTTGAGTAATATATTGTTCAATTGGGGAAGAATGTAATACTCGAGATTCAATTATAGTAAGTAAACATTTATTTATAAATAAACTATAGTATAATGTACAATTATTTATTTAAAAATGTGATCATAAACTAAATTTCAAAATTTTAAAAAATTTATTTCATGAAATGAATTTACTTTTTTAATTCATAATCTCAAAATTATCATAGGTTGAAGTTTTGATATTTTTTTTATAAATAAATTCTTTTTAGGTGAATAGTGAAAAATGTATATTTTACAAATTCTATCACTTTTATGACATTATAATTATATAATAATAATATAAGAGTTTATAAAATATTTTTTTATATAGAAAATATATATAACATATATAATATAATTTTTATAAAAAATATAATGTTGAACATAGAAATATATGCTTATTATTTTAGAAATCATGTAATGTTTTTGTTCCAATAAAAACTATTTTTAGTTATTTTCTCTTAATCAAGAATTAAATTGTTAATTTTTGTTTTTGTTTGATTTAAAAAAATTAAGTATAATTAAATTTATCATAATCCAATTAATTCCATTTTAATCTACATTATACTTCACTTTTTGTAAAATCATTTTTATGCTTAAAATAAACTTTAAAAAAATGAGTTTCATTACGTTTTAATAATTTATATTAAAATAAATTTTTACCACCTCTATAAGTTGAATATTTCATAATTTATTCCATAGTTGAAATAATAAAAATTAATATTATGTAATAATTTCATCTTAATTTCTTTTCATATTGAATAGTAACTATGGTAAATATTTATCACTTTGGTTATGGTTAAAATGAGGTAAAATGGTTAAAAATAAAGGGATAAAAATTCAAGATAACATAAAAAACATTCTTAAATCTAAATGGATTTTTTACTTCAAAATTAAAAGTATTATCTTATAATATATAATAATTTTGAACCAGTTAACTTGATTGAGGCATAAATTATATGATAAGTTCCGTGTATTTACAAGCTTTCAACCCACCTCACTTATAAAACAGAACCTAATATCCTATCTTCTCCACAATACATTAGATACTTAGATCAACCAAGACCTACAAAAATACCTTCCAAACATCCATCCACATTTTTAGAGGTATTTTTATCACTAATATAAAATATGAATAAGGCTTAAGGAATAAACTAATGCATGTTACCAAAAGAAGAGGTATATATTCTTACCAAAATTTTCCAAGTTCCTTTATTCTTATACCACCTCCAAATATTCAATATCCTTATTTAAATGATTAAATTAGTATATTTATAATACATATATGTTTTCATGTTAATGTTATATCCTATTTATAACTTATTTTTATCCTATGGAAAATGAAAACATTGCTCTTGTATACGTACGACCTATCATCTACATAGAGAAGTGTTATTCATTTGTCACCACAAAATTACTTAAATGGATATAAAGAATTAATTTATGAATATATATGATATTTAAGAAATAATTTTTATTCTAGAAATATATGATATCATCTAACTTATTACCCTCCCTTCTCTTAGTGAATGAAAATGTTGTTATTATATACTTGTCAATTACCACATCCATGAACTGATGTGACTTATTTTTTTATATTACCACAATTTATGGATGATTCGAAAAATTATTATAATGAAAAAATTTATATTCATGAAATTTATTAACATTATAAATATTATGGAACCATTTCATAAAACCATTAACCATAGTCAATATATCATTTTAAGTTTGTAGAAATTGACTGGACAACTTTAAGTGGCCAACATAAATATGAACTATTAAATGATTTTATGAAAAATGAATATAAAAGGGAACTAACAAATTAATTACATATGAATATGGTTATTAATAAAAAATTTAATAAATTTAAATTTATTATTCATGAGTGTATAATGTGTTCGACCAAATAGATGTATGATGTAAGTGTTTATTCTATAATATAATTTTTATTTTGGATTTTTTGTGTTTAACTATACTTTTAATGTGATAATAAGATCTTACTCTTTGAAACTTCATATATTTTATTATACTATACTTATCTGTAGACTTTAAAATATTTATTTCCTTTTTACTCTATTTGGCATTTATTATGATCATGAATTGTTTTTAATAAAATCAAAATTATTTCTTCTTTAATCGATGAAATTTTGATTCCCTATCCACTTTTATTAATGTTATTTCAACAATATTATTTTATATGATAAAATGATTTTTTATTGTCATTTTAAACTATATTTTAATTTCTTTTAAATGTCTTAAAATGAATATTCTTTTCATTTCCCAAATGAGTTAGTTTTGAATTTTTACCAAATTTTGAAATGAAGAATTATTTTAATTTTTACCAGATAAATATAGTTTGACAAAAACAATAAAATTCTTTACATTGAAGTATCCTTTAAAATATTCCTTGATTATTTTAAAATAAATTCGTTTTATAAATATGTATGAAAATTTTATTTAAAAATTTATCAAAAGAAAGGTTTGATTGTTCTTTTAAAAGTATATTCTTCTATGCCGGAATCCTTTGATGAATATTATTCTTTATTAGGGAAATAATCTAATAAACCATCCACCATATTAATATATAAGGATTATGATCATGTTTTTTCATTCATCGATTTGAAAAAATATTAATATTTTTTATCCTAGTTTTTCGACACAAATGTTTATGTTATATGTATTTATTTTTTTATTAATTTCTTTCATATAATAAATGTATTAGACATAATAAGTGAATGGTTGGGATCTTTATAGTAAGTCGATTAATATTTAGATATCATGATATAAATTAGATTTGGTATTTTTTGAAAAACATACATATTTATTTATGTTTTCCTAATAGAAAAGTAAGATAATAATATTTGAAATTATGAATTCTATCATTATGAAATCATTTTTTATTATCCATGTGATTATTTATATTATTATGCGACCCATGGATATATTCATCTTTTAAGATATTATTTATATGTCATATTTCATTTCTATTCATCTCTACCGTATTATTCATGATTTATTTCATTTATGATTTCTTCTATTGCACCCTTTCATTTATTGATCATATGAGCTCACCATTTTATTATGTTTTTTATTCCCTAGGACATGAAGGAGAGATCTATGAATGGGTTTAGGGATATAATAGAAGATTTAATAAACTCATCACTAGAATTTTAGGTTTTATTTCGTGTTTTCAATTATAATGTGAGAAAAAAGTATGTACATATAGGGGAAACATTGGTTGGAAATGAACATATGGACATATATGGGTAACGATCATTAAAGAGGATGAAAATTATTCTCTATAATAATATACTTTTTGAAGAATAAATTCATAAAGTTAAAGTTTTTTAATTAAAAATTCATTCTCACTAGTGAGGAATAGAAAGTTCCATGAAATAAAATATTAGTGTTAAATCAAAAAAACTTGTAAGAAATATGTTTAAGAAGAAGAATCCAAACTCAATGAATTGAGTTGGGCTAACAAACACCCTTACAACCTTGGTATCCTTTGTATCAAAATCCATTTGAAGAAATAACATAATATGGATCTTAGAAACCCATGAATTATAGAAATATAGTAAAATAAATTCATTATATAGTTATCACACCATATAGAATAAATATTTCCTGTTGAACTATACAAAATATATCTCAAGAAATTAAATTTGAGAGAAGGAGCCTCTAAAATTAACTCTTGACTTCCACTAAAGTGCATGATTATACTATATATAAAAATCAATATATTAATTACTTATTTTATAACCTTATTCATATCTATAAACTTTTATATACTTTATTTATATTTATTATCTATATATATATATATTATTTATTTATTATGAATTTTCAATATTAAGTGTGAGAAATATTTATCTGTTTAAACTAGTTTCATAATAGTGGTGTTGTTCTTCATTATTATCCTAAACATCATCATTCAAATACTATAAAGGATAATAGAAATTATTTTTTATAATTTTATAATCTTATTCCATGTTATTGTTTTATGATCCTAAATAATGAAATCAAAGATCAGCACCCTTCAGTGATTTTTAACAAACAGACATAGGTATCTTAATTAATTAGTTTAATATTTATTTTATAATTACATAATCATAATAAAATCATTATTTACTTTTTTTTAGATTATATTTTCATTATTTAAGTTCTCATAGTAATCCATGATATTATTTTATAGCAGTATTCATGTAAGTGGTTAGATCGATACAAACATGAATACACCAAAATTAATAGATGAGTAAGGTTATAAAAGTGGATTCCTTTGAAAAAATATCACTAGTAAAGAAGAATAATGATATTGTTTATATATTTTTATTGTATTTAATTTTTTAATAGATTTTAATAAATTATAAATAAACTAGATGAAAAACGAGATTCATTACTTCTAGGAGGCGGTAATACACACATATATAAGAATGTAATTTTAATTTTTCTTAATAGAAAATGATAAATGTGGTTAATAGTTATTTGAGAAGAATAATAAAATTTAGTATAAAAATATTTATTCGATTAAATATGAATGAGAAAAATTATATTTGTTTGATTAAGGTAGAAAAGAAATGATGTTTGGGAAAATTAGTACTCATAGTGAGGACTTGTGTTTTTCATAGGAGAAATCCTTAGAAATGGAGGGATTTTGATCAATTCTTATGACTAGAAGCTAATGTAAAAGAAATATTATTCTATTTGATGTAAAAATGGTAGAGTTTTATGATGAAATTGAAATTTTTAGTGGTTTTGAAGGGGTAGTGAGAGGACCCTTTTATATGTGATGAGAATGATATTTTTGTAAATATTTCATATTAATATAAAGTTAAACCATATATCAAATGTAAAGAAGACTAAATAACATAAAATAAAGGAGTGTATATACATGTTATTAAATAAAAACTGCAACCACTCAATTAGAAAAATATTTTTAACATGTTTATCCCTTTACCCATTTGGTTAACCCATTTTACCCTTTTTAGATTTTACCATGGTAACTAGTTTATACATAAGTAATACATTTTTTATTAAAAAAATAAAATGGAAATTTTAATATTATTTGTACCTCATGATTAAAAATGTGAAGTAAATTTCTTAAAAAAAATTTATATGTGTAATAAAAATTAATTTTAACATTATTGTTTACAATGCTTAAAAACCCATTTTTAGGGAAAGTGTATTTTTAGGATTCAAATCTATATGTAAGATAAAATTATAAATGTATTTTACTTTAATGATATAAATTTATTTATTATAAAAATTATTATGTGTCACTAAAAAAAATCCAAAACTGAATTTTAGAAAAAATGTTTAATTAAAATAAAAGACCTATAATAGTTTTTAAATAAAAATAAAATGTTACATAAATTCTAAAAATAAAAAACTGCTTTTCTAAGAACATAATAAATTTGAAAATATAAACTCTTACTAACTAAATAAATATTTTATTAATTAAAATGTTTAATAAAATTTTATTCTTTTCTAATATAATGATAATGATAGAAAAATTACAATTTTGGTAAAAACTATATTATTTACTATTCACATAAAAATTTTCCATTTAAGAAAATACTAAAAATTCATTCTAATATTTTATTTAATTTATTAATATATAAAGTTAAGTTAATATTTCAGAATTATAATTATAAAATTTATTAATTTACCTTTTAAATAAATATATAAAAATATGTTCAAAACTGTTTTCATAGGAAACAACCGTTCTAAAATATTAACCGTGCTTAATTTTTTTTGATATAAATTACTAATTATATTGGTGTTAAAATACTATTAATATATATATATATATTATCTACACTATATTTATTTTCTTTAATTTAAGTTCATAGAAAGTCCAATTTTTGGAAAAAATATATTTTAATGAATAAGATAATCTTACCAATTTTATCAATGAATTAGTAAATGAAATTTGTTTTTATATAAAATATAGGTGATAAATAACTTAATACATCTATAGTTACATGAATATATCATCCTAATTACTTGTTACATATCCATTTAATATATCTATCTAAGATCTAAGCATAAGGTAAGCTCTTTTGACAGTCAGGGGTGGTGATTTCACTAGCATGGATCATGTGACAATTTTCATGACCATGAATTTCTTTTCCAAGAGATTTTTATCATACAATAATTGTTCATGTTTGTATTATTATGGTTTTAGATGATACCATGTAGAATTCATCTCCTCTTCAAGCTCAAAAAATGAGCTTGAAAAAATATATTTTTGCTACTTAACACAATTTCTTTCCTTTTTCATTATAGATTTCATAATATGGTTACTTCAATTTATACCTACTAATTCAATGGATATATTATAATGTTTATATTTTAATTTAATTTATCACCATTTATTCTTAGTTTTATGTTTCATAATTAAAAATCTATTCGGATAATATTCATTTATGGAAAATTTATGGTAAAACTCTCAAGTTATTATATCAGCCAGTGTTTGATTTTCACAAAAAACACCCTCTATCTAAAGAAGAACTAAAAAAGTATTTTTTTTGGAGATGTGAGATAATTAAATCTTGTGAAGAAAATATTCATTCATATGAAAAGTAACATAAAATTAATATTGGTTTCAAGTACTCTCAATTAAGAGTAAAATCCAAAATAATTAAATACCATGATAATTCTATAAAAGGGAGTAACGATAACAACCGATATATTTAATACACTTTATTTAATGATTTATTACATAAATATACACATAATAAAATAAAATAATATATATAGGCCAAGTTTATTTGTGAAACTATATAGATAACATAATAACATAAAACATGAATACAATGACACTGTTTAAAAGTACTTAACATGATCTTAATCTTACATCACTCATCTAAAATAGAATGGGATAACATATGTAAGTATATAAGAAAGGGGAGTGGTATAAAACATAGAAAGAGAATAATCAAATAATGACATAATGAAACTAATAGATGGAATTAAATGGTAATATCAAAGTGACATTAAAAGGGGTGATAATAAAAAAACATAAACACTGAAGTATGATATAAGATGATAACTTCAAGGAAACATTGGAATGTGGAAATAACATAAAAAAATATCATAAACATAATTCAAGGAATCACATCAATACATCATGAAAATTTGTTCTTATTATAACCTCCCATGAACTATACATTGTATATCATGATATAAAACCATTACCCAATACATTAGAGGGCTATATAATTCCAAGCCCACCTGTTTCATACATATTATATGCATGCATTTGAGTTCCAAATAGATTATATAACATAAGAATGTCTTTCATTTATTTTAATCACTTGATTAAAGAGTGTGGTTCATATACATGTAATTGACCAATCAAGTAAATATAGGTAAATCTATGTGAATACACTTGGGTTGAATGGCTATGAGTATTCACTACACAAATGTTTGGCATGAAAAATCATAGGATAAATTTGGTAATATAATAGGTGTACTTACAGATTTAAATAAGGGTTTAATGATAGTAAAAGCTGGGATATAATTACCTATATATCATAAATACATTAAAATGGATGATTAAAACATGTGAAAACCAGAAAAGGTGTCAATAAAATGGAATAATACAAATAAAGTGCTTGAATAAAGAG
Source organism: Viscum album (assembly GCA_963277665.1). Lineage (NCBI taxonomy): Eukaryota > Viridiplantae > Streptophyta > Magnoliopsida > Santalales > Viscaceae > Viscum > Viscum album. The sequence continues at coordinate 1,089,516,013 of OY728160.1, forward strand.
GAGGAGAGAATCCCATACCTTGAGAGGGAACTTGTAAAAGCTTAGGTAGATCTTATTAAGGGTTTGGGAACACATTGGTAGGGATTTAGAGAGGAATAGGGAGAGTAATTTCATGATAATTGGGTTGTTAGTGTAGATAAATGGGAGGTTGGATATGTATTTTTAGAAAAAGAGGGAGGAATTCTTTATAAATTTCTAAACTCATGTTTTGGAATCTATATAATAAAAAATAAAAACAAAATAATTTATATGATTTCTCCCATGGTTTCTTACAAAGAGGAGTGTTTTTAAATATTTTATAATTATAATAACCAAACATATTAAAATAGAACCCTGGGTGATGTGGAAGTGAGTCCTGAAAATAAATAATTGATTTTAAAACCTTAAAATATATTATATGTTTTAGGGGATTAATTAGAGTTTATAAAATTGATACAATAACATTAAAAAATCATTTTAAATGGAAACATTATATTTGAATATGGATACCTATTAAATTATTTATTACATCTCTTTTTTTATTATGTCATAATAAATACCATATATTTATACCATATTTAATATTTTCCCAAAAATTTGACTATCCAAAAAAATTATAAAAAATAATCAGTAGATAATTTCAACATTATGATTTGAAAAATAATATTTATTTTTTAAAAATAATTTTTTAAATATAAGAATTTAATCATTTAAATTAAAATCCATATTCAATAGAAAATACGAGTCTTTACGACACTAACTCCAATCTGATCCTTTTAAAAAATTATATTATAATTTATTAAATTATTCTACCATTTATATTTAAATAAATATTATTTAATAATATTATTTCATGGAAACAAATTGGTTTCCCAAATATATTATTTGAATTTATTCATATTAAAACCTTATTTTATCAAACTCATTATATAATCATTTATGAATATATAACAAAAAGGTATAAATATAATCATTATTCTATTTAAAATAAAATAAAGAATTCATTCTACTATGGTCTAGTTACATAACCCCTTATTTCCCCAGCGTACGTCCTAAGGGTCAGGTGTGAGATGATGATACTTTCTTGGGGTGTTTTAATGAACACAGTTTAGATTATGATCTTTATAATCATGAACTTATCACATAAATAGTTTTGATCATGATTCAGTTGTTGAATCTATGCATGGGCATGGTCAAGGGAAAAGAATAGTGATTCTATCTCCCTTAGAATCTTAGATAAATGGGATTCATAGGGTATGATCCTATTGGTATAGGTCATAACTTCTTACATATATGTCATTTAGATTTTATATTACCCTTCATATATTCAAATCTTAATGGTCCCTATAAAATGAAAATATTATCAAAGGTTAATATGATTAATGTTATTTTAAATCTAATAAGATATAGTTTTTAACAATCTAAAATAACCAAAATAGTGAATATTTTTTCTATAAATACATTACTTAAAAAAGAATTTATTCATTAAAAGAGTAAATTAATTTACAAAATTTTGGTTCATTACATTCTTCCCCCTTTCTAAAATTCCTCCCTTGAAATTTCATTTTGTACACTAAAACAGACGATGGTACTTATATTTTATCACCTCTTCCCATTTTCTATCTACTTCCTCCAACTAGTTGTTTCACCACAACACTTTTATCAAATGATTTATCATATTTTGTAGAAAATATTCTCAATGATATTATATATTCAACATATTATCCTTATATGAATGACCATGCCCGAAAGGTATCACTCCTAGATTCACTAAATCTGAGGGGTCTGATATGTACTTACTCAAAAGGGATTCATGGAACGCATCAAGAACTTGAAATATATATGGTGTGAGTTATAGTCGATAATCCATGACTTTTATGAGATATAATATCTCAATGGAGATGATTTATCAAGGAAAAATACTTATCTTCTTCCCAAACCTCATGAATTTCATCCACATTTATATATAAAGGAACACATTATCGCTGACCTAAAACTCTAGATCATGTTTATGATAGTCTATATTGATTTTTTTGTTAAATTTTCAAGGATTTCATATGTTATCGAATAGTTTGAATTGTCTCTATCATATATTAGATAACATCAAGTCCCAGAAGCGTTGACTCTCCATCTTCATCCAGCATGTTGGATTCTAACACATCTTTCTATATAGAGACACATAAGGCATCATTTGAATGCTAGAATGAAAAAAATTGTTATATGAGAACTCCAATAAGGGAAGGTGACGATAAAAACATCCTTGGATGTCCATTGAAAATGATCTCAGCATATACTTTAGAGTCTGAATGGTTATATTAGATTGACCATCCATTTGAATTCATTATATCATTAAATAGAATGAGCCTGTAAGGGGCGCTGCTTGAGGTAGGGTTTCCCATCGCCGCCTCCTTCATTTCGGTGCAGGGTTGTCTGAAATTAATCTCCTCAGTGTGCTTCTCAGTGAGATCCGGCATGTGGTGGCCTTCTACCCCAGTCGGTCTCAGTCTCGGTCGATTTTGGGTGTTGTTTTCTCTCTGCGGACGCTTCAGATTTCTGTGGTTGACTTCGGGTGTCGAGTTCTTCGCATCAGCCTCATCTTTCTCGGTAGCGACTTCGGCTTCTGATGGTCGGCTTCGGACATCGGCGTCTCTTAGTGGTGGATTAACGGTTGGCTTCATTTATGGGTGCATATCAGGAAGATTCGCTCTGTTTTTGTCCCAGATCAGGTCGGCTTCAGTGCTCTGTGACAGTGATAGTTTTGCTGGCGTCATTTGGGGAGCATCTACGACTCGGATCTGCCATCGACATCCCCGAGCGGTGGTTCCAAATCTGTGGTTCGTCCATATCTGGTGCGGTTTTGGTTTTCTACCCCGATGTTCTGTGCCGTGGAAGCATATTTTGGGTGGTTTATTGTGGTTTCTGTGTTCGGTATAGAGGGCGGTGACGGGTTCTGTGCTCTGGCTTGGCAGTGTGTGGCCAGAGTCTTTGAAACAACTTTTTCTTCAGTATGACCTCGTGTCCTTTTTGTCCTCCAGCTTTCAGTGGTTCATCCATTTAGAAATCTTTTGAGGGTTCTTCTGTGGACTGGATTTGTTTAGCTCCAAGCCCAGAGAGGCATTTCTGGCTCAGATATGCGCGGATCCCCTCATCATAGATCTTCCCTTGAGGTGTTGTTGGTTCTTCCAGTCCTAGGTGACTAAGACCCGACATCATTATCCTTGGATTTTCATCCTCTTCGGGTTGTTGTAGATGTGGTTTCAGGTTTTTCATGGCTGTGGTGGGGTGCTTCTGGATTCGTCTTTGGTTCTTGGAATTTGTGCTGATGAATGATTGCTGGTTTGATCCCGTTTTGGTTTTGGAATTCGGAATAGAAGCCTTCTGGTTTGTGTTGTTTGGTCTTGCGTATGCTTGGATAAATTCAGAATTATGTTTAGTTGGTTTTTGAGACTCAGATTATGAAGGTTCAGCTAGTCTTGACCTCATAGAACAGGCCTTAGAGGATGATTCAGAATAGGTGGTTCACCTATGCAGGCTGCATGGAATTGGATGTTTGAGGGGGTATGGTGTTATCCATCGGATCGGGCCTATGCTTTGACACATGACACTTTCTAACCGTATAGTCTTTCAACGGTGGAGAGATTTATAGATTTTTAATGCAGGGGAGAGGTTATTCCAATGTGTCAGCCTGAGTTGTATTTTCTTGATCTTTGGGTCGTGTAATTTTTTAAGTCCATGAAGTCTATTCGGGTTTCCCCCCTTCTTCCATTAAAAGGGGGTTTATCATATAATGAAAAAAATCTAAGGCCCTCGGGCCATTGGATGGATGGACCATCCATTTGAGGATGATAAGGAATATTAAAACTCAGCTCTATATTTAATGCTTGTTTAAGGCCTCTCCACAACCTTGAGGTAAACCTCAGATCTAGATAAGATACTTTGGAGAGAGGAACTCCATGTATTCTTACCACTTCTATTATATATATAAATAAATAAATATATATATATATAAATTTTCATGAGTTAGTCAATATAAAAATTTTCCTTGGTAATAATGAAATGCACTAACTTTTTAAGACGGGCGACTACCACTGAAATGGTGTTATTTCCTTTGCATTTCTTGGGGTCTCCTATGATTAAATCCATGGACTTGTTTCTCCATGTCCATATTAGTATGGGAAATGGTTTCATCATTTCATTATACTTATTTCATTCATATTTGACTTGTTTTCATACAAAGCACTGAGATATAAATTTTTCAATATCCATCTTCATGTTATCTTACTAGATATTTTCTTTAAATATCTATACATCTTAGTGCTTGCTAGATTAATATATAAGGATGAGATATGTACATCATCCAAAAGTTCCATCTTCATCTATTTTTTCTATAGGACACATATCAGGGTTACAAACCTTGTGACACCATATTTAGAAAAGTTGAATTCTGGAATATTCACTACCATTTTCTATAACTCCTTATCATATTTTTAAGACTCCTAAATCCACTCAAGAATGAATGGTTGAGAAGTTATATGAGAAAGGTAGGATGAATATCCTTTTATTATAAACATTTCTATCCTCTTCATGTCTAATAAGATTAAATCCCTTTCAATTCTCATAATTGATAGGGTTTTATATTCTTTTCTACTTATAGTATCTTCCACTTTGGTCTCCTTCCCAATATGGTAATGGATTGAATAATCATAATCATTGATTAACCCTAACCACATTTTTTGGAACTTATTGGGATATTTTTGGGTGAAAATATACTTGATCGATTTATGATCCGTATATACGTCACACTTCTCTATATAGATATAATTTAACAAAAATATTTAATTCTGATATAACTATAAACAATCTCATATCATGGGTTGGGTAGTTTTACTCATGGGTATATAATCGAAATGGGGAATAGATTATCAATTTTTCATCTTACATGTGTTTAAAACCCAAATGATTTTTTGGATACATAATTTTAGATCAAAAATAATCTCCCATGGTGGGTAATATGAGTACAAGTGGTTTAATTATCCTCTTCTTTAACTCTTCAAATATTTACTCACATTAATCAGTCAACAAAAAACTCACTCCCTTCCAATTAATATTTTTTAGTGGTCTCCAAAAACATGAAAAGTTACTCATAAATCGATGATAGTACCCATAAAATAAAAGGAAACTAAGGATCTATATCACAGATGTTGGTATGGGATATCATTCAATTTCATTTTTAAGTATCCACATATACCCATATTATAGTGATAACCTTACATAATAATGTAATTTACTTCATCCAAAACATGAATTTAGTACACTTTTCTTATAAATTTTCCTTTCTAAAGGTATTCAATACCACATTCAAATGATCCTCATGTTTCTCCATAATTTTGGATTAGATAAGAATATCATCTATAAAGACTACTAAAAATTTATTGAGATAATACCTAAATTCTCTATACATTAAGTCCATGAAGATAGTTGGAGCATTAGTGAGTCCATGTGGTATCACTATGAACTTATAGTGCCTATACCTTATACAAGAATTAGTCTTGGTGATATCATCCTAAATAACAATTACATGATAATATCCCAACTAAATATCCACTATAGATAATTAAGGGGCACCACATTGTTGATCAAACATGTCAAAACATACATGAAAAACAAAGCAGTTATTTCCAGAAATGTGACATAACATGGACTTGTTAATAAAAAGGTAATAAAATGTCATAAAAAACCTTATATTTGATTATATATATATGTGTGAATTTTATTCTTTAATAGATGTATAATAAAATTATATTTATTATACATGAGGTTTGAACATGTACGAAGGATGTTAAGACTTAAGGTAAGGGATTTACATCTCACTTTTTACTTCTGTGAGCCACATGCCATTTTCACCACCTATTTATTTTATGTGTTATCAATAATTTACATGAATTAATTTTTTTATTATTATATATAAAATTATGGATATTTACTTATAAATTTTAGGGTTTATATTTCAAGCTGGTTTATATTTCAAAATTTTACAAATCAGTAAGGGATTTTGTCTCAATTTTACTTATTTAGAACTTTAATTATGTGATGAACATATCCTTTTTTATTAGGTGTATATACTACCCATTGACATTTCATATTATGAATATAATAATATTCATAATATTTTATAATTCATTTATTTTTATTGTTTAATGGGGATTATGATTCAAAATTACCAAAGTGGTAAGAGTTTTACGTTACAATCTCATCGTATATCATGATTGCTTTTTATTATGCTTCAAATGATGAAATATTATTATCTATCTCCAAATAAACTCATGAATTCTATTCTACTATATTTATTTCATTATAATACATATTTCCCCTTCATTTGTCTCTATTTATGTACTTTAGTGTTCATAATAATGTTTTTATGAAAAATCGTCTCTTCTGTCGAAAACATTTGTTGTTCAGAAACCTTATTTTATACAAATGTTTTCAAAAAAAATTATTTTTTTAAAAAGTGAAAATGATTATTTCCTCAATAAATGTATTATTTATTTTAAAAAATGTACTTTATATTATTTCAGGGTTACTTTCAATGAAACATATTTTCATTATGTTTTTTTAAATAAATGATTCTCAATGAAAATTTATTTTCCTCAATAAATGTTTTAAAATATATTTTAAAATTATATTCCATATAGAATGAAATATATTGATGATACCAATTATTTACTAGTGGTATGAACCAAGGATACCATTATTATTCGGTCTCTTAATGGTTCATTATGAAAATATGTTTATGAAACCCATTTCTCTTCAATGGGCTATACCATGTTAGAATTCTAATGGAACCCACTTATTTTTCATGGGTTATGATATGATGAAATGATGAAATAATTATGAAACTTTTCTCTTTCACATAGGTTATGATATGATGAAATATTTATGAAAACCATTTCATTTCTTGGTAATGATATGATGAATGTTTTATGATCAAATGGCACCCATATTTATAATATTCATTATGTGACATTGGTTATGTTTTAACCAAGGATAGTGGTCATGTTATAAGAAAATATGAGTAAGACCTATATATCTCTCCAATGCATTGGGCAATTATTTATATATCATTAGATATACATGGCCAAAATAGGGAGTGAACCTAGTTTAGTAAGGGAATTTTTCGACTATGATAGTCTAAAGAGTGAACTATGACTACTATGATGTTATGTGTGGACCTATCTTCCATGTTCATAATGTTATATGTGAACCTTATTAAATGTTCATAATGTTATGTGTGAACCTAATTACATGTTCACAATGTTATGCATGGACCTGTCATTCATTTCCAAAATTATATGTGTGTACCTTATTCATGTCCATAAGTTTATTCAAGGTCCTAATTTCAGTTCCTTAAGTTAATGAGGGAACTTTTTTCAATTTATACATGTTCCCAATGTTATAGGATAATTTTTATACCAAAAATGTATGTCTTATTCTAAATTTAAATTCGCATGGATCATGTTATTTGATTTCATTATGATTCATGTATTACAAATTACCATGTTTTGTTCCATTCCTCAAAATTATGATATTTTTTGGTAGGTTATGGTTTACAAATGTTATGATCAATATCTCATACGATTTTGATCATGTTATACTTATTTGATCATCAATATCCCACTTTATTACCCTTACTAAGTATCTAAGCTCACCCTTTCTTATGTTTCCTTTTCCTAGGTTACGAAGAATGATTTTAAGTATGGTATGTTTGTGAAGAGTACTAAAAGAGATTATATTTATAGGATATGTTGATGATATTTCACCAGGTTAGAAGACTATGTGCCAATTCTCCAAAGACACTAAACTATTATGGTTCTCAAGCACGTGTTTGTGTAATGCATTGAATATTGATGTTAATAGATGTAGTATATATATATATATAAATCTTGAGTCTCCATATTAACTTATGGAAGTGGTGATAGATCCTCTTTATCTTGATTTTTTATCAATTTATTTTCCAATATTTTTTTCTCATTTTTCAATGTTTTGGGAAAAACCTCTGTTTATAGTAGTAAGAATATAAAAATAATTTTCATTATAATGAAATTTAGAATTTTCCTTAAATTTATATATCATAAGAATATGATAAATCCCAATAGTAAAGGGAAAATTAGATGCAAATAGAAAAACATGGTTATATTTGATAACACTTTATATTCCCAATGGACTATGCAGTCACTGGTGGTGGGGGGGGGGGGTGAATTAAGGGGACCAATTTTAGAAAATTCTATTTTTTTAAAGTTTAAACCCTCTCAATATTCAAAGACCAACTATATATTTGGATAATTGTTGAATTATTTTTGTTTAAATAGAATAGATAAACCATAGAAAATGTAGAAAATAATATAAAGAATAAGATCCACTATTTTTAAATAGTTCACCCCTCATGTGGGTAATTAGTTCCTTGTGGTGTTTGAGGCCATTAGAGACACAAATTTTCCACTAAAACGAACTATCTATTAAAACTATTGTAGAAAATTATTTTTCTAACCCAAATAAATCTTATGAACTCCCTTTTATTAGTCGATATTTATTACAAATTTATACTTTCTCAAGCCAATTTATAAACCTTTCTCCACACTTCTAAAAGAACACCCGAAGTTTAAACCAAATTTCACTAAATAAAACAATCCAAAAATATTCATAAGAATATACTTTTATATCCATGAAATAACCTTATAAATAGTATGTACATTAGTTTCTATAATATGGAAAGTAATTGATCTTATATATAATCTTAATCACTGACTTCTGCCAACACTTAAGCCAACTATGATCTCAAAAACTTGGTAGATCCTCAATCTATAAGTCACAACACCTATATTAAGAAAAAAATGTTTAATCAATTAATCACATTAATTATTTATTTCTAAAATAAAACTACACTTCATATGAACTTAATATAACTTTAGATTTTTTTTACTTACTGTATTTTTTCACAATGAATTTTTGATAATTAAAATACTAGATAATTCAATACAGTTTGTAAAAATATAAAATTATAATATTTCATGATAAATTACATTCACTACATTTAGTATCACTAAATATTAAATATATCAAGACATCTAAATATAGATAAAAACATTGAGTTCATTAGTATATGATGAAGTTTCAGATGATTCTATTATAAATGAATTTGAGATTTGTGGAAGGTGACTATTAGAGTTTTTTACGACGTCGTATAAAAATAAATATACAATTAAATAATATGAAAACAATATTACAACATGAGTAAAATAGTAATATAGAATTATGAATTTAAATTTTCATTTTGAAGTGATGTAATATCTCATTTCCAAGAGTTCTCCCAATTAGTGAAATTATATTATTTCTGAGTGTTTTTTCTATGAAATGTATCTTATGGGGGATTTATTATAAATAAATTATTATTTAATTTGTAATTTATTATGTATAGATACTATGTGATCAATATATTATAGGGATTAGAATGAACTGTGTTTAGGGATAAAATATTACACCTACTGATATGTTAAGTTGAGGGTTTTGAGGTATAAGAAGACATATATTTTGATATATATAAATTTGAGGACACCTTTCCATTAGTTAAGAATTTGTTATAAGTAAAATTAGTTCTAAATAATTCCTGACTACTATGGTTAATGTTTTTTTATTTATAATATCAATTTTAATGGAGTATCTGAATTATTAATGAATACTTAGTGTATTGTTTTAAACTTCCACAATTTTCATTTTTCAATTTTTGGTATGTTTAAATATTCAATTTACTAGTTTAATATTTTCTGTAAAATTTTCATAAACATACAAAAAACTTATTTTTACTTTGCTTACTATATTTATTATTGTTTATATCTCTATATAATTCACTTATCTTATCCTGGTATTTGAATTGATTAGAATTTTTTTTAAATCATTCAACATAATACTTTGGGTTAAAAAGTTTTTAGATACATTTTAAAACTATAATTCAACCCCTCTTAAAGATATCATGTGTTACATTATTGAGAAAAATTGGTATAATAGAAATAATCTACTTGATTATAGGATTATTTTATATTTTATGTTAGTGCATCATAAATTCATCTCAGCTTAGTTATACTAAATCTGTTGGTAGAGGAATAATATTTTCTTAGTGGTAGGGTTTTTAGTAAGAACACTTTATGATCAAAATCCAACTATTCCAACTATTTTTAAAAGAGTAAATTATAAAAAATTCTATGATCATATGAACTCTTATATCATTAATACAATATTTGATAAATATTTTAAGATGATTTGGAGTTGTAATATTCTAGAGAAAGAAGTTCTTAATTTTTTTATAGATGAAAATATTGAATATTAGTTAAATCATAAAGTTTATAATACTCGGTTATGTTCTATAAATAGGAACATTTATATAAAAATATCATCTTGTTAAATAGAAAACTGTATTTGGATGAAATTATAGGCTACTCAATTTTGTACTTCCAAGGTTTTGGAAACTAGAGGTGCCATATTTAGAGAGGATTATGATGTCCTTTATTGTATTTATATTGAATGAGTAACATAATTACATTAATTTTTTACAACTATTGTTAATAGTTTAGAATCATTGAGTGAAAACAATTATCATAAAATAAACTTATTGAAAAAGTGATTAACGGTGATTCCATGGATCCACTCTCCTAGATCAGATACTATAAATACATACTTTACATAATTTCTTTGATACCAAATATATATTCCATTACATAACTACCACATAATTACAAGTCTTATAGAAAATATTTTACTATATAAATTATCAAGAATATTTAGGTTTATAGATTTATAGAATTATGGAAAATAAGAATATAATAAATCCCATAAAATATACATTATTTCCCCCTTATATAAGAAATGGTTTAATCCATAATGATCCTTAAATATCTCTTAAAAATTATTCCCCACGTGTTGTATTTATAAACATATCATAGGTACTAATTTGATTCATAACATGAGGAATGGAAACATAAGAAGGGGTGAGGTTAAAAATTTATTATGGAAAAATATATAACTAAATAAATCATAGTAAAAATATCATGTAAATATTGTGGTAGGAATAAGTTCTCATCATAATTCCAAAATCAAATGATATTGTGGACATAATATATATGTAGATAACAATGAAAATAAGTAGATCATATGGAAAAATGAATTGGTTACTTAATAATGAAATTCGTAATACCACATATATTATTCTATACCGTAAGACAAGACATATTGATCACAGATATCATGATCTTACAGTCAAAGAAATTACTTGTTTTAGTTGGGTATTTAATAAGATACCCGGAACTATTTTTCTCAAGAGACCTAACGATGAATCAAGCTGCCCATCCGCACCATTAAATTGTTTAAGTCAATGCATTCAACATATGAAAAAATGAATAACAAATTTTTAATCAATTTTTTAAATAATAATCCATATTGGAATAACAACATAAAGAATTCTAAAACCTTTCCCCATTTAAATAAAAGCTATTAAAAGACTATAACCCATTGAGAGAAAGAATAAAGATGGTTAAACAATTCATATTCAAATTTACTATAATCAACCATATTGGAATAAAAAAATAAGAATTCTAATACTCTTTCCATGTCCATAAAAGGGATAACATGATCTTAACCCATCCAAATAAAGAGAGTGGATGGTTAAACAACATAGAGTCACTGGGGGGGGGGGGGGGTGAATTAAGGTGACTGATTTTAGTAAATTCTATTTTTTTATTTAAAATTCAATCCCTCTCAATATTAAAATCCCTCTTATCTATTTGGATAATATTTGAATTTTTTTTGTTTAAATAAAACACAAAAACCATATGAAATGTATAAAATAATATAAATAACAAGACCCACTATTTTAAGTAGTTCACCCCTGATGTGGGTGACTAGTTCCATGTTGTGTGCGAGGTCACTAGAGACACAAATTTTCTACTAAAATGAACTATCTGTTAAAACTGTTGTAAAAAATTATTTTTCTAACCCAAATAAATCTTATGAAATCCCTTTTATTAGTCGATATTTATTACAACATTATAGTTTCTCATTCCAATTTATAAACCTTTCTCCACACTTCTAAAAGAAGCCCTGAAGTTTCAACCAAAGTTCACTAAATCTAAAAATCAAATACTATTCCTAAGAAGATCTTTTTATAGCCTTGAAATAGCCTTCTAAATATTATGTACATTAGTTTCTATAAGATGGAAATCAATTGATCTTATATACAATCTTAATCACTGACTTCTGTCAACACTTAAGCCTATTATGATCTACAAATCTCAAAAGATCCATAATATATAAGTCACAACACCTATATTAAGAAAAAATATGTTTAATCAATTAATCACTTTCATTATTTATTTTTAAAATCAAACTACACTTCATATGAACTTAATTTAACATTATATTTTTTTACATGTTGTAATTTTTAACAATGAATTTCTGATAATTGAAATACCAGATAATTTAATACAGTTTGTAAAAATATAAAATTATAATCTTTCTTGATAAATTAAATTAAATATATTCAGTATCAGTAAATATTAAATATATAAAGGCATCTAAATATAGATAAAAACATTGAATTCATTGGTATATGAAGATGTTACGGATGATTCTATTATAAATGACTTTGAGATTTGTGGAATTTGACTATTAGAGTTTTTTTACGACACCGTCTATAAATAAATATAAACTTAGTGAGTATGAAAATAATATTATAAAAAGAGTAAAATATTAATAGATAATTATGAATTTAAATGGTCATTTTAGAGTGGTGTAATCTTTAATTTCCAAGGGTTCTCCCAATTAGTGTAATTATTTTATTTCTGAGTGTTTTTTCTAAGAAATGTATCTTTTGGGGGATTTATTATAAATAAATTATTATTTAATTTGTAATTTTTTATGTATTGATAGTATGTGATCAATATATTTTAGGGATTAGAATGAAGTGTGTTTTGGAATAAAAAATTATACCTAATGATATATGAAGTTGATGACTTTGAGGTATAAGAATACATATATTTTGATATGTATAAATTTGGGGATACCTTTCCATAAGTTAAGAATTTGGTATAACTAAAATTAGTTCTAAATAATTCCGAAATACTATGGTTAAAGTTTTAATATTTATAATATCAATTTTAATGGAGTATTTTAATTGTTAACGAATACTTAGTGAAATGTTTTAAACTTCTATAATTTTCATTTTTGAATTATTGGTATGTTTAAATATTCAATTTACTAGTTTTATATTTTCTGTAATATTTCATAAACTTACAAAAAACTTATTTTCACTCTACTTACTATATTTATTATTGTTTATATCTCTATATAATGCACTTCTCTTACCCTAGTATTTGAGTTGATTAGAATTTTTCTAAAATCATTCAACCTAATACTTGTGGTTAGAAGGTTTTTAGTTACATTTTTAAACTATAATTCAACCCCTCTTAAATATATCATGTATTCAATTATTGATAAAAAATTGGTATAATAGAAATAATCCACTTGATTATAAGATTATATTATATTTTAAGTTAGTTCATCATAATTTCATCTCAGTTTACTTATACTAAATGTATTGTTAGAGGAACAATATTTTCTTAGTGGTAGGGTTTTCAGTAAGAACACTTTAAGATCAAATTCAACTATTCCAACTTTTTTTAATAGAGTAAATTATAAAAACTTCTATGATCATATGAACTCTTATATCATTAATATAATATTTTATAATTATTTTAAGATGATTGTGAGTTGTAATGTTCTAGTGAAAGATGTTTCTAATTTTTCTATAGATGAAAATATTGAATATTAGTTAAATCATAATGTTTATAATACTTTGTTATATTCTATAAATATGAAAATTTATAGAAAAATATCATCTTGTTAAATAGAAAACTCTATTTGGTTGAAATTATAGGCTACTCAATTTTTTACTTCCAAGGTTTTGGAAACTAGAAGTACCATATTAAGATAGGATTATGATGTCCTTTATTGTATTTATATTGAATTGGTAACATAATTACATTAATGTTTTATAACTATTGTTAATAGTTTATAATCATTGAGTGAAAAAAATTATCATAAAATAAACTTATTGAAAAAGTGATTGACGGTGATTCTTTGGATCCACCCTCACAGATCAGATGCTATAAATACATACTTTACATAATGTCTTTGATACCAAATATAGATTCCATTACATAATTACCCCATAATTACATATCTTACAGAAAATATTTTACTATATAAATTTTCATGAACATTTAGGTTTATAGATTTATAGAATTATGGAAAATAAGAATATAATAAATCCCATCAAATATACATTATTTATCCCTTATATAGGAAATGTATTAATCCAGAATGATCCTTCAGTATCTCCTACAAATTATTCATCACGTTTTTTATTTCTAAACACGCCATAGGTAATAATTTTATTCATATCATGAGGAATGGAAACATAAGAATGGGTGAGGTTAAAAATTTAGTAACGAAAAATATATAACTAAAAAAATTTTAGTATAAATATCGTGTAAATATTCTGGTAGGGATAAGTTCTCATCAAAATGCCATAATCAAATGAGACTTTGAACATAATATATATGTGGATAAAAATGAAAATAAGTAGATCATATGGATCAAAAAAACTGGTTACTTAATAATGAAATTCATAATACCACACATATTTTTCTAAACCATAAGACAAGACATCTTGATCTCAGATATCTTGATCTTATAGTTAAAGAAATGACCTATTTTTGTTAGTTATATGACAAGATACCCAAACATATTTTTCTCAAAAGACCTAATGATGAATCAAGTTCCACTCCCCACCATTAAATTGTTTAATTCAATGAATTAATCATATGAGAAAATGAATAAATTTTTTTTAATCTAATTTGTAATCAAAATTTTAAATAATAATCCATATTGGAATAACAACATAAAGGATTCCAATACTTTTCCCCATTTAAACAAAAGTTAGGAAATGATCATAACCCATCAAGAGAAAGAATAAAGATGGTTAAACAATTCATATTCAAATTTTCAATAATCACCCGTATTAGAATAAAAACAATAGGAATTATAATACTTTTACCATGTCTATAAAAGGGATAACATGATCATAACCCATCCAAAGAAAGAGAGTGAATTGTTATACAAAAAAGAGTCAAATTTCTAATAATCATCCTATAAAGAACCTTATCCCAATAATCCAGAACCAGTGTTTACTTTAAAACATTTGTATAAGATATAACGGTTCCCATACTAAAAGAGTAAATAGTTTACTAGTGTTGGTAAACCAGTTGCATTCATGATTCCTTTTTTTTATTTTAATACAGATTTTAAAATATAATTTTTTAGAGAATATCATTATTCCCTCTAGAATATCTTTTCATATCATTCACAACAGACATCCCAGATTCATGGGAAAGGGAAAAAATATGGGTGATCTCAAATACTCAGTAAGAGTTACATAAATCCGAATATATCATGAGTTAATGAAGAATAATAAATGAAGAATAAACAATATTGTAAGGTAAATTTTTGAACACACTTTCCATTTAATCAAGAATTATATTATCATGACTAGATAAGGCATAATCAATAGAGAAAGGTAAATAATTTAATAAAAATTCCCTTTAAATAACTTGATTATCCTGATAAGATAAGGAATAATCAATATGGTGTGGTAAATAACTAAACTCACATTCTATTTAAATCACTTGACTATGATGATAAGATAAAGAATAATCAATATGGAAAGGTAAATAATTGAGAAAATAGTCTATTTAATCAATAAAGTAAGAATGAAATGAATCCAGAGAAAATATCATTGGGAAAAACTAATGGATAATAATAAATTAATTAATAATGAAGGAAATTATTAATTTTTTGACATCACGATGTTAGACATCATAATAACTCTACTATAAATACCATTCACAATATAATTAAAAACTGATGGGTAGGTATACACTAAAAACCATATTAAACTAAGCCAAAACAATTGATTTATCTCATGAGAATACCAATGCATAAAGGTGATATCTTTAATGGGGACCCAACCATATATACCTGTCCAAATCATTTTGTTTTTGATTCTTTCACCAGGGCATGCACATACATCTTGTTGGGGGATTTCGGTGCTGTTTATTTCCTCACATTCCTGATTTCCAAAGGCAGGCGACATTCATTCCTTGTTCAGGGACATTTTCTCCTTGATCGAAACAAGATGATGGGATGTCAGTTCTTCCTTTCGGGGATTCCTCCTCGGAACTTGTCACCTAGTCTGGGTATCCCTTGTAGATTTAAGACTTTCTTCATGAAACTCTTCCCAGTTCCATATCTTCATAGACACTAGTTAATTACATTGCTTCTTTCGGGACATTCAAAAGGGTTCGGTCAGGGCATCAACCTTCAGTCAGGGGATTAGTCACGTTGGAAATCACTGGAATGTCTGGACGTTGGAACATTGGTGTGTCTGGGTTTCTTCCCCTTATTATAGGGCTTCTCGCAGGTGTGGGAGCCCGAGGCATCCCATATCAAACACAGGGAATTTTATGCCATAGGTATGTATCTGAGGTTTTCCTCAGCTTCCAATGTTTATTAGAGGGTATGTGTGAGTTTAACATCTAGTGGAGATGGATCAGACTTATCATAAAACTGATTAGAGTAGATCAGATGGCTGCAACCCCTGGAGGGAACACTGATGTTGGGGCCAACGTGTGGATAGATTCCTGATTTTTGTTAAGGGGAATGGGGAATTAAGTGGCATGATCCCACCAAGATGTGGAGGCCTAGGTAAGAATCAGGATGGATGATGGAGGGTTTAACGAGGTAGGTGGAGAATGAGATGGAGTCTACTCAAGGACGACGACGATGTTGGGCTTGAGTCTCGAGGAGACCTCCTATGTATCCTCGAGGTAGGGAATCAAAGTCGACATATTTCATCTGAAAACGAAAAACCATAGGAATGGGTTGAAAATGGCTTACCACCAGATGGTGGATCACAATGGCTTACCACTAGATGGGGTCACAACGACATACTTGTATATGGGGTCGCAACGGATTACCGTCGGATGGGGTCGTAAAGGCTTACCACTGGATGGGGTCACAACAACATACTGCTGGACGGGGGAGAACCTCAGGGAGGCTTCGTAAATACCTTATCTAGGATACAAGGATCAAACCCATGTAGTTCTTGTGGGATGAGGGTTGATTAACCGGTGTGGAGGAGAACCTGGGGTCCAATGGTTATTGGGCTTGAACCTCAGGGAGGTGTCCGACGTACATTACCTTACCAAGGATCAAAGTCCACGTTGTTCAGGTGGGTGCAACGGCTTACCGCTGATTGAGGTCCACAGTTTAATGTCATGCAGGACGGGGGTGAACCGACATGAAGGATGACCTGGGGCCTAGATATATGGTGGTATTTAACCTCATGGAGGCTTCCTACACACCTCACATTGGCAAGGATAAAATACCACGTAGTTCAGGTGGGTTTGGGTGAACCGATGTGAAGGGGGTCAGAGCGACCATGTGTTGGGATTGAACCTCAGGGAAGCTTCCTACATACCTTATCTAGGAGAAAAATATCAAATTCCTCATAGCTCGTGATGGTGTGGGATCCTACATGAAGGGGTGGGGTGGGGGGGTCAGAACCAATGGTTGTTGGCCTTGAACCTATGGGAGGCTTCCTACGTACCTCGCCTTGGTAAGGATCAAAGACCTCGTAGTTCCTGGGGTTTGGGGCTTACACTCTAGGATTTCTAGAGAGAATATCATGGTCGATGCTTGCTCTAAGACATCGTGAGTCATGCTCGGTGTGAGAAACAAGAGACAACAAAGACCTGACGATCACATCGTGAAAGGTGCATCCGTGGGAAGTAGAATGGGCCCACGCGTAGTTGGTGGCCCAAAGTGGAAACAGGGGCTCACGTGTGGTTATCAGCCCAAGTGATGGAGATTGGGACTTACTCCAGGAGGGAGCCCTGGGTGGTGAAAAAGCCCAGCAGGAGAGAGATTTGGCACCCAGGAAGAGAGGAGTAGGGGTGCTACCTCCTGCAAGGAAAGCTAGTGGCTTACACCAGGGTGGTTCCCCTTTCCCCACGGATGAACGCCGCTTTGATAAAGAGGATCTAATTCCATGTGAGAAATGATTTCACTACCATGGAGACTAGTGGGTGTAGATAATTTCTAAGATAGGGAACTTCACATGCAAGGCATGAGGCGAGGTCACAGTTTAACACCATGTGCTCAGGACGATAGTGCTTGGCAATTTAATATCCTGCAGCTCGGATGAGGTGGGTCCACTCTGCACCCCTAGGAATTACATGACTGATACCTCCCTCCCCTTGGGGAAGGGAAGGCCTCAGCAATTCCGTGACTAGGGGTGTCTAGAAATGATCCCATTGGGGGTCCACGTTAGCATGGCTATGTAAAGAAGCAATAGCTGTTATCATGCCTATTCAAAGATGCATGAGGAAAAGAAACGCAAAGTGAAACACCACCCAAGGGAATTTAAAGTAACTTTGTATGATCCAAGAAGGTCGTACAAGAAAACGGTGTGTAACGTATATGTTTTGGGCATAGGAGGTGCCCAAAAATGATATCTGTAAGGGTGAAATTGAACACATGCACACAAAAAGGGAGGATTTCGTGTAAAAAGAACAATTGTGTGGAAAACACCTGGTGAGTAGCTAGAATAATTGCAGGAAATAGTGGAGGATTTCATGCAATTGGTGCATGATAGAGGAACCTGTGCAAAAAATACCGGGTCGGCATGCAATTGGAGAGGTTTTGGCATGCATAGGGGAGCTGAAGTTTTGGGAACAATTAGAATGGATTTTATGTAAGGAATATGGGTTGCGGGCAATTGGAAGGGATTGTGTTCCTGGTATCAGAGTTGCGCACAATTTGGAAGTGATTGCATGAAACTTGGAAGGTATTACGTGCAAGGGACATGACTTAAAAGGATTTGGATGAGGGTTAAGCCCGAGTGATCCTGCGTGAAGGCGGACCCCTGGGTGACGTGTCGCGAAAGATCCCATACTTGAAATCCATCTTTTGCACACAAGAGGAGGATTTCGTGTAGAGTAGACGGTTTAGATTCCTTCTCCTCTGGAAGTTAAAGGGGAGACCTTCTATTTATAGGTGATCAGGGTCATCATATCCATGTGGAGGCCAATCCGTGTGAATGATTGAACGTCCATGTTAGTAGCGTGAAAGTTCGACCGTACGGGGGCGGTCGCACGCAAAATTCCACGCCTATGTCGGAAGCGTGAAATTTTGACTGTGCGGTGTGGCCGCGTGCAAAGTTTCGTGCCCATGTTAGCAGCATGAAAGTTCAATCATGCTAGGGAGGCCACACACAAATTTTCATGCCCGAGGTCGATGGCATGGAGTTTTTCGTGCCTTCTTGGAAAACTTCTTCAGATCCCATGGTTTTCCTCACGTGAGATAGGTTTTTTCCCGCACACCTGTGATTTTTTTTGCACAACACTTATGGTCCCTCCCGAATGAATCGCCGAATCGAAATATGTCTTTAATTTTTCACACAAAAACCTCTTTCATCCCTTGATAATTTTTCGGCATCTACAAATGCCCCCCCTCAGAATCAGATCGGCGAGGGGACACAAAGTTCATATTCCGATGGAAACGCCGAGATGTAGAACTTCTTGGGGTCTGCGGGTTCCAAAAACTGCAGATGCGTGTAAAACCGAGGAGTTGTATGTAATCCACTTTTTCACGCGTGAAAACCCTACCCCACGCCTATACAACCCTCACAGGTCCCTCAGTCCGTATGTATTTTTCTTGCGCGATAAGTCCTGAGTTATCATGCCTGAAAAACCTTCCCCACCTTGCGTGAAAACCACTTACATTGTGTGTAATCCCTCGAGTTCGGTAGTTGTTTTACATGAAGAATTGGGGTTTTTCATGCCACTGCCTCTTCTTTTTACGCGGATCCCAGATTTTTCATGCTGACTCTATTGAATTTCACCGGGAGGAGATGGCTACTAATCAAGCTGACACTGAGAGAGAAGTAGTGTTTGCTACTCGAAGGGCCGAGATGGTGGCTAACCCTGAGGTTTATAGTGCCCGAAAGATTTTATCTAGAAACCATACTCTCTTCAACATGTTGACCCCAGCCTAGAATGAGTATAAATTGTCTGAAATATTTCTAATATGGGACTTTGGCATTTTGGAGGAGGTACCTATTCCAGGATTTGAAGTTGACACACCGCAGTTATGGGTGACCCATGAGGATGACCATCCTCGGTATAATATCACTAATAATGGACATCCTTCTAGAGAAACCAGGCATTTGGATGTTTACGTCCTGAACCCCAGGACTAGAACTATTTTGGGAAGCGACCCAATTATAGAGGATTCTCCGGCCCATTATGAAAGTACTTTCTGACAGAGTGTTACCGACGAAACTAAAGGCTGGATGTAGGATTGGAACTTGTGGTCTAGAGGCAATTTCAAGAGTGAATGGGCCTGGGAGTATTGGGTACGCCAGACGTCTGACCTGTTTTGGGCCGAACTGTGGCACATTGGTTTGTTCGAGGTGTTGTGGACATCGTAGTTTTATTTCTACCATCATCAAGAGCTTGTGCCAGAGTTGTTTACCCGATGGTCCCCTGATACCAATACATTCCATCTTCACCATGGGGAAGTTGGTATCATCCTTTGGAACATTTATTGCATTGGGGATATCCCTTTGGATGGGCACCAGTATGATGAATTCCTTCTGACGAGGAACATCTGGTGAGATAGATCATGAACTCCTATCCTAACATGGCATCTGTTGGAGATGGATAAGGAGAGGTTGGGGGTCAAGGAATTTTTGAAGGACATCACCTATAAAAAATGGTTTAGCTGTTTTCTGAAAATAGATCCAGATGTCAAGATGTCATGGTGAGGAAGACGGTGTTCGAACATGGCACATAGGAGTAAGAGCGGATCGTACTGGAGGATCCAAGAGGCGGGGGAACATCAATCATTGGGATTTAGTATAAATGAGATTCGGGACCCGAACGTCCGGTTTTCTGGATTTCTTGTAACCTTCCTAAGTGGGTGGCTCCTACCGGTGAGGGACACAAGGATGGGAGTTTTTCCGGTGACATTGGTCATGTTTGACATCATGGCTGCTAATCAGAGGTTCAATTTGGGAGTCCCCATGTTAGCCCGTTTGTACGCCATTATGGGGTGTATTTTGAGAGGGGGTTCATCGATGAGGATCTGTGGTCCCTTCTAGATCCTTCATGCCTGGATCACAGCTCATTGTAGTGGGTATACCTTTCTGAATGCCATTCGTCTTCTGAGTAATGGCCTGCAACCTTCCTTTCTAAATATTTCTGGGGTTATTCCATTGATGCACAATGAGGAGTGGGTAAGTATCAGAGTCCACAATCATTCCAATTTTACTTTTAGCCCATTCCCCACTCCAACTGTCCAAATAATAGACAATGGGAAAGGCTCACTAGAGAAAGAGAATACTTCCAGAGCATCAGAGGTGGGGTGCTTATGGCCCAGATTGATGGGAAGATACTTTGTGAGCCTTACATGCCATCAAGATTCTCCAGGAAGTTTGGATTCCTCCATAAAATGCTGAAGAAAGTGTACAAAAATTTTCGGGAGGAAAGGCATCCCTGAGTTCTTCGCCAAATGTTGCTGATGTTCACAACCTAAGGCTCTGGTGACGTCATTACCTCCCCCCCACCAGAGTTAATGCGGACCTCTTGACAGAATATGCTGAACATTGGGCCATAGCATACCCTGAGAGATTTTGGAAGAAGTGAGTCCAAAAACTCAAGGTAGCCAGTGTAAAACCCGGGCAGTGAGAGAGAAGACAATGCACTATTGGGGAGGAAAGGTGGGAAGCAAGTCGGGCAAGTGGACCCGCATAGGATGGGACAACAGTAGCGGGAACATCACATGGCGTGAACGTGCCCTCACCGCCTAGGGGGAGAGGGGATCACAGAGCAGCCAGGGAAATTCATGGGAAGAAGATAAGGTATCTTCTTCAGCCTTCTGATGATGCAATCTTCCCAGATCTGTGGTCGTCCTGGTTGACCCTACGACAGTCGATGGGCATCAAATCCCTCTGGAAAAAGATAGTACGAGATGGAATCCAGCAACCCGAGGTCAGACTTATTCGGATTGATTACAGGGTGAAATTCCATCTTCGGCATGTGTACTTGATGACCATGGATCCATATGCACGCCAACGAGGTTGGTGTGGGGTAACACCTTTCCTAGGGAAGGTAATGCTTGGCCAGGATCATGATCCTGAAAAGACATCGTCCAAGGATGAAAACAACAATGAGGAGCCAGAGGGCAGTGTGTCAGAATAGGAGGAGGGAGAAGGAGAAGGAGATACTGTGGGGGAAGCTGAAGAGGAGATGGGAGGTGGAGGGTCTCAAGGGACGGCCCACCAAGAGAGAATTCAGGAGATTGGTGAGATTGTTGGCTCTGAATCAGACGTAAATAAGCTTCTTGAGGTATGCCTCATTCCTTATCCATCCTCCCTTCCCCCTTTCTCCTCTTTTTTCTTCTTAATTTCAATTGAATTTCATTATCTTGATTAGGAGAATATTGGCGCTGACCGAGAATCTCTATCTAAAGGTGGGAGGAGGTGCCAACAGAACAAGGTGGGGAGCCGGCACCCATTATTGAGCTAATGAGTGCTGAGGGATCCCCCACCGTGACAGCTCCAGCGGTAACGGGAAATCCAAAGGCCGATGCACTGAGTTATTGTAACTTTTATCACTTAGACACTAGTATTGGCTATTAGAGAACCCAGATGATCAGGTTGTTCATTGTTTGTGTAGTAATCACAGCATTGGAGGCTCAGAAGTCCACCAGACCTAGACCATTCACGAGTGATTTGATGGAAAATGCGTCAACCCATTCAGGGCACACCTCCAAAATCAAGATGGACTGGGAACTCGATGAGAAAAGAGCTATTGGTATCAACTATATTAATGTTGGGGTGGGGACATAGGTTGGAGAAGTATATACCGAGACCGAGGTGAGAGAGGAAGATCACCTAGGTGTTGAAGAGCCTTACCCCTAGGGAGGAATACTCAAAGAAGACCCTGTCGCTGGTCTCTTGTCTACTTTCCCTAACTATCATCCTGCATATCCCAAGAAGATAGATGATTCTAATTCGGAGGTGGACGATGAGAGATGTATGATGGGACACACATGGTGGAAGTGTTTTAAGAGATTTCTCGGTCATCCTCAGACAGAATGGATAAAACAGATGGGAGCACTACACACATGGATACACTTTCCCAGTGCTGGAGGGGTGGATGCTCACCATCCTCATTCGATAGTCCACAACTACATGGCCGAGAAGCTGCACCAGAGCATCTAATGATCTGACATTTCTCAACATCATGAAGAGTTGGGGAGTACCCAAGAATTTCTGAAGGAGGATCAAGAGGTCCAACACCTTGAAGAACAAATGAAAGAGAATGAGGTGTTCATTGCAAATTGTTTTGAGATTATGGAGCAATTGAGTGCCTAGCTGGAAGATTCCCAAGAGAAGCTAGTGGAAGCGGGTAATTAAATGACTGAACTTCAAACTAAACAGGCGCTAGCACAGACTAGGGTAAGTGCACTGTGCTCTGTGGCCACTAATGAATAAAGGGTTCTCAGGGGGTGAGAAGCAATATTGAAGGCCACTAGACAAAAGGTAGTAGAACTATAACAATCTATCGAAGATGCTGATCCTTAAGGGCCCTGTTTTGGTCAAACTCATAAACTCATTTCTCCTTACTACCTCTTGTTCTAAACTGCTTGTATGGATATATTTATTTATTTGTTTGTTTGGTTTAATATCTTCCAACCACAATCCTGAAATAAATAGAAATCCATTCCTAAGATCACGTGGGTCATAACCGATGTGAGAAACAAGGGATGCTCGCATTATTACTTCATTTGAATGTAGGAGTACCAACCAAGATTCATGCATCTGAGGGTCAAACAACCAATACAAATTTCCAAGAAGATAAGGGAGAGGCCTGATCAGAGGACGAGGACCTTAGAACAATCAATGTGTCATCTTCCCAACATGCTCTAGTACACGAGAGGGGTAATGCTGGGGGCATTGAAAATCAATTCGAACATGTGGAAGTGGAAAGGGTGAATTACGATACCCCAGATTCGGAACACTATGGGGATGGTTTGAAAATAAAGGAAAACTGCTGAACATGTTCAAAACATAGTATCCATATTGTATTAGCCTAAAATGGGGATGAAAAACAAGGGCCGACCGCTGACCACGCTCGAAACACGGGTCCTGACTCAGAATGTCATCCATTGGTCTTCCCAAAAATTAGCCCCAGATAGCTGTAAAGTCATAGTCCGAGCATCCATACTGTTAGGGGGTCCTTTTAGACATGAAAGAGGACAAGGGTCTAAATAAGAGGCACGCAAATCATGAAAGGTGGAGTGATGGTTTGTTCAAACAGAACCCAATAATCTTGACATTGCACCACCGTGGTGGAAACACATCAGGTGGGTTCACTAGTCTGATCATGGATCGTTCCTACTTCTAGAAATGACCTCTTTGGTGAGAAATCTATCATGTCCTAAAGTTTTTCGTGGGGCATCCCGAACTTGTTTAGGTTAAAGCTACAATTTCATGGTTCCCCAAAAGTGTTCGGGCCAAGGGACTAAAAAAATAGGGGGAATGGGACTTATGATTCCTGGGGCTGGACTCGATGCATAACACTTGGGTGTCTACATATCTCATGATAAAGAGAATCAGGGCACACGTAGTTCTTGAACATAGCGTGACCGGGGGTCAACACTGATAGGTAAAATCCTCTCTATAAAGGGATCTAGTGCATCCCACGATTAACATGGGGCATCCTGAACATGTTCAGGGTAAAACTGTAGTTTAGTGTCATGCGTTAAGGACATAAGGACTCATGTAGTTTATCATCATGTGGTGGGATGAATAGTGAAAGGGGAGATCCTAGGAAGGGAGTATGTGGTGCGATAGCTATATACCTGATGTGAAGGGGGACATAAGGAGTCTGCACCACACCACATATCGTCGGAGAAAGTTCTTTGGGTCAAGGGACCAAAAGTGAAAGTTAGGATGGGCCCAAGGCAAGGTTCCTGGACATTCCTACGCACCCCATGGGGATGGGAATCAATCCATACGTAGTTCTGAAAGTGAATTTTAACATCATACAGGATGATGAAAGGTAAGCATGGAATGGCTGCGCCAGTACACATCCTATCAGAACTAATAAGCCCACGTGAGTCGAGCTCGATGTGGGAAACAAGGAATAGTGATTAAAATTTCCTTGAACAGGAAGGAACATGTCAGGGGCAATGGGAAAATAGGTGAATGACACCCCAAAGATGCTGATCTGCTTATATAATGCACCTAGATGCGCGGAAGAGTAAAGATGAGTATGTTGTAATTCCACTTGATCATAAGGAAATGGAAATATGTGAATCATGATGCTCAAGATCTGGACCACAACGATGGTGGCATGACGATAGGGGATTGATGTTGACCATGTTCGAAACAAATTATCCATATAAAGTTAGCTTGGAATGGGGATATACATGTGAGGGTCAACTGCTGACCTTGTTCGAAACATGGGGCCTGTCGCAAATGTCGTCTGAGGTCTTCAGGGGCATTGGCCCAGGACGGTAGATAAGCCAGTGTGGCATGAGATCAGGCCGCAAAGGGGGTCCCCTTAGACATGGAAGAGGATGGGGATCCAAATGAAGGGCTCACGAAGCTTGGACATGGATCGATGGGAATGCCCCCATGAAAACTCCACACTTTGGGATCTTTGTCAAAACACATCTGAATACGAATATAAGACATATCAGATAGATGGAGTTGAGTCCCTTCCCTCAAAGTACAAGGGTCCTAAGGTTGCACGCTTCCATATTAATGGTTGTACAATGAACCATTAAGGGGGATTAATTTAATGGACTCTGTGCAGGGTGGAGAAATAGCCAAACGTGACGAAAAATTCCCATAGAGAGATATTAGTTTTGGGTCATAGAACTTGGACCACACTAGTAAAAGATATGGGAAGCACATGGTGTGGCTATTTAAAAACCCGATGTGAATGAGAAACTAAGAGGTACTCACCACACCACCTATTCCCAAATGATTTTGGTCCAAGGGGCTGAAAAAGAAGAGATAGGATTTGTAGATTCCTGTGGCTATACCCAGAGAAAAAAAATGCCTGGGCGTTCCTATATATCCCATGAGGATGGGAATCAATCCAAACGTAGTTCTGGAAGATGTCATGTAGATTAACATCTTGCAGTAAGGACATGCAGTGGTCTTAGTTTATTATCATAGATATTGGACCACAGATGGTAGGAAATCAGAGACACACAATGATATAATTACAAGACCCGGCGTGAATGAGGACCTGGTCTGGAACACCGTGCGCTTCTTGGGGGAGGTTTTGGGTCGAGGGACCAAAATGAAAGTTAGGCTGAGCCTGAGACAAGGTGCATGAAAATTCCTGCATACCCCATGAGAATGGGGATCCTGCCGCACGTTTTTCTAAGGACAGAATGGTAGGATACCAGTGCTAGGGATAATAAGGTTGTGTGGGTCTGGCCCTTGCACCAAAAGAAGCGGTATTTGATATATCTTTTTTGTCCTTTAGGATGAATGATTTTTTTGTAAAGCGGCGATCCTAGGATAGAAAGTCCAGGAATCATCATAAGAATCAAGATGTATGCTGGGATTGACAAATGGTATGACTTGTGACCGATACCAAACATGATTCCCCCTCAAGTGAAGATATCACGGTGCAGTTATATTTTTTTTCATGCGGCCAGGACGATAATGTCACAGTTTAGGGCCATGTGATGGGACCAACCATTCATTTTTAACCTCGAGCAGGATAGAAGCAACCATTTAAAATAACGTGAGACTATGCATCATAGTTTAAAGTCTTATGGCTCAGACGTATACAGAAGAGATGAGTTTCAAGAGGGAATGTGCACAGTGCGATAAAGAATACCCGGTGTGAATGAGGACGAGGTCCACCTCACATCAGGCGCAATTCCATGAGTGAAGCCTCGGGCCGAGGGACTAGAAAAGTCTAGAGAATATGGGATAAGAGAGGCTATCCCCTAGTTGATATGGACCTGAAGATGAGATGTCTGGGTGTTCCTACGTATCCCATGAGAATGGGAATCAAGCCACACATAGTTCTTGAAGGTGGATTTTAACGTCATGCGAGACAAGGGACATAAAGTAGGGGGGCTAAATCCTAGAAAGGGGCATACGTGGTGCGGCTAATGTAAAATCAACATGAATGAGGACATAATACCATACCACACCATATATCCCTCTCATGGAAGAATGCTGGCCAAGGGGCCTGAAGTTGGGAGATCTCTAAGAGATAAGGCTGGACTCGATGTCTAGATGTTCGGGCGGTCCAATGTATCCCATTAGGATGGGAATCAAGTCACACATAGTTCTAGAAAAGGGATGATGCAAATAAGGTATAGATACCCCAACATGGGGTGTGTATGGAACGACGATTAATCTGACTTGAATGAGGAAATAATCCCACACCATACCGTACAACCCTAAGTGAGAACTTGGGCCAAGGGCCCGAAAAGGACGAGGGGAATGAGGCTGGGCCTTGGACATAATTTCATGGCCAAATTGCAGTTTAACGTCTTGTAGTGAGGATGAAGGTAGGGGTAAGGTATCTCATCCAGGGATGTGTACGTCATGGTGAGCAACCCGATGTTAATGAGGACATAATCCTGCACCATACCATACAACCCTAAGTGAGAACTTGGGCCAGGGGCCTGAAAAGGCTGAGGGGCCTGAGGCTAGTCCATGGATAGAATGTCATGTCAAGCTTGTAGTTTATCATCTTGCAGTGTGGATGAAGGTGATATTAGTTTAGGGTCCTAGATCCCGTACTATATATGTGTAGTATAATGTCATATGCATGGGACAAAAAGCGAGAATCATCATGCCTTTGGGAGACCACAAAGTGGAAACGATGATAGATGACAACTGTCGACCAGGTTCGCAGCACAGTATCCACCCTTGTGTGACCAGAAGAGGGTGAACAATTGATTGTAAACCATTGACCATATTCTCTATACGATACTTGTATCACTTTGTTTCTTGCAATCCTCGAGGGCGTTAGCTCGTAACGGTAGGGGAGCCCTTAAGCCGAGCATCCATGCCATTATGGGGCCCTTTTGGATATAAAGGGTGTCGAAAACCCAAATGATGGTTCATGTCGAGAATGGTAGGGCCTGTGCTCACGGAAAAGATTATAAATGAAGGAAAAAATATCTCAAGGGGATATGTGTGGCGTGGAAAAATATACCGATGTGAATGATTACATGAGTCCGCACTGCACCACATAATCCTAAATGAGAACTTGGGCCAGGGGCCCAAAGGGGTCGAAGGTCCGGAGGCTTGGCATCCCAACCAAATTTATCCATATGACCTCTTGTGCAGTTATCACCTCATCACAGCTCCTAATCCCACGTGATCAGTGCTCGGAATGGGAAACAAGGAGTTGGATTCGGCTTTCCCGATCATATAAGGGTCTGATAGTTGGCATCACCCTAAGGGAATCACAACTCGAAGATATAGCGGGCAGGATAAACCACCACACTCAATGTTTGGGATCTATATGGGTGGTGATGATGACAAAGGATAGCCACTAACCATGTTCGAAACACATCGTCCTTGTAGTGTGACCTGAAATGGGAACAAAAATGAGCATCGACCGTTGACCATATTTGCAATGTGGGACTTGTATGAATTTGTTGCTCAACATACTCAATGGTGTTGGACCAAAGTGGTAGTAGATACCTTATCCCTATCATCCATGCCAGTTGGGGGTTCTTTTGGATGTGAAAGATGATGGAGTCTCAATCAAAGGAGTGGGTAAAGAATAGCTGTGCCCATGCATTTTAACGCCAAGCAGGGCAGTGAAAGTGATGGACATCTTCAGGGAGTGGGAAGTATGGTGGGATCGAGATGAGATCAACATGAATTGGGGATAAAGCTAGTACCATACCATGTTTCTTGACCCGAGGGGGAATTCTGATGTTTGGGCTGGGCCAACATATGAAATGTCCAGGCGTTCCTACGTATCCCATGAGGATGGGAATCA
This sequence comes from Viscum album, assembly GCA_963277665.1. Lineage (NCBI taxonomy): Eukaryota > Viridiplantae > Streptophyta > Magnoliopsida > Santalales > Viscaceae > Viscum > Viscum album. Next base: position 1,089,545,223 of record OY728160.1, read on the forward strand.
AGCCAAACGTAGTTCTTAAAGGCCATGAAGTTTAATGTCATGCAGTGAGGAAGTGGGAGAATAGAAGAATGAGGAGGGAGCACAGGGTGCGATCATCATAATACTAACATGAGCGGGGCCAAATAAGCCTTCACTATGCCGTGTAAGGATCCTGAAAGAGGTCTACCCCCAGGGGGGACAAACAAAGAAGAGAGTTTGGGGGATGGACTCAAGGAAAAATGTTTAAGAATTCTTACATATCACATGTGGATGGGAATCAAGCCACACATAGTTCTAAGAGTGTAGTTTAACGTCTCTCAGGATGACATACTTTTTAATGTCATACGAGACATTTTACAGTTTAAAGTAATGTAGGACAGGGTAGTTTAGGGTCGTGTGGGACCAAACAGTTTAGGGTCATACCGGACCCGAAAACAGTAGGTTTAGGCAAAGTATTTCTTGAGGAACTTGGAATTGGTGGGAGGAGATATACACTCACCATCCATGGTTACCAGTGAGTACACACCAATGGGGTAAACCTTGTGAACAATGAATGGTCCTTCCCATTTGGGCTCCAACTTGGGTGGTTTTCTTCCAGGTATCATTGGTGTCTTGAGGGACAATACTAAATCACCTTGCAGGAAAGATCAGAGGTGAACCTTCTTGTTGAAGGCTCTAGCTATCTTATTTTGATGCCTTTCCAGATTTTGTAGGGAACGAAGCCTATTCTTGTTAAGTGCTTCCAATTTAGCCAGACGAATTTCAGTTTCCTTATCTAGTTCCCACTGGTCATAGACCACTGTACATAATGAAGGAAACTAAATATCGATGGGAAGGACATCCTCAGTTCCGTACACCATGGAATATGGAGTCACATGGGTGGAATTACGAGTCATTGTCCAATAAGCCTAGAGGGCATTGGGGAGATTTTCTGGCCAACTCTTCTTATTCTGACCAACCATTTTTAACAGAATGTTAGAGAGGATTTTTTACCACCTCGATCTATCCATTTTCTTGCACATGATAATGGGAGGTGCGGTTAGAACAGATGTTGTACTTAGCATGCAACTTATTCAACTCATCTTCTCGGAAGTTCATGCCATTATCGGTGAGGAAGACATGAGTAACTCCAAATCAGTAGATAATGTTGGAACTCACAAAGTCAATGATGGAATGGAATTTGAACTCCTAGAGTGGAACCACCTCTTCCCACTTGGAGAAGAAATCCATAGCCGTCAGGATGAATCTGCATTGGCAAGCCGTTGCTAGTGGATATGGTCCCACGACATCGAGTCCCCATACCACAAATAGCCAAGAGTACTTGGTGGAGTGGAGAGGCTTTGGCAGCTGATGCATAAAGTTAGCATGAATTTGGCATGCATGTAATCTCTTAGAGAACTCGAGGAAATCATGGTTCATGGAGGGCCAAAAGTACCCCAGTCTCTGGATCTGGTGAGATAGCTTCGGCCCAGTCTGGTGGGCACCGTAGGAACCATCATGAACCTCCTGTATGACCTGATAAATCTCAACTCCTTGGATGAAAAAGAGGATAATACCATCAAAACCTTGCTTTTAGGGGATCTAATCATTAATGTGACCATCCTGGAGGGTACATTGTAACGCGCGATGTCGAATTCGCTCGTACTCGGCCCGATCAGCCGAGAGGTAACAATTTTAGAGATATTAGACAAAGAGGGCTCTCCAGTTAGGATTCTCTTCAACCAATGCATATGGGGGTCCTGACATGGAAGATCCGGTGGTAAGATGGATCACCTGCAGGCCGTCATTGTCCTCTGGGGAGACAGGAACAATGAATCTTTTTTGTGCCACGTGGATAATCAGATCATCCTGCTCGGGTTCTATAAGTGATGCAGCCAGCCCGGCTAGGGAGTCAACTCGACCATTCTGAGATTGAGGGACATGAGTAACTTCCGACTGAGATGGGAACTGGGCCATTAGTTGGATAGTGTGCTCCAACAATGGTACGAGCTCTGGATTTCTGAAAACGTAGTCACCGTTTATCTACTTGATGACTAGTTCAGAATCCCCTTTCACATGAAAATGGGGCACATCATTCTAGAGGCCTAGCTCGAGGCCAGTGATGAGATCCTGATACTCTACCTCATTGTTGGTGTAGCCTTCTGAAAATAGGAATGAGTATGGTTGAATATCTTGTGCCGAGGTAATAAAGGCAATACCCGAGCCTACCCTGTTGAGCCTAGGATCATTGAGCCTCTTTTCGGTGGGGCTTCAGGAAGCACCATCGAAGTGCATCTTCCAGGATGACATGGCTTAGTCCACTGAGAGGATCACCTCATCAGGGAAATCAAGATCAAAGGACTGGTCAGTAGGGTCTAGATGAGTAGTAAGGAAGTCTGCCAATGCTTTCCCCTTAATATCTTTTTGAGGAAAAACTTGATATTGAACTGCTTGAGAATCACTACCCACCGAGCGAGATGACCTGTCAACATGGGGCTATTTAGAATGTACTTTAGTGGGTCTACCCAAGATACCATCCACACCACATGGTGTTGCAAGTAATTTCGCAATTTCTGTATTGCGAATACCAGTTCAAGGTAGCTCTTTTCGATGGGGGAGTATCTGGTCCCCGTATCGAGGAGCATACAACTGAGGTAGTAAAGATTGTTCTCCGTCCCCTCATTTTTCTTTTGTGTGATAAGGGAATTGAGAGATCATTCCAGGGCGGTCACATAAAGGACCAGTGGTTTTTTGGAGATGGGTGGCATCAATACTGGAGGTTGGAGCAAATACTTCTTAATCTTATTAAAAGCAATCTGACACTCTTTGTTCCATTCGTAAGTGATGTTTTTCTTCATGAGCCGAGAAAATGGATTACAGTTGCCACCCTGGTTCGCGATGAATTGACGTATATATGCTACATGGAATTAGAAACCTCGAAGCTCCCGAATGTTTCTTAGATGAGACATCTATATAATTGCCTTGATATTCTATGTTTCAATCTCAATACCCCTATATCTGACAATGAAGCCGAGAAAATTTCCAGAGGTGATCCTGAAGGCATACTTCAACGAGTTCATCTTCAGGTGATAGGAACAGAGGAAGCCGAACACATTCTCAAGGTGTTTGAGATAGTCCTGACGATGGTGAGATTTGACCACTAGATCGTCCACATAGAATTCCACCAACGTACCAAGGATCAGATTAAATATGTGATGCATAGCCCGCTGGTAGGTGGCACCTGCATTCTTCAAACCGAAGGGCATGACATGGTAAAACAAAGTACCCTACGGTACCCTGAAGGATGTGAACTCCTCATCCTCTATGGCCATTCATATCTGGTTGTACCTAGAGTACCCATCCATGAATGAGAGGGCTTGTAATACAACTATAGAATCAATCAACAACGTCATCATAGGAAGGGGAAAATCATCCTTCGGATAGTGACAATTGAGATCCCGGAAGTCGATGCAGACTCTGATATGTCTGTTATTTTTCCTGACTGGCACAATGTTGGCTAGCCATTTGGAGTACTGGAAATCCTTAAAAAAATTGGCTAGGATGAGCTTATCAACTTCCACCTCTAACATGGAACTGTGATGAGGGTACATATTTCTAGGAGGTTTCATGAACCCATGATGATTTTCAGGGAGACCGAGGCGGTGGAAGACTACCTGAGGATCTAGTCCTGGCATCTCGTCATAACTCTAGGCGAATACATTGCGGGATTGTTTCAATAATTCTATGTACTGCTATTGCTCCTCAAGGGGCATGGCGACGCTGATCAATGTGGGCTCAGGTCTGCCCCGCTACCGAGGTTCACCTGTACCAATTTGTCGACTGTGGCAGAGAATCTCTCTTCAAAGGCAAGGGGAGCATCCTCTAAACCCTATTCTTAACTTTTGGAGGGGGAATCCTCAGTAGGAGGAGTCACTTATCAGTCGGAAGATCCTAATTGGAGGCTAGTACCTTCCTGAGCGGCAATGGACACCCCATCAGAGGACCCCTGTGCTGCCGCAACCATAGCGATGAAGGCTATTGATCTAATCCCATCGGGCCTTCAACCCAAGGGGACAAGCTTGATTATATCAAAGTAATAATGGTGTGTTGGCTTGAGATGGTTAATTTTAGCCCGATGGAACAAGCACGTATGACATATTTATGTTGCCATGGGGTGGACATCCCGATACCTTATGGGGGTAGGATGCTCTGGGATCACCTAAGCCTGATTTTTATAGGAGTACAAGGTGATTTTTCGCCATCACTTAGACTTGGGAATGTGTTCCCACCTCGTCCCAGACACAATGAAGCATTGTCTCATGTTTGGGGTTGTAGGCTCCAATTGGTGGATTGGAAAGACATAGGTATAATCTAGAGCTATCCAAGGGTCATTTTCAGCCATGGCACACTCGACCTCGTTGGTCTGAATCTACTTTTCCTTGCTCTTGTAGTAGTTGGAAACCAGATAGTGGGCCTCACAAGAAGAAAAGGGAGATGTGTCACCTTGAAGCATGCCCACTCGACCATTAAGGGAGTACTTGAGGCACCGGTGATATGATGAGGAAACTGCCCCATGTAGGTGGAGCCATGGCCTTCCCATCAACGCATTGTAGGTGGTGTCCTGGGAGACTACCATAAATTCGGTGCTAGAAACTAGGCCACCCAACTGGGTATTCAAATGGATCTTACTGACCAACATCTATTCCGTCCTATCATAGCCATGGATTCTTAGGTTAGAGGGACTCAGATCATCTTTAGACAATCCTAGATTTTGCAGTGTTCGAGTCAAGATTAGGTTAATTCCAGAGCCTGTGTCGACAAGACAACGACAAACCACCACGCCATTGAACTGGCCAATGATGTATAGTGGGAGAATGTGCCCTTGTATGGGGGATCCTTCATCTTCTCCTGAGAATGAGATAATGGCGTGGTATTCTGCACTTACAACCACTTCATCATGAAAGGACTCTACAACAACTACCTCCATCTCAAATTGGAGGGGGCTTTTTAAAGCCTCAGCGAGGGCCTCATGCATATCTGATGATATTTGAAGGTCCTCAAGGATGGCGGGCCTCTCTAGAATACTAGAAAGATGATTTAGAACATCGTACTTCCATGGAAGGCATGAACTTCTGCTTGCAGGAGGTCGCTATATGACATGAGGTATGGTGGACCCTGCCGACTGGACCGGTGCCTAATCGGTATTGGGAAAATCCCGCTGCCCACTATTCGAAGCATGCGGAGTACCTGCCGTACTAGGGCTAGCCAACTGGGACTGGTCTGGGGTGGAGTGTGGATGATCACGATGAGGCCTAGGTGGCCCTGCTTCGTCCAGTAGCACAGGCGACAGTGGAGGCGGGCATGATGACGCTAGATGAGGAGGTTGTACATGTTGAGTTCTACGCTGAGCTTGTTTCCTGGTTTCGTTACCATGCACAACCTGGATGGAAGTGCTAACTGAGGCACTTTGACGGTCCATATAGCCACAGCTCTGTCAATGCTGGTGATGACTGGGGAAATTAGGAGGATTCACCTGGCACTCCTCATCATCAAGAATAATGTAGGGATTTTACAGCTCTACGGTGTTAACCCTTGGCCGTCACTTGAAAAGTCATCCACTACTAAACTAATTCTGGGAGGGATCACCATCTCCACGGGCATGAAGTCGCAGAGAGTGAGGGATAATGATGGAATTGGTGGGGGACTTTTTTTCCCTTGCATTGGTAGTTTTTTCTCTTCTGGGAAGAGGCCAGCTGAGATGACGATGCAGAAGTGGTGGCTGTTGCTTCTGAAGGCTCTGGCCGATTCAGGTGTGCCCGAATGACACCATGGGCATGAGAGACTATTTTGTGAGCCATCCAGTCATCATTATTCTAGGATCCATGACTGGAAACCTGATTCCACTCGCCCTCACTGTTGCTGCTACTGTCTGGACTCACAAAGATGCATAGTACCTGCACCATGGCTGGGCCCAACCTAACTATATTTTTGTCGACTTGGTCTTGGAGCCAGTCTTTGAACACATAACACTTCTTTAGAGTGTTCCCTAGTATCCGTTGATAGGGGTAGTAATTAGGGTGATTAGTAAGGTTTTCCTCTTCTAGTCTTCTACACATAAGAAAATACACTATCCCCTGTTCCAAGGCACTGCAGAAGTAACCGGGGACCCGTGTCTCATTGAATGAGTAAGTCTCATTTCTCTTATATAGAAAGGGGGCCCTTGGATCCTGACCCTGATGGGGGGATAGAGGAGCCTGTTTAGGAGGTGTAACTTTGTTATCTTTCCTGGGCAGTGGCGGCACATTGCACGGGGCAACCTACCGATTTTGAGGCGGCCACTGCTGGGCTGGAGGCTGTGCTTGTGGTGGAGGGCCTCTGCGAGTTTACAGAGGTGGCTCTATTGGAAACAACTCTAATAATCTGCGAGCCTCTATTTGGGCCACTACGAAGGGCTCATACATATCATCCCTTCTCGCGGGGATTGAAGGAGGCAACAGACGTGCCTGTTTAGCATGTTGTAAGGCTTCCTCTATGCGTTGGGCCTTATTAGAGAAGTCTCAAAATCCACCAAGGTAGTTTTGGGTAATCAGAGAGGGAAATGATTTCGTATTAACATTTCCCACACACATCATCAGTAATTGTTCTTGAGTCAGTGGCATGTCGAGGGAATATGTGAGTTCTTTCCACCAGGTGACAAAGTTGGCGACAAGCTCATCAGGCCTCTGCTTGCACTTGAAGAGGTCCGCGATACTCGTTTTCCGCATGGGGGAGATGAACTGGTAGAGGAATTACCTATGAAGGTCCTCCTAGCTGGTCACCGATCTGATGGGGAACTAGTTGTACCAAACAAATGCAGGGCCTTCCAATATCGGTACAAAACACCGGAGTTTAGCGACTTCCTACTGTGTTGGAGTTCCCAACATAGGGCCACACCTTGAGGTAAAGTGGGCCAGGTGATGTGGCGGGTCCCCTATTCCGTTGAAGGGGAAAATGTGGGATTCTGAAAACCTGAGGGTGATGGCATATCGTCCACCCAAGCCAGATATGGCTTCCCATTAGGTGGGAGTGCCACCGGTCACGTTTCCAACGCCTCAATGAGGGCAATGAGTGCCGCCATTGGATCATCTGGATGGGGTCCCTATCTCGACGGGATCCTTAACCACGAGTGTGTTGGAGGGTTCTTCAACATGGTAAGTAGGCCCAATAGCTCATGGAGTGGCTGGTGGAAAAACCCTTGGGGCAGTTGGGGGAACCCGAGATGGGTCCCATGGATTGTCACGCCGTTTATGAGGGTTTGGAGAGACATACCGCGCCCTCTTGCCATAAGTTTCGGCTTCAACCCTGTCCATGGAGGCAAGATGGTCAGGGTCTCCTAGAGGTAGCTCACCAAGGGGAAGTTGTTCTTTCCCCTACTACCCTAGCCTAGGATTGCTGTAGTCTAGCCGTTTCTCTGCAGCCCATTCATCCAGGAGGTCATTGGCCAACTTCTTTTGTTCGGCAAGTTGCTGACGCAACACGACTTTTTCGGGGTCTTCTTTCATATTCTGCACTGAGCCGGACGGGTCGGAGGGTTTGGATGCTCCGAGATGCTCTTTACCCTTAATGTGATTTCGGCTAAGGAATAATGCCTCAGTGGGTGCAGGGAGACCCAGTAGGCTCCTCTATTGATGAGTAACCCTCCCCGAGGGGTCTAGTTGATGTGGAACACCTTCAGGGGGAGGTCCCCATCCAGGAGCTCCGACTCATCTTCCTCTTCCAATAGGGTGTCCATGTTGACAACAACTTTACTTGAGGGCATTTCCTAGTGTCTCCTAGCGAGTCGGGTTGCCGTCGAATGGGACTGAAGAGGAGGGCAACATATTGTGCCCAACCATGAATCTGCAGGTGGGGGGAATCCTCCTTGATAATCTTGCGGAGTACCTTGAAACTCTAAATGCATTCCTATTGGAGGTCCATATAGAGACCTGGTGACTCAGGGCGCTGGGCCACATGGAGTGCAGTCAAATCAACTAGATGACATTGCTTTCCAATGTCTTTAAAATGTGCTTGGCTCCTGGGATAAACCATTCGCTGATGACAAAGGTGAAAGTGCATCACCCAGAGGGTTTGATGGAAACACTCAACTTCATTTGGGGTGAGGGATTCTGGTGCACAAAAATTTGGTGCTGCCACTGGGCAAAACATCTTAGGGAAGTGGTCCTCTATGAGGATATTCCATAAGCTCCTTGGCTCGGATTCAGGGTTTGGACCTTCATTACCCCACTTTTCAATCAGAGGCTGCTGAGGAACTTGTAGCGGTACCGAAGTAGACCACTGGGATGGTAGGCTGGCCGGTGGAGAGTACGACGAGCTGGCTGAGAAACCACCACATTTTAGGATGTCCTCCGAAAAGTGTAGCGACTTAGCTACCACATTGCGGTAGGATGGGATGATGATCGTAGCTCATGGTGCAAGGGCTAGGGCTACTGGTGATGGGCCACATTGCTGCTCGTCCACCATTGGTCCCTAGAATAACTCTATGTGATCTCTAGTCACGGTAGAGAGTGCTTATGGTGACAACAATGGTGATTTCATGACCGTAACCTGTGGGGTTGAAAAATTTTCTTCCTCCTAGATATACCTACATAGGGAGACAGGAATATGATAGACCTCACATTCTAGGATTACTAGGATGATGCGCCTCATTCCTACCCCAGCGTTTGACTCGGAGGAGCGAGGGGAGGGTTCCCGCATTGAGTCATAATCTACTTATAAGTCTGAGAAGCGGATTGGTTTGATCTCTATGTGGAACATTCCAGAATTCTTCTTATGGTGGAGAAGACCCGCCCTTCTACCCTTGGATGGATCTTCAGGACATGGTAGATTTCTGACACGAGGAGGTCCTTTGGCCGTACCGGTGTTGGGGCGGAGAGGGTTTCCACCTGAGTAAGCCGGGGTGCGAAGAGCATCGAGAAAGATATCAAAGGGGATATGGGGAGGACCTCCATGGGTAGCGCTGGAGAGGGTAAGACCTCCACAGGAACTAGTAGGAGCATGGGGGGAACCTCCATTCTTGTTTCCCCTGGTGACATCAGTATGAGGAGGGTCCTCATACTGGTCGAGATGAACACGGGTAGGACCTCCATGCTGGGTGCAGGTGAAGTGAAGCCGACCCTCATTCCTCTAATTTCTAGGGTGAGGAGTACCTCCTCTAGTTGATATGAGGACTCGTGGAGGGTCCCCACGTTGGAGAGTGACCATATGTTCAACGTACCCACACCAATGGTCTGTGGTGAGAGGAATGACTCCATATATGGTGTAGTGGGAATGGGAGAGACTTACGTACTGAGTGTCACCACTGTTGGGAGGACCCTCATTTAGATCAAAGGTGGCATGGGGCAGACCTCCATGCGAAACCTAGAAGCGGGGAAGGCCTGCTTTCTCTATGGTAGTGGTACGGGGAGGACCTCAATACTGGGTGGCATCACTGCAGGTTAGTCTGTGGTGACCAATGCCTGTGCTGGAAACCAATAGAGTCGACCCAGCCTACCCATGTGGCGATTGGGGCCTCAATCCTAGTAAGGCATATTAATGTACCTACTCAGTAAACATAGGGAGTTGGCGATATGCTTCAGCGGTGGCTCGGGCCATAGTAGCCGCTGACGTTGACTCCCCTTGTTGGACATCCTCTTCGGCTTGCGCCCGATGCTGGCATCGGGTTAGATAGACTGGAGTTGGTGGTTTAGGTGCATGGTTTACCTGCTCCTCAGCCATTAAGACTGGGTGGCAGTGCTTATGCGGCCTACGAAGAGCTCCTGTTGGGAGCCCCTGGGATGGGATCCTGGATGGGCTAACCCGGATATCCCCTACCTCATCGGTGTAAGGCAGGGAATCGTCGAGACATTCTGTGGATAGGCTCCCAAAATGATTATATGTTGGAGTGGCGATCAGTTTCTCCCTGTGTGGCCCTCAGGGGTGGTGTTAACGACGAGACATAGATGTCTCTAAATCCAGGTGGTCCATATCCCGAGTAGGGATAATACCCTCCTCGTACCGGCGTACGAGGTCATTGATCACCCTTCGTTGGATGAACTCTAAGGGAGAGATGGGATGGGGGCGCCCAGCAGTCAAGGTTTTTGAGAACATCACAGAAGCGGCAGAACTGCATGGGATAGTCACACTGGTACTACCCCTGCCCCTTCATCGGTGTGCAGGCGGTGATCGAGTTCCGGGTGAAACATATTGGTTTCTGAAAGTAGGGAGATTAACTCACCAGTGATGAAAGAAAAAGTGAATCAACGACCAGTGCCCCAATGACATTTCTTCTTCCATGGAATGTAAGATGGATCCAAACTGGCAACTTCATAGACCGGGACATCCAACATTTTGACTACCCCAACATCTGGTGAGTTTCACGCCAGGCCCGCTATTTGCTTGGTGGGACCTAGTGCCAGATAGCTGGATCATGTGACATGCTAATCCACTGTTGTCTGAAATGCTATTAATCTTTATATTGATGAGAATAACTTCACATTGTTTTCACCATTTCTATTTTTGATGCTTTCACTGGGGTGCACATGTCCGTCTTGTTGGGGGACAGTGGCACTGTTTTTTCCTCGTATTCCTGCTTTCCAAAGGCGGGAGACATCCGTTCCTTGTTCAGGGATTTTTGATCCTTGATTGAAATTGGATGATGGGATGTCAGTTCTTCCTTTCGTGGATTACTCCTCAGAACTTGTCACCTAGTCCCGGTCTCCCTTATAGATTTAAGACGTTTTTCATGAAACTCTTCCCAATGCCATATCTTCATGGACATCAGTTAATTACACTGTTTTTTTGGGACATTACAAAGGGTCCAGTTAGGGCAGCAACCTTCGGTCAAGGGAGTAGTTACATTGGACATCACTAGCATGTCTGGACGCTGGGACACTGGCAATTTTGGGTTTCTTCCCCTTATTATAGGGCTTCTCGAGGGTGTGGAATCCTGAGGCATCCCACATCGAATGCGGTGAATTTTATGCCATAGGCATGTATCTGAGGTTTTCCTCAGCTTCCCATGTTTAACACAGGGTATGCCACAAGTTTAACATCTAGTAGAGATGAATCGGGTTGATCAGAACACTGATTAGAATGGTTCAGATGGGTGTAACCCCTAGAGGGAACACTGATTTTGGGGACAACGTGTAGTTAACTTCCCTGTTGTTGTTAAGGGGAATAGGGAATGAGGTGGCGTGATCCCATCGAGATGTGGCAGCCTGGGTAAGAATCGGGATGGATGATGGAGGGTTTAATGAGGTAGGTGTAGAATGATATGGAGTCGACTCAAGGACGACAGTAATGGTGGGATTGAGTCTCAAGGAGACCCCTACATATCCCTGAGTTAGTGAATCAAAGTCGACATAGTTCATCTAAAGAGGACTTACTGTCAAAATGGGTTGACAACGGCTTACTACTGGATGGTGGATCGCAATGGATTACCGCTGGATGGGGTCACAACAGCTTACCGCTGGATGGGGTCGCAACGATTTACTGTCGGATGGGGTCGCAATGGCTTACCCCTGGACTAGGTCGCAACGGTTTACCGCTGGATGAGGTCAAACCTTAGGGAGGATTTCTACGTACCTTATCTTGGAGACAAGGATCAAACCCATGTTGTTCTTGTGGGATGGGGGTCGGTGAACTGGAATGGAGGATGGCCTAGGGTCCAATGGTTGTTGGGATTAAACCTCAGGGAGGTGTCCTATGTACCTTTCCATGGTAAGGATCAAAGTCCATGTAGTTCGGGTGGGTACAATGGCTTACCTCTGATTGAGGTCCACAGTTTAACACCATGAAGGATGGGGGTGAACCGATGTGAAGGAGGACCTGTGGCCCAGATAGGCGGTGGGCTTGAACCTCATGGAGGCTTCCTACGTATCTAACCTTATCAAGGATCAAAGACCACATAGTTCAGGTGGGTTTGGGCGAACCGACATGAAGGGGGTCAGAGAGACTAGGTGTTGGGCTTGAACCTCAGGAAGGGTTCCTATGTACCTTATCGAGGAGATAAGGATCAATGACCAAGTAGTTCGTGATGGTGTGGGAACCCACATGAAAAGGGGTCGGAACCAATGGTTTTTGGGCTTGAACCTCAAGGAGGCTTCCTATATACCTCTCCTTGGAAAGGATCAAAGACCTCATAGTTCATGGGGTTTGGGGCTTACACTCTAGGCTTCCCGGAGAGGATGTCATGGTTGATGATTTCTCTAAGCCCACGTGAGTCATGATCGGTGTGAGAAATAAGATACAACAAAGTCCTAATGATCACGTCGTGAAAGGTGCATCTGGGGGAAGTAGACTGGGGTCATGCTTAGTTGGCGGCCCAAAGAGGAAAGAGGGGCTCACGCGTGGTTAGCAGCCCAAGTGATGGAGATTGGGACTTACTCTTTGAGGGAGGCCCGAGTGGTGACAAATCCCAACATGAGATATATTTGGCACCCAGGAAGAGAGGAGGAGTTGGGGTGCTGCCTCCTGCAAGGAAAGCTAGGGACTTACACCAGGGTGGTTTCCCTTTCCATGTGGACAAATGCGGTTCCAATAAAGAGGATGTTATTCCATGTGAGGAATGATTTCACTCTTGTGGAGACCAGTGGGCGTAGAGAATGTCCGAGATGGAGCACCCCACATGCAAGGCATGAGGCGAAGTCATAGTTTAACATCATGTGCTGAGGACGATGGTGCTTGGAAGTTTAACGTCATGTAGCTCAGACGAGATGGGTCCACTCCGCACCCCTAGGACTTACAAGACTTATACCTCCCCTCCCTTGGGGAAGGGAAGGCATCATAAATGCCGTGACAGGGGGGTGTCGAGAGATGATCCCATTATGGATCCACGTTAGCGTGGCTATGAGAAGAAGCAACAGTCATTAGTGTTCCTATGCGAAGAGGCATGAGGAAAAGCAATACAATGTGAAACACTGCCCAAGGGACTTTAAAGTAACTTCGTACAAGCCTAGAAGGCCGTAAAATAAAATGGTGTGTGATGTAGATGTTTTGGGTGTAGGAGGCACCTAAAAATGATGTTTGGAAGGGATAAATAGAACACGTGCGCACAAAGAGGGAGGCTTGCACGTAAACGGAGCAGTTGCACAAAAAAATCCAGGTGAATAGCCCTGAGAATTGCACGCAATAATGGATGTTTTCGTGCAATTGGCGTGCGATGGAGGAACATGCGTAGAAAATATTGGGTCAGATTGCAATTAGAGAGGTTTTGGCGTGCAAATAGGAGTTGAGGTTTTTTGCACAACTAGAAGGGATTTCGTGCAAGGAATATGGGTTTCGCGCTATTGGAAGGGATTGCATGCCAGGTATCGGAGTTTTGCGCAATTTGGAAGGGACTACACACAACTTGGAAGGGATTGCGCATAAGGGACAAGACTCAAAAGGATTTGGACGAGGGTTAATATGGAGTGATCTTGCCTGAAGGCGGACCCTTGGGTAACCTGTCGCAAAAAAACCCGTACCTAAAAGCCATCTTTTACGTGCAGTAGGTGGATTTCACGTAGGGGAGACTATTTAGATTCCTTCTCCTCCAGAAGTTGAAGGGGAAACCGTCTGTTTATAGGTGCTTGGGGTCATCAGATCCACACGAAATCCAGTCCACGTGAAAGATTGCATGCCCATGTCAGCAGTGAGAAAGTTCGATCGTGCGGGGATGACCGCACACAAAGTTCCGCACCCATGTCTGCAGCATGAAAGTTCGACCGCATGGGGGTGGCTACATGCAAGGTTCCACGCCCTTGTCGGCAGTGTGAAAGTTCAACCATGCCGGGGTGGCCATGTGCAATGTTCCATGCCCGAGGTCGGTGGTTCATAGGTTTCTGAACCTGTGCAGAAAACTTCCTCAGAAGCTGTAGTTTTACGTGCACGAGATAGGTTTTTTGTGCACACATGCGATTTTATTCATGCAGTACTTCCAGTCCCTTTGGAATGGATCTCTGGATCAAAATATGTCTTTTCTTTGTCGTGCCAAAACCTCCTTCAGCACTTGAGGGATTTTCGACATCTACACATTCCTTATATATATATATATATATCGAATAATCGATTTAATGAAAAAAACCTTATGAACAGATTTTCATATCGATTATAGAATATGGATTAATAATAATTTCCCCAATCAGTAATATAAATTTAAATGTAAAATACCATATATAGAAATCATATATTTTTAAGTAATAAATATATCCATCCTAAAGAGTATTGATATTTAAGGGAAATTTAATATACAATGGTGACAAGAATGTGAATATTTTATGGGAAAGTTAATGATTAAAATAAATAAATAAAGATAATTTCAATATTTTACCTGATCAAAATGATCATAAACCATCAAGAAAAACAATAAATTTGGTATAAATAAAAAATATTATTAGTGGATCATAGGTACAATAAATGGTTGATGTCATTGATAAATATAAATTCCATAAAAATGTAATTAAAACATTCATTAGGAAAATAACCATTTCACTTTGAAAACAATTTTTAAAAATAAAAGGTCACAAAATATGTCGAAAATATTTTTCATTAAAAATAATATTAGAAATTTAAAATGTATTATTTAAAAAATGAGTTGTCCTGAAAAGAGAAATTCTATACATTGTTTACACATTGAAATAATGATTCTTTTCACATTTTTTGGTAAAATCCAAATAGTCCCTATTTGGAAAACGACTTGAATATTCTATTAAAAATAATTTGTAAAAATTAAAACATGGGTAAAAATTAATTTAATAAATAAATTTTAGAATTTTAAAAACATTATAAAAAATTGTATTTTCAAGAAAAATGATTTATGACTAAAGAGAAAATGATGTTGTATTTTATTAAAAAACATTTTCTTAATAATTTTTAGTAACAAAGAGAGAAATATGGTATTGTTACATAAAAAAATAAATATTAAATATAATATAATAAATTTAAAGGGGTTTATTATCCAATTATCCAATTATTTCATTCAATTAAAATTAAAACACCTACTATCTCGATTAAAATGAGATTGGGAAATTAACCCTTGCAAATATCATAACATTGAAGAGAGAATTAATAATTGAGTTGATTATGTGTATAAAATGTAAATAAAAATAAAAAAAGTTTAAATACAAATTAAGATAATAAAAAGTCATTAATCACATAGTCTTATATTATCAAAGATAATGAAGAAGTATTAAAACTCAAAGAATATAAATTGAGTTTTAAAATTATTTTACATAAGGAAAAATTGAAGTAAAATCCACTTAAATTAAAAAATTAAAATTGAAACATGCAATAGTATGAATTATTATTTATTAATGATATTAAATGTAAAAATGATAGTATATACAATATATAAAATAAATTATGTTCATAACATTACAATATTCCCCAATAAAGGGAAATTTAGATGGAGTCCCTTACCTCATGCTTCCATTAGGTCGAATGTGATTTAAAATTATGTATAATGGTTTTAATAATGTGATTAAAAAACATAATCTTATTTATAGTATCATATATTATCCTATTATAACATTTTACCACCCAATTTTAAAAAATATTTCATTATTTCAGTGTTTTGGGGGCTGATTGCCCTGTTTTCTCATGCATGTTTGTTATAAATGTTATGGTTCTTGAGAATATTTTATAGTTCCATAATATAAATAATGATATTAATGTTATAAATATAATTTTATTTCCCTATATACTTCTTTAGAATAATTTTTTAAATTGAACATATATAATGGAAAAAAATTATTTTTGAAGACGATAGGCCGTATGCATGCATGGGCAACGTTATCATTTCTTTAAATTGTGAAAGGGTAAGAAATTATGTGATATATTTATTTTAAATAATTATTATAATTTAAAATATATCACATATATTCATTAAATTTATCCTTATTACATTCCATGTAAAGCTCAAGTTAAAAAAAATCGTATCACTTGGTGAGCCGGTAGTCCGTCGTATACCCAAGCGTCGTAATCATTATTTAGAAAGAATGAAACATAAGAAGGTATATGTGATATTAAAATTATATAATCATAATAATATCATATATATAATATTACTATCTTAATTCCATCATTATATCCATCCTATAAAGGTGGTTTTGTAAAATGAATTATATTGGTTCATGTGGCAGTAGTCTGTTGTACACACGATCAGTGGTTTCGTTTCCCATTTGGTGAAAAAATAGATTGATATATGTAATTAAATTAACATAATAACATCTATGTATATGTAACATACTTATATTATTTTATAGGCATTTTTAAATAATATTTTAAGTAGGTGGAAGAAAAAACAAAATAAAAACCCTCATTTAAGAATGTTATCTCTTCTCCAGACAACCCCTTTAGGTTTGCAACAAAAGCCTTCCAAGGATGTATTTTTGAGAAAAATAAGGGATCTAAGATTTTTTTATGGGAGTAATAAAGTTATTTTTGGTAGGTTTTTACTGATCCAATAGGATTTTTAAGTGTTAATAGGGGAGGAAAGGAGGTAGCCTTCTATAAGTGGGGGTGATGACAGACATGTAATTTTGAAAAATAATCAATTACACCCACATTTTTATAGTGAAAAAATACTCTAAAATGGGTAATTATAAAAAATTATAGGTTATAAGGTAGAAATATGTCTATAAAATGTGTTTTTAAAAAATCTTAGTCTTTTTTAACGCTTTTATTCTTACTTTAACACTTATATTCTAAGTTTAACCCTACAATGAACCTATTTTTACCATAACTATAGTAATTAGTTTTTACTTCCTTTTATATTCACAATGGTAAAAAATTATATTGAAATTTTGATATAATTTAAATTATGATAATTCAAAATATGAAACCCATTTTCTGAAATTCAATCAATAGAAGTTGAAAAATTCAATTTAAAATTATACTCATAGACGTGATGGAAAAGTGTGTTTTCTAAGAGAAAATTCCCATAATTATAGAAGTTTTTCATATAAAAATTCAATATGAAACCAATAAAAATGACATAAATTAGTTATATTATAATATAATTAAACTAATTATACTTTAAAACCAATTTAAAATATAATTTAGCCTTGTAAATTATTCAACTAAAAATACAGTTTTTAATAAAGATTAGTATTTTTCAATATTCATTAAAAAATTTATCATTTCAAAAAAAATCAAAAAATTCACAATAATATAATATTTATAAGATGATTTCAAAAATGAATTTTATTTTACCAAACACATTATTTTTAAACTAGAAAAAAATTATTTTAAATTATGTGCGGAAAGAGTGATTAAACTGTATTTTAGAAAAATACAAGTTTTTAGAAAAAAAATTCATTTTATTTTAAATGATTATTATTTTATTTATATTAATGATATTACCATTATTTTCATAATTTATATAAAACTATTCATACATCTCAATTTAATGACTATGCTATAAGAGTATATTATATTACTGTTCATTTAGACTTAGGGTTGTGTGTTCTGCAAGCTATCTTATAGATTGATTTAAAAAAAATATCATAAAGTCTTGGGGTGTTAAAAATCCAAAATTTTAATAATAAAATATTAAGTATCACTACTATTTCTCTAGTTAATATAATTACATTTTTTAGGTAAACATCATTTAATCCGAATAAGGTAAAATGTGATGTTCACACCTTATAGAGAAATGATTATGTAGATAAGTTCATAATGGAATAACTTGATCATAAACCATCCATAGAAATAATATGGATGGTTTAAAAATAAAATATTCCAATTGCAACAAAGGAATCTAATAAAGATGTTGACATAATGGAAAATATCCTTGGAAAAGAAATCTTTCAATGCAATCACAAAAGAAGGGACAGAGAATCCAATTATTTGATACCATTTTTCCAATAAACAAAATGATAAATATATATTAAAGTATAAATAATGAAACATAAAAACTATTAATGTAAATAAATTTTAAAAATTTAATGGAAATTTATGTGAAAAATAAGAGTTTTTCTATTTTTTTAACATTATCATATGAGACATTGGTAGGGGTCACTTCAGAAAGTAATTCTCAAAAGGATGAATTGAAATTTATTGAATAAAAAATTATATTAAAAATAATATCAAATAATGGATTATAGTAAATTTCATATTAGTTTCCCCAATTTTTTTGGTGTGGAAGATAAAACATTTGGGTTTGAAAGGGAATACTATTTAAATAATCTAAATATACCATCATTAAAAACTCTCATTAGAAATAGAGTAGAGAAAAATCTTCGTATTAAAACTACATTCTACTAAATTTTATTTTAAAACACCATATAATAAAATATTAGGGCGTAGTATACCAATAATAGAATAAAAATTCATATATAAAACTCCATAACTGGAAGAAGGATATTTTAGTTAGCAATAACCCTTACAGGGAACATATATCAAGAAGCGGGAAATATTTATCAAATTATTTACATGGTATAAATTTAAATCCTTATAAAAAATTTATACAAAACCACATGAAACTATTAAATTTCATAATATACCCAACTTATATGAAATAAGTTCAATTTAATGATCATAACTCAATGAATGAAAACTATGTTACCAAAAATATTACAATTGGGGTAATAGCCAAGTCAAAATCCATTTATTGAAAAGGAACATATTTGGATTTGTATTTACTAGGAATTAAAAAAAAATATTTAATATACATCCATGTAAATTTATTACACCATAAAAAGTAAATCATGGTGTATAACATAAACACGACTCAAGGAATTAATGTTTGAGATAAAGAACCTTTGCATATTTAGTAACATTTTAATCCAAAACCCTTGAATGAGAGAGATTATAATTGAAGATAAAATATATTTTTAAAATATAATTCAGGAAATAATATATAAAATAGCAATTAGATACACCATATAAATGAATCTAGCTTCATGATACCAAATTAGTCTCAAATAGAGAAATTTGTTAGAAAAACCCATACATTTTTCATGATTCATACTAAACATACTCATAACATCATTTATAATCAAATTAAGTTTTTTATATACCTTATATTTAATACTATTATTACATATTTAATTTATGTTGAAACATTTATTATCATATTTTATTTATTTATTACTATTTTTTTATGTTTTAATGAAAATTGAGTCACTATCGGCTTATTTTAGTAAATTTAGTGATAGAAGATGAAATTCTAACAATAGATTAAATAATTAATATAAAAATTCCATAAAAAAAGCATCATTAATTTTTAGCTTATAATAACATTAGTGTTTAAATTCCCATATTCATCCATGATATAGTTTTATATCATTAGTCAAGTAGGTGGTTAAAAAAACCCAAACATGAGCACACTATAT
The DNA here is from genome assembly GCA_963277665.1 of Viscum album. NCBI lineage: Eukaryota > Viridiplantae > Streptophyta > Magnoliopsida > Santalales > Viscaceae > Viscum > Viscum album. The sequence goes on from OY728160.1 coordinate 1,089,564,512, forward strand.
CATGTTGAGTGATTATGGTTAAGTAACTGTATAATATCATTAAAATATAAGAATAATTATATTTTTTATATTTTTTTCATTTAGTGAATATTTTTTAATTGTTTTTATATTGAAAGAAAACTAATATGAAAATTGAAAAACAGTTACTTCATGGAGGAGGTAGTACACACACACACATTTAATGTTCTTTTATTTTTTTGAGTGAATGGAAATAAATAAGTAAATGTTTTCTATTAATATAACAAAAATTAAGTATAATAATGATATTCATGTAATCATATTACCCTATTTAGGGAATTTTAATGTAAATATTAAGAGTGAATGACATGGAGTAGGTAGTACTCACTTTAGTACCTTGAAATTTCTCTTCAAATTCTCCATAAAAATGAAGTGATTAGGATAACTTATTGAGAGTAAGGACCTATGAACATGATAAAGGATTATAAGGGAGAAACAATTTCAGAGTTTTGGGAAATAATTAGAAATAATAGGGGTGGAATAAAGGGGGTGGAAGTGTCCTATTTTGTAAGTGAAGAAAATGTAACTTTTGAGAACACCCATTAATTTTCAATGATATCATTAAACTATTAAAGGGACAAAGACTCCAAAAGTAATGAGTAATGTATTTTAGTGTTATATTAGGTTGATAAAGCCTCAATAAAAGTATTAACACATATTTTTTTGAAACTATTGGAAGTAATTTTTTTACTTTTAAATTTAATTTATTTTACAATGGTAATTTGTTTTTTAACAATGTAATTTATGTTTTAATAAAAAAATAAAATAAACCCTATTATGAAATTTGGTTTTGATGAAACTAAATTTCATATCTATTTTTTATAATTAAATTTATAAATAATTTAAAATAAACTTTTAAATTGAAACATTATATATTTTTAAAAACATTGTTTTGTAGAAAAATGGTTTATACCATTATGTGCTCTAAGACATTTTTAGCATTGGTTACATGTAATGAACCAACCCAGGTCAACCTGAAATGTCACCTAGGATGGATTAGCATAAATCCTAAAAATAATTCTTGATCACCATGGGGTGGTGATATGCATCTGGGTATCAAAATACGTTACCATGATAATGATTTTACCCCAAAAGATAAGACAACAAGTCACATGTGTAACAATATAATATAAAAAATCAATTTAAAACACATATGTAATGGTACAAAACCATGAGATATAAAAAAATAAATCCAAATTTATATTCCCTAAATAAATAAAAGCTAATACCAAAACTAAGCCTCCATGTTACTATCTATCACCTCCATCCTAATCCACTAGGATAGTGATATTAACGAAGAGAAGCTTCCATGCCACATAATGCCTACCTCTTTACCTATATCCTAAAAAACCATGACTATAAATTCCTAATTGAATATTTGGGGTGTGATAACTAAATATTAGTATCATACTACCAAATAATCTATACAATGTATTTATCTATGAAACATTTGGTTCTAAATTTAAAAAAACTATATTTTATAAATAAGTTCATATGAAAACATATTTTCACAAAAAACCCGTTGATTTTACCTCTCAAAAAATCTATATCTCAGTCCTTAAGAACATGGAAGTAAAAAATATTTGATTTAATAAAGGGAAATAACTATGAAAATCTATTATAATAAAACAAGTTGGAAAGTAAAGAACAAGTATCCATGTAATGTCTACTAACAATGCTTAAATGGGATGCAAGATGAGTATTATTTTTATAGTACATCCAAGGTCTCTATCCAGCATAATGAATCCTAGGTCCGCACAAATTCACATATCACAAGGTCTTCCCCATGTCCTAAATTTTACCATTACATCTAAGTAAATCCAAGGAAATATTTTCAAATTTATCTCTATGGATTTTCATTGAACAATTAAAGTTAATAAATATTTTTTTCAAGGAAAACCCTCCTTAAAATATTTCCCATTACCACTAATGATCAAGTAAAAATCATGGATTTTAATTTATACTCTAGAAACATCAAAATAATCATTTTTATATGCCAAAATTAAAGTATTTCACCAGAAAATTCATGTTTTCATGGGAAGGAATCCATTAAATAGTGACAATTACCTTGATAATTAAGGGATAAATGTCTCCTTCAAAACATGAGATGAGAAATGAAGATATCTAGTCCTCACAAGTATATATATGCAAATAGAATCATCAATTTCCAATAAAAGCCTCTACATATATAAATAGTATCCCAATTGGGTTCAAATAGATCAAGGTTAGAATAGATTGAGGATAGATCTAGAGAAAATAAAATAAAGTGAGAGGAAATACAATTATACCATAAAGATATCCACCCAATTTGATTTACAATATCTAGGGAAACAAGGTGAGTGTCTTCTAGTACATAAAGGAGGGGGTAGTTCAAGCTAATGAGGGATTATGAGGTTAATAGAGTTAAAAATAACCAAGGGAATCACAATAATTTTCCACTTTAAGAAGTTTGAATCAGATCACATGGTTTGGCCACATGACTAGAAAAACTACGTGATAACCACTATACCCAAACCCAAACATCCACATGGTTTAGCAGGAAGCCCACCTGGTTAGACAATCTATTCTGAAACTATGAAAATCAATACCAGATCTTATAAGTCCATATCTCATGATTTCAACTAACCATGTACCTAAACTGTGCATGTGGTCTATTTCCTTGAAAACTCTATATTTTTTACGCTCATCTTCAAAAATCCTTTAGAACCTCAAATTAGGTAAAACTAGAAAAAAATTAAACATACATGTATCCTAAAGGGAATCAAATTTCTCCCCACCATAAACATTTATATCCCTATAAATGATCAAGTTCACAAGACTAAAAAGAGATAAGTCCATTACAATATCATCAAGGCCGCTTACTCCCATGTATCATGGATTCATCCACTACATATCCATCTCACTCGAACTAATGAGATCATCTTAGTATGTAACAAATTATCCTTTTGGTCGACTATTTGCATAGGTATTTCAATCATTGAGGTTTCTGGTTCAATTTTAATATCCTCCCACTCGATCACATGGGATTGATCATGATGGTACTTATTTAGTTCGGTAAAGTGAAGTAAAACATTGATATAAGTCAAATGAGTAGGTAAGTCTAATCAATAATACATCTCCCAAATCCACTATAATATCTCAAATGAGAAAACATAATTAGGTGTTAACTTACTATATATCCCAGCCAAGGTGAAGCTTAGAAGAAAACAGAAACACCTTCCTCAAATTCTAATGGAAAAACATGCTATCCTAAATAACGTTTTTGGTTATTTAGAAATACTACAAAACCTTTCCCAACAAGACAAAATAATCTCCATCACTGTATAGGAAAAAACATAGTCATAGTCGAAACTATTCATCATCCCTTGATCAACATCAAGGATATCCATAAGACTACCCATACAAAACAATAGAATTATTGATCACTATGGGTTGGTGATATAATCCTAGCTATCAACATACATAACCATGGGAATGAATTTACCCCAAAAGATAACACAAAAAGTCACATGTATAAAAAGATAATATAACCAGTCAATGTAAAACACATATGTAATGGTATACAACCATGAGATGTAACAAAGAAATCCAAATTTCTAGTCCCTAAATAAAAAATAACTAAGTCCAAAACCAAGTCACTATGTGAGTATTTTTCACCTCTATCATAATCCACTATGGTGGTGATATAAACCCAGAGAAGCTTTCATGACACATAATTCCCTCCCCTTTACCTGTATCCCAAAAAACAATGATAATAAGTTACTAATTGAATATTTGGGGTGTGATAACTAAATCTTCATAGCATAATACCAAATAATCTATACACTATCTTTCTCTATGAAACATTTGGTTCTAGCTTTAAAATAACTACATTTTATAAATAAGTTCATATAAAACCATTTTTTCACAAAAAACCCTTAGATTTTACTTCTCAACCAATCTATATCTCAGTCCTTAAGAAAATAGTAGTAAAAAATATTTTATTTAACAAAGGTAAATAACTACGGAAATCTATTATAATAAAATAAGTTGGAAAGTAAAGCACAAGTATCCATGTAATGTATACTAACAATTTTTAAATGGTTTGTAAGATGAGGACTATGATTAAAAGACATGCAAGGTCTCTAGATAATATAGTGAATCCCAGGTCTGCACAAAGTCACATATACCAAGGTCTTCCCAATGTACTAAATAGTATTATCACATGAAAGTTTATCCAAGGACATATTTTCAAATTTATCTCCATGGATTTTCATTGAACAATTAATGTTACAAAATATTGTTTTCAAGGAAAACCCTCTTTAAAATATTTCCCATTACCAATAAAGATCAAGTAAAAATCATGGAATTCAATTAATACCTTAGAAACATCCAAATAATAATTTTTATATTCTAAAAATTAAATCATTTCACAAGAACATTCATGTTTTCTTGGGAAATAATCCATTAAATTGCAACAATTACCTGGATAATAGAGGGGAAAATGTCACCTTCAAAACATGGGATGGGAAATGAATAGATCTATTCCTCATAAGTCTATATCTATAAACAAGATCATCAATTTCCTATAATAACTTTTACATCTAGAAATACTATCCCAGTTGTGTTCAAATAGATCAAGGGGAGAATATATTGAGGATAGATCTAGATAAAAGAGGATAAATCAAGAAGAAATACAATTACACCTTAAAGATATCTTCCTAGATTGATTTAGAATCACTAGGTAATCAAACGGAGTGTCCTCTAGTACACAATAAAGGGGCTAGTTCAAGATAATGAGGGATTATGCAGTTAATAGAGTTAAAAATAACCAAGGGAATCAAAGAAATTTTCCATTTTAATAAGTTTTAATTAGATCACATGGTTTGGCTTTATGATTAGAAAAACCATGTGATAACCTCTATACCCAAACCCAAACATCCACATGGTTTAGCTGGTGGCTTGCATGGTCAGACAATCTTTTCTGAAATTACAAAAATAAATACTGGATCCTATAAATCCATATCTCATGATTTCAACTAACCATGTACCTAAACTTTCCAGCTTGTCTATTTCCTCAAAATATCTAAATTTTTGACCCTCATCTTCAAAAATCATTTTGAACCTCAAATTAGTTAAACCTGGAAAAAAAATTAAATATACACGTTGCCTAAAGGGAATCAATATTCTCCCCCAATAAACATTTCTATCCATATAAATGATCAGGTTCTCAAGCCTAAAAAGAGATAAGGCCATTACACCATCATGAAGGCCTCTTACTCCCGTGTCTCATGGATTCGTCCACTACAATACCATCTCAATTGAACTAATGGGATCATCTTGGTATGTAACACCTTATCCTTTTGGTCGAATATTTGCATAGATATTTCAATCACTGAGGTTTCTGGTTCAATTTTAATATCCTCCCACTCGATCACATGAGATTGATCATGATGGTACTTCTTCAGTTGGGAAACGTGAAGCAGAACATTGATATAAGTCAAATGAGTAGGTAATTCTAATCAATAATACACCTTTTAATTCCACTATAAAATCTCAAATGAGATAACATAATTAAATGTTAACTTACTGTATATTCCAAAATGTTTAAGTCCCATCTAATGTGAAACTTAGTGGAAAACTGAAACACCTTCCTCAAATTCCAGTGGACAAACATGCTAGCCTAAATAACATTTCTGGTTGTTCAAGATTACTACCAAACCATTCCCATGATGACAACACCATCCCCATATCTATATAGGAAAAACAATAGTCATACTAGAGACTATTAATCATCCATTGATCGACATCAAGGATATCCACAAGACTATCCATATAAAACTTCAAAATGTGTCTCATTAATCAATAAAAAGGGAATATTAATAAACTAAAATACCTTAAAATCAAACATGAAAACCCAAAACATATAATTAATAATTGGATTATTCTTCTAATCCGACCATCCATACAAATATTAAACATCATTCTCATATCTGATTGAGAACCCATTACATTCAACAACCCCCTTTGGAATTGAGGTGAAAAGAACTCTTATCAACTACAGATAGTAACCTCATGCACACTATGGATCTTCATAACCTCTTGAACATACAAATATTCAACCTCTTATAGCATAACTTTCTCTACCGAAGGAATGATATAAGATTATTTCATTAATTAGTTAATTATTACACAAATCATATCTTATTTTATACATAGTGTCAATGGTTGTTAAATTATGAGTTCTATGGGTACTTTATCCAACCTACACAAATTAATAGATATTTTCACATCAAATTGGTAAGTATATGGTGTCTCACTTCACATTTCTAGTAGTAAATGCATCATTACATATATTATGAAATTGATAGGATTATTTTAGAGAATTAACATTGATATCTAAGATCTTGAAATATCATTGAAACCAAAGAGTTCTTAAACAAAATTGTCCTATTTTCATGATATATATACCCCTGACATAGATCAATTGGAACTACTAATTGCCCCAAAGAAAACAAGAACCATCAGGAGATCGAAACCAGAAACTAGAGGTCCCCCACCATAATAGGTTTTATAAAAACAAAACCAACCAACATCCACTGATTTCCCATGTTGAATAATATTACACAAAGAAGAACCATATTTCTCACAAGATGAGTATACAGGTACGTTAAATCACAATACATAAACAAGATAATTTCTAAAAGTATACTCACAAAAATCATTCTTCCATTAATTCCTTCACAACCAACATTGGTAATTCCCTAATCGAGGGATTTGTGACAACACCTCATATCCTAAGTGATTAAAAAATATCGAGATCAAATATTTGAAATCACTTTACCAAGAATTTATATCATATGAACACATTACTTTATTTAAAAGTACAATTCTAGATTTTATGATCCAAATAAATCATACACTTCTCTTAGATGGAATACTATCACCATGTTTTGAGGGTGTGAATAACTTTTATCAACATGTAGTCAGGATAATATATATTCTTTTCATGAAGTAATAATTAGTGAAAGACTTAATTCATCACCCATTTTTCTATATCAGGACATATACAAACTCCATGCCCAAGGCTTTGCAGTAACATCAACCAAAACTAACTTGTATTGGAATGAATCAACACTGGAGGTAAATTTAAACCCACTTTAAGCCTTTCAATGGAGTCCTCGGTCACATATTGTAAAACAAAAATATATTTGGATAAAAGAGTCTTAAAATTTGTCTCCCCACCACTTAGATTAAATCTATATAGTGCAATAATGAGAAACCACATCAATATAAGAGAGAACCATCAATATGAGTGAAGTTTCACATTCCATTTAAATGAACCACCTATGATATTTAAACCTAACCAAGAACAACCAAAATGATTTTAAGAGATGAAACCAACCAAGGGGGAACTTCATAAATCCTAAAAAAAGGTACCATCCCCAAGAAATTTTCAGATTTCATTTGGTTAAACCACACTAATGATAATTTGGAAGAAAAAACCTGATCCAAAGATCCTCCATGAATCTTATAACCCAGAGATAGTTTAAAAGAAGACATGAATCAACAAGAAATGACATAGATATAGTGTTGGTATTTGTGAATGCATTAAAAGTAACTTAGGTTTAGTGGATTCAACCTGGTGGTTGAGACAATTCAATTAACAACACAAAAATCTCTAATGGATTCCTCAATGTGTTTGGTGACCGAACCAAACCTAGTTACCCATGAACATACCCAAGTATAAAAATGTTCAGAACACCAAGAAAAAAATCATAGCTTTGATTTTTCCACAAATATAAACCTATAAATAAGGTTAATAGTGTGAAATGAAATAATGAGGCATGAAGAAACTCAAGATATCCACTGCTCTCAATGGTGTGACCCAAGTAAGATATAAAATATCACACCCAAATAAGGCTATACCAACACCCAAACTACATAAAAACTATAGAGTGATAACTTGGAAGGATCCACATATAGATTATAGAATGCACCAAAGGTTTCAATACTTCTTAGGAACTCTGTGAATCTATGTAATCCAGTCCTTAACAAATTGAATATCTGGATAAAACTATATAGTTATATAGTTTGTCTAAAAATTTACATTGATAGATAACATAACACTAAACACTCCATTAAAATATTTAGAAAGACATAATATAATTGGAATATTCCTCCTTTTAGGATATATTCTTACTCAAAATCATGATCTCTACAAAATATTTATTGAAGCTATGCAAGATGAGGACTTCATCTGGTTATGTCCTTCAAAGTCCATCCTAAAAATAAAATACACGAGGAAGGGTTAATCCAATAATATAAGTCAATAAAAAAAAATACTTTCAAAGAGGATTTAAAAAAATCCAACTTAAGGATTAACAACCACTTTAAAAAATTAATCAATTTTAAAGTATCCAAACAGTATTGAAAAATTTTATACAAAAAATCTATATCAAAAGTAAAAATATCTCATTAATTTATAAATAACCCAAAAAATTAACATTCCATAACTCCTTAATAGAAATATTATACCATTTAACTTTCATGAAAAATCATTAAACATGAATCATTCTCATGTTTAATGACATTATTAAATTTCTAAATACTTTAAAAGACACCACAATTCATGTAATAAAACTGAATTTTCTTATATGTCAAAACTCTCTTTTAATTTATCATTATATTTTTTATAACAATTTTTCCTTCAAGATTCCATGTATAAAACAATCATGTATTTTTCCTTAAAATAAAAAATCCACCCATTACAACTTTATGGTAAACAACCATTTCATTTAAAACTTTTAATCCTTATTGAAGAGATGTTTTATGGGTGTAATATTCTTACATATAGACCATTAATCGGTTTGGAAACCAAAACATTTTCTTGGTTTTGATGATTAACAACCATTTATAAAGGTATAATATATAAACCATGACATTTTTTAATAGTAATCATTAAATTTTAACTTTAAAACTAAATAAATTTTCTATAAAATCAATTTTTACATACAAACCAGGTTATACTCCTCATACACAAAAGAAATATTGTCATAAAAATAAATTATACTCATTATTGATATAAACATATCCCATAAACCAATTTGATTATTTTCCCATCAATTAGATTTTATCAATGAATCTAAAAATAACAGGTTCTAAATAAAAATAAAAGGGATATGGAATCATCCTTTACTTATACTTATGGTTTTGAATATGTTCCAAGAGTTATATAACAACCTTAATGTTTCCAATTAAAATTCTTAATCTATGAATAGGGTTTCATGTCATCCAAGTTGACCTCAAAACATGACTCTTTTTTTTTGTTTCACACCCCAAATCCAGAACATACCCAAGGAAAAAAACCCCATGAAAATTATGATCATAACTAACAATATTAACTATAACACATAAAAATAATCAAAATGAAATTAAATGCACACTACCAGTGGTAAATAAAGTGAAATCATGAATGGTGGTGATTAAGAATATACTCAAAATGTACTCCTTAATCCCTAAAAAGTCCTATATATATTCTATTAGACCCAAAACCAAACCTAGTCAGTTTCATTAAACATCCAGATAAATAATTTCTCTGATACCATTTCTTAATGAACTAACTTGGGTTACCTAACACGTCACTCGAGATGTCTTGGTTCAAGCACCAAAGTATGTTCAATTTCTATGGGTTAGTGATAAGAATTGGGGAATCAATATACATAACAACGGTAATGATTCTACACCTAAAGATATCACAAAATATCTCATGTATAATAAGATAAAATAACCAATTAGAGTATGATGTGGGAAAAAAGGTACATAACCATGAGAAAAAAAAACAAATGGAGTATCCTAAATAAAAATAATATCAAGACCAAAACCAAATATCCATGTGACTATCATACACCTTTTTACCAATCCACTATGATGATGATATCAACTAAGATACAATTCAATGCTATATGAAACCCACCCATTTTCTCATGTCTTTCATAACCATGAATGCTAACCCTCGATGGATAATTAGGGAATGAGAACTAAATAATAGTAAGAAACCACCGAATAATATATATAAAGTAATTCAAAATTCAACTATTATTACTATAATTAGAACAAAATAATATATTATAAAAAAGTTCATATGAAAATTCAGTTTCATACAATGAGGCATATATTTTACTAAAAACAAATCCATATCCCAAGACTTAATAACATGTAGCTAAAACACAAATGATCGAATAAAGTGAAATAACCAAGAAAATACATGTATAATAAACATATGGAAAATAAATGCACAAAAATCTATGTAATGGTTACTAACAATGTGAAGATGGTCTGTAATACAAGGTCTATAATGCTATGACATCAAAGGTCACTTATCCACATAATGAACCCTTGGTCTGTAAAAAGACTTGTATCCTAAGTTCTCAACCAGGTGAAAAAGTTTAACATTATGTGAATGAGAATACAAGCCTACAATTCCAAATTTATCTTTGTGTATACTCTTCAAACATAGAAAGTTCATAATTTTTTCCAAGGAAGACCCTCTTTTAAATATTTCCCATTACTAGCAAAGTTGATGTAAAAATAATGGATTTAAATTTATCTTTCAATAACAAGAAATACGTCTTTTTTTCATTTACTAATATCATTGTATTTCGTAGGAACATTTATGTTTTCCAAGAGATGCAATTCATTAGATATAGAGACCTACCTTTCTAATAGAGGGAGTAAAGTAACCTTAAAATTAGAAAATATAAAACGAAGATATCTAGTCCTTACATGTCTAGATCTAAAAATAAAATCATAAATTCCCCATAAAACCCACTAAATTTAGAAATCACTTTTTAATTGGGTTATAATAGATTAATGGGAAAAGATATCAAGGTTAGATCAAGAAAAAGAAGAGGAATCAAGAGAAAATATGAACATACCTCGAAGAGATCCAGCCAAATCGATCAAGGATCATCATGAAATTAAGGGGAGAGTCCTATAGAGTATAATGGAGAGGATGGATTGACCTAATGAGGGTTTAGGAGGATATTATGGTTAAAAACCACCAAGTGGATTTGGGTAATTTTATATTTTAAGAAGTTCTGATCAAGTCGAATGGTTAGGCCACATGGTTAGAAAATCCGTGTTCTAGCCATGAATTAGAAACTATATTTTAAAAAAAGATACTTGGTCTCTTGGTAACAGTCACATGGTTGGGATAAACATGTAACAACATATGGACCCCAAGTAAAAAATCCACACAGTTTTACTAGAGACTCACACAATTAGACAAACTATACTAAAACCATGAAAATTTCCTTTATAACTAATAGATACATATCATATGGTAACCTCTAACCATATACCTAAATATTATGACATAAATATTTCCTTTTAAACCCTATATTTTTACCCCCAGTCTCCCAAAAGCCTTCAGAACCACAAAAGAGGTAAATGAAGCTCAAAATTAAACATATCTCTAACCCAAAGGGTGTCACATTAACAATTAAATGTGTTTTAATATAATTATATATTTGTTTAAAAGTCGTAATAGGTTCATAATTTAAACATATTAATTTAATTAATAATATAAAAATTACATAAGATTAATAAAACAATTCTTTTAAAATAACAATTTTACAATTATCATGATCATTAAAAATATTATTAAAAATAATTTTTTGCCCAAAAGTGAAGTTAAAATTATTAAATAATATGATAATGTTGATTTTAATTTGAAATAAATTTTGATAAATTTAATTTTTATAAGTGATGAAATTTATTTTTTAATATAAGTAAATAAAAATAGTTTTTAGAATAAGATTTTACTTATTCTTTCAAATTAATATACATGGGTTCTTTAAAAAATCATAGTAATATTAAATTATTTATTTTAATTATAAATAGATATATTTTACATAAAAAGGTTTCAAAAATATTTTTGTAAAAGTCATGTTTTGATAATTTCAAAAAAGTGATATTTTTAGCAAAATCTGTATTTTTTACTATTCACAAAAACCTAATTATTTTATAATAAACTAAAATAATATATATTAATATAATAGTTTTTTATTACATCCAAAAACAATGTTCATTTTTTTCACATTAAAACTCTAAAAACTGTAAAATTTTATTCTGATGAAAAGAATAAAATACAATGAAAACTTTTTTTATAGGAAAATGGTTTTTTTGCATTATTTTCCATTCTCATTCATATTTCCAATCATTTATTAATTAAATTAATTTTAACCAATTATTCATATGAAATATATTTTATAATCATTAATAACACATTTATTGAAATACATGAGTGTATCACATAAAAATGAAATATTTAGAAAAATACATTTATAATCATAACCTGATTGTATTGGTTATTTTAGTTATATTAATTGAATATCATCGGTATTAAAAGGAAAAATTATATTACATTAAATAAATATTTTAAAAATGTGGTACTCATATTAATTATTTTTAATTTAACGTATTAGTTAGAGTTCATACTTTATATTTATACTTTTATGTAAATATTTTATAGTTTCATTTATGTTTGATGTTACATGTGGAGAAAGTAATGGAACAAATAAAATTATTTCAAGGAAGTTATATATTTCAATATCAGGGTGTTACATTCTCCTCCCTCCAAAAAATTACATCCATACATTTTTATTCATAACTTAATAATAATGGTACGTTAGGGTATTCATGAAATTTTTGTCATCAATAATATAACTTCTAATATGACATATACCTTACTCTCTCAGTATATATTCAGTCTCTTATATTTCATAAAACAAAATTAATATTTTTTTAATCATATATTCATATATATATATATAACCTAATCATACATTTTTCATTTTACACAATTCCCAAATCCATGTGGATATCAATATAAAAAAACCATGGGGGATTATTTATATTCCACCAAAAATTAACTATTTGAATACCACACATAGTGAATATGTTTTTTTACTTATAAGAATTTGAAATATATTAGGGAATATCTTCATATCCTGGCACTGAGTTGATGTGATATTTTAAGGATCGGTGATCCCAATATTGATTTTATATAAAAATTAAATATATTAATATCATGTGAATGTAATATTCCTAAAATAGTGGAATAACTCCCAAATGAAGTATTGGATTGAAAATAGAAGACCATCATTGATTCAAGAATCTCAGGATTACACTAGGTCTAGCCTAAGGTTGGTTGAAACCTATAAAATAATTATTCTCCTCATTGGTTGAGTCAAGGAAGAATTGATACTTGGACTTAAGAGACATCCCCAAGGCACCAAAGTCTGATAATAAATTTCAAGGGATTCAAAAACAATTTGGGGCAATTTTCCATCAGAAAATAAAAGAAACCATAACCAACATACCATAACCAAGAGCCACTAAATGATTCATTATAACAATGTATACAACCCAAAGTATAAAAAATGATAGTCAAACCTAAATAAAAGCTTGATCCATATTAGAGTACCAAACAAAAACAAAACTAGATATAGAAAATAAGGAGGAATTCTTAACCAACAAAACTCATATAATCCAGAGGCCTAACTACATAGATCCCAACATGATCTACGATCCAACTTCATAATACAACCCAAAGAAGCAAGGCACACCACTAAATAAATGAGGTTATTTTCCTTTACCCATGTCACGATAAACAATATCTATAAAAGAACCAAAGTGATAAATAATGGGTTGGTAATGAAACTTAGTGTTTTTTCACTAAAAGACTTCCCTACTAATTACACTATGATAGAAAATGTTAGTACTTTTATGTAAAATAATTTATATAAAACAATTTAAAACATTTCAACATTTTCTGTCAAAATATGTAACAATTTCCATACTAAATAAATTTCCATGGGAAACAACCAAAGAACCCTTTAAGCCATTTCACATTGTTTTTTGGCATACCCAAACCCCAATTAACACACAGACACCAACACATTCATGATCCAGTGACAGTTCAATAATCAAGAGTGATCTCTCATTCATCTTTTAAGTCATCACTAGGTGGAAAATCTCCTTGTGCCCCAATGGAACAAACCCCTTATCTGGGGTCACGTACCTCGCAGTGCAATGGTAAACACCCCTAATTCATGGTCATGTTGAAATCATGAACTCAAAAAAACCATATATGAAGAAACCACTCCAAACTAACCATTTATAGACATTTAAATAAAAAAATTATTGAAAAACATTCTATGAAAACTTTTTCAATAAATCAAATGCAAGCCATATTTTAAAACATCATTTTCAAATCATTAAAATAAGTACTTTACACAAAAAACACCCAATTCCAAAAACCATCAATAAAGAAGGTTTGTACCAATATTATCATATTAATTTCATAAAAAATTTCAATAAATTCAATCAATATAAAACTAATCCTTCTTATTCTACTAAGAGGAGTTGAGGGTGAAGCCACATACCTCAGAAACCATGGTATAAAGGTAGAATGGAATTAATTCTCCAAAAATAGGGTTGAATCTCCAAATCCACCTTAGATCTTGTTACCTAACATCAACATAGAAAAATATAATCATGATTGGCATTCACTATCATAGATAAATCCACAATATATTATATATATTCATCTAAGAGAGGGAATAAGAGTATATCTAAGAAAAACCACCAAGAATGGAGACTTACCAAGAAATATGACCTTCAACACAATAAGATTTGTCAACGGATCACTCTTGTATCAAGGGGGGAAGTCTCCATAGTCTTTGGGAGGAAGAAAAACTAAGTTGGCTAGAAATTGATGATAAATGAGTGGATCATGGTAAAAAAAGTTATATCCACCTTTTAGGATCTAAATTTTAATTGTTCATGGTTGGTTTACATAGTTAGGAAAATCTTGTTCCAAACATGCATGATACACTACCTCCCAATATCATTCAGATGGTGGCTTGCACGGTTTGACAAATTGTGCACCCACAATTTTTTTACTTATATTACACTTCTCATGTTTACTCCTAAGTGGACCTAATGTTTTTCCAAATTGTGTGCCTAACCCTGTGCCTACCTAGAGCCCACTTCCTCTATTTTCAAGTTTTCCTATCAAAGTTTCATGGTTTCTAATAACCGTGCTCAAATCATGAACCTCCATAAAATCCCAAAAAAAAATTCACAAGTCCTCAGAACGCACCCAAACTTCCCCCAAAAACTTTATAACACTTAAAATACATAAATTATGGATTAATTAATTGAAACCAGGGTGATACAATCTCCCCACCATTGGCCTTACCATCCCCAGAAAGTAAAAAACTACCATTTTCCAAAAATATTTAGGGAAATTTCTCAACCATTTATTTCTCTCGTTCCCAAGTTTCTTCAAAAATTTGACCATGTTTCCCCAAAACCAACACTATACCAATGGTTTTTCCACACAAGACTTTATGTTGAATATCCAAAATATGTACTGGTATATGAACCAATAATTCATATGGCTCTAGTTCAACATGATCCCATCAAATCACATGTTCAAGATCAAGTTGAAACTTTTTCAAAATAGATACATGAAAAAAATTATGCACTACAAAGAAATATGGTGGAAAATCCAACCTATATTCCACCTCACGAATCCATTAAAGTATCAAAAAAGGGCATATGTGTTGAGGATATAACATTACCTAGTTTCCAAAACGAATATTCCCAATCATTGTATATATTATATGGAACACATGATCACTGACCATGAATGACAATGACCATCAATGATAATATGTATAGATTTCTAATGAATATGAGCTATCTTCATTCTCTTTTTGATCAACTATAGCCTATCTATTGTTTCTTGGACAAGTATCACCCCAACTAGTAAATTATCACATGTTTCCACCCAAAAAGTGGACATTAACATGGATTCCCATACAATGTGTGAAAATTATCTATATGTATTGAGACCTGCTAACTATTGTTATTAGAGAACTCTACTAATGGCATGTTCTCCTCCCAAGAGCCACGAAAATCAATTACACAATCCCAAAACTTGTATTCTAATATTTTTATCATCCATTTATATTGTATATATGTATGATGATGATATGACATACTCATAGTCAATTGAGTCCCAAGGTATTTCTGTAAGGACTTCAATAAACTAGATGTAAAACCCAGATCTTGGTCTGACACCATCAAAACTAGTACATGATTTCACTTTCCCACTTCTTGGATATATATTTTTGAAATGTCCTCCATTATATGATGTTCATGAATAGGTATAAAGTTGGGTAAATTTTTGAGACCATCCACTATCACCTATATGGAATAATTTTTCTAAAAACTTCTTGAGAGACATGTCACCAAATACATGGCTATATACTCCCATTTACAAATAGGATTAGTTAACTACTAAAACATACCCACCAATCTCTGATGCTCTACCTTAACCTGTTGAAAAATTAAGAATCTCAAAACACACTCAACCACCTTTATTTTATTGAAAACCCAAAAAAACTATAATTTCAATTCATTATAAATATTTTGTATTCCAGGATGAAAACCCCATCTCAAATGGTGGTCGACATGAAGATGTTGACCCTAACAAGACAAAGGTACGACTATATGATCTATAAACTAAAAAACTAAACTAACATATAACTTAAATCCCATAATGGTATCCCCATCATTGAGTTTCGACCTCATCACAACACATTTAGAATCATATGTACGCACCTCTTTATCTATTTCAACCAAATCAGGAACAAGAGAAACTGGAATGAAAACCCCAATATCACATCGGTATTCGCAATCAATCTGCATTTCTACTACACCAACATCAACTAACACTGATTTGAAGCCTCCTTTTCCAACTGAGAACATGAATTTATTTTTAATGCATCTACAACTGAATTTCCTTTACCCAGTGTATACATCAAGTTAAAGTCAAACATTTAGAGATACTCTATCCATCTTCTTTTCCTCAGGTTCAAATCCATTTGAGATAAAATTTGATTCAATATCTTATTATTCATAAAAAAATTTAATTTATCACCAAAGAGGTAATGATTACATGTATTCAAAACATGGACTACAATAGATAATTCCAAATCATGTGTTGGGTAATTTTTCTAATGCAACCATTAATATCGCGAACCATAAGAAATAACATGATCTACCTGCATGATAAAAAATTCCAATCAAGATCCTGAAGCATCATAATACACCACCAACCCTTTTCCTAACTTCAAAAAGATCAAGATCAGTGTTGATGTAAGTAAAAAATTAATCTATTGAAAAATATTTTTCAATTCCTAGCTCCATTGGATTGGGATATTTTTCCATGCCAATGCTTTCATCGGTGAAGATAGTCATGAAAAATCATGAAAAAAACTCTTGTAATAAATAGTCATATGAAGGAAACTATGTATCTTGAAGAAATTTTTGGGCATTTTCCATGAGATAATAGCCTCTATCTTCTTTTGGATCCACATAAACACCTATTTCAAAGATTACTGGGCCAAGGAAGCGTATCTCTTATATCCAAAAATAACACTTTTACAATTTTTCATATGTATGATGATCTTGAAAAATTCCTAACACTATCTCCAAATGTTTCTCATGATCAACCCTTTTCATTGAAAACACCAATATGTCATCCACAAACAACACCATAAAATAATCCAGATTTTGATGAAATATCTGATTCATCAATTCCATAAAGACCGCAAGTGAATTTTTATGATCGAATGGCATAAAAAATATCCATAATGGCCATATCTATACCAAAAATCCCTCTTTAAAATATCCTCTTTACAAACTCACAATTGGTGATATCTTGATTGCAATTCAATTTTAAAGAACCACTGGGATGCCCAAAATTGATTGAAAAGATAATTAATGCATGGAAGTGTATACCAATTCTTTATCTTAACTTGGTTAATCTTATGATAATTGACACACAACCAAATTGTTACGTCTACCTTTATAACAAAAAATACTAGTGATTCCCATGGAGACATGATATGATGAATGAACCTTTTTGTTTCTATCTCTTCCAACCACACCTTTAATTATATTAACTACATTGGTGGCATCTAATAACATGGAAGTGAGATAGGAATGGTCCCTGGTAGGAGATCAATTATAAACTTCACTTCTCTTGTGAGTGGAAGTCCTAAGAAAATATTAGGAAAACCATCTAGAATATGATAAATAAATGATTGAAAACTTTTATTCTCTATCCCTTGCATTGATTACAATGTCAATGCTTCCAATTGGAAAGAGATTGTTTCATCTATTGGTGGAAACAAGCCCATTTCACCTGTATTTACCTTCTGTTCTCCTATAAAGAGATGTTCGACCCCACCATCAGTCGTATACCCATCCTTTTGTGTATTACTATTAATGTGATATTTGAACATTGTCAACCAATCCAAACCTTAGATTATGACATAGAAATCAATCTCAGTAGTAGAGAAATCACATGTCAACTTAGCTCCATGAATTATTATAGAACATCCTATACACATAAAGGATTGACATTCTCTTTTACCAAGAGGAGTTTGAAGTTTCAAAATAGAAGGCATCATCTCAACACATAAACCAAGAATATCAATATAATGGGAAGAAATAAATGAATGGGATGAACTTTTATAAAACAAGTCTTGAATAAGGGTATAATTAAAAATAATTGTACCTATCACCATCAATGGTCTAGGTTTGTTATCCACAACAACAAGCTCAACTACATATAACTACATACTCGTTTCTAATTGTTTGTTATTTTCATGTCAAGATTTTACCTACTGAGGAGTCATGGTATTTTAGGAATTAAAATGGATAGATAAATTCTGTTGACAAGAATTATTTTGTTTCACTCATCCCATTGAAGCATAAGACGTCTGTCACACATGAGAAGTGTCCCGAACACCCAACCATGGAGCACTGAGACAATACCACATAATATTACCCATATAATTAAAATTTTGGAATGCTTTAAGTGGATTTGTATACTCAATATTCATGTAGTCTAACAAACCACATTAGAAACATCCATCATTACTCTTGGGCCTTGGGGGAATATTCACTGATCTACCCATATGATTCTAAGTCATCCCACTACCTTGGAAATAAGTTTCCCTCTTCGTATTATTCCCAAAATTAGTGTTCCCACCATTTCTCATATGTATCAACATGTTTCCTACAACTATAGTCCTAATATGTCCCTTTCTTCCGCTATCACTCTATTGACCATCAAATTTTACTCTTTTATACCAAGCATGAAAATCTTAAAATGAATCTCTTTTCTCATACCCAATTAATGGATTCATGCCTTCAAGGACACACATATAGAAACATTACATGAAAAGAGGACTAAATTCATAAATTTAGATGCTTACTCTATCACCGAGAGATTCTCCTGATTTAGGATGAAAAATCCTATCATTCTTAAAATACTTAACATATAAGGATATAATTGTTTGCTAAAAATTTCTTCGAAAACATACCATGCAATTACATGGTCTAATTTAGCATGGAATACTAAATTCCACCACCGGAATTCAAGATCCTCTATCAGATTTGGCACCAAATTTACTTTTAGATCTGTTGGTATGCCAAGGAAATCAAAGATTCAATTCATCAAATTTTTCCACACCCTCACCTTTTCTGGATCCTAATTACCCCAAAAGATGGGTAGATTCTGGTTTTGGATCTGAATGGAATGACCCACTTTCTTTGGTTCATCCCTTCAGTTCCCTCAATCCACACCCTGAAGAGGCTGGACTATTCTATAACTAATTATTATTTTTCTTGTGGCACGAGTGAAACCTCATTCTTAGCAACCTCTTCCACTTGGTTACTATGATGTATGTCAGGCTTTATTTTCTATAAACACAATGAACACCATAATTCTCAAATTCTAGAAACTAAAGGGTTAACAATTTCAAATTCTACCATATCACAAATTTCCCAAAAGGATTTCCAAAAATTCCACTTTTTCCATTTTCAACCCATTTTTGAAAATTGGTCCATGCTTTTGAAAGTAAAAATATTTTCAAAATAAAACTATCATGCCATTTTTATAATCTCACATTTGAAAAAAAATCAATAATTTTCGAGAATAAACATTTTTTCTCCAATTATAAAGCATTACTCAAAATGAAATATGCACTCTTAGTGGGAAGTCATTTCTATCAATGAATTCCAAGATCTTATCATTAGCTAAACCCATGACAATGAGTTTATTATTCCTATCAGTGTATCCAAAACACTTCTATACCCAACTTACCAGTAACTTGAAGTTGAGAATAAATAGGTTAGCTAAGTATTTTTAAGATCTACATTTCTAGTTCTGAAAATCCTACTCACTGCAATGATCTAAACTTGAGATCTAAAATAGAATGAATTTAAACTCCAGGACTGACAACCAATACTATTTTTCCCAAATTAAAAGAAAAACTGACCAAGACTGATACCATTTGTAAGTTAAGGACTGAACAAGATGACACCACTTGTAACATCCCACCCTCCTCATTGGCTTGATTCAAGGTGGAATTCCTACTTGGCCATAAGTGATACCCCAAGGAACTGAAGGTTAAAAATAAATTCCAATGGCTTCAAAGAAATTAGGGGAAAATTTTTATTTTAAAATAAAAGAAACCATAACCAACATACTATAACCAAGACCCACTAAATAATGGATAATAACAATACATATAACTAAAATTATAACAAGTGATAATCAAACCTACCTACAACAAAAATACATATCAGAGTACCAAGTAGAAACCAAACTAGAAACATAAAAAGATTGGAAGATAGAACCAACAAAAATCAAAGACTCCAAAAAATAACTCTACAACTCCCAACATGCTCAATGCTATAACTCGAAAATATAGACCAATGTATCACGATGCACCACTAAAGAAATGAAATACTTTTCCATTACTTGTGTCTCAATAAACAATATCTGCAAAATCACCAAAGTTCAAAAGTTTGAGTGAGTAATGAAAATCAACAGGTTTGCCCCAAATGAATTCCCTAATAACACAACTATGATAGAACATGTTATCAAATTTATATAAAACAATTTATATAAAACACTTTAAAAACATTCAACAGTTTCTATAAAAATATATAACAATTTATACACAAAAAAATATATAGGGGAAGCATCCAAACAACTCTTTAAACCATTTCACATTCCTTTTTTGAATACCCAAACTATGATTCACACACACACCCACACACCCACATGCATGTTTCGGTGATAGTTTCATACTCATGAGCAATATCTCATCCATCCACTAAGTCATCACTAAGTGTCCAATCTACTTGTTCCCCAATGGAATACACCCCTTATCCAGGGTCTCTTCCCTTGTACCCCAATGGTACTCACCACTTATTTATGGTCACATTGGAAGCATGAACTCACACCGACCATGTATCCCAAAACCATTCCAAACCAATTATTTCAATCCATTTATATAAAAATATTTTTATTGAAAAGAATCACACAAAAACATTTCCCCTAAAATAAACCCATTCCATATTTAAAACATTTTTTTCAAATAATTAAAACAACAAATTTACACAACAATTCCACAATTCCAAAAACCATCACTAAATAAGGTCTCTAACAAGATTTTTAAAAAAAATTCAGAATAAATTTCAAGAAATAAAAAAATTTAAAACTAAGACTTCAATTTCTACTATGATGAGTCATGATTGAATCCTCCTTGCTTGGAAATTATGGTGGAAACGTAAAAAAACAAGAATTCTCTAACAAAATCAGATTGAATCTATAAAAACCTTCCTTAGATCTTACTCCCTAACGTCAACACAACCAAATCTCATTATGATTCTCATAAAATATAATACATATATCCTCAATGGGTCACATCTATGAATCCAAGAGATATAATAAGCATAAATCTATGAAAAACCATCAATAATGGAGGCTTACTAGGAAATGCAGCCTTTAACGCAGCAGGATTTGGCTACAGACTGCTCCCGAATGAGGGGGAATGTCTACAAAACATTTGGGAGAAAGAAAAACCATGTTAGGGTTTAAATAGAGGAAAAATAAGTGGATTTTGAGTAAATTAAAGTTAGATCCCCCTTTTTTAGTATCTAAATTTTAACCATGCATGGTTGGTTCTCACAGTTAAAAAAACTCTACCCCAACCATGTTCCATCCACCACCTCCCAACACCCTTCTCATGGTTGGATCAAAATGTTTGACCGAACATTTTCCAACCATGTTTTTCCATCTGTTATACATTTCGCTATTACACCTACGTGGATGCATGATTTTTCAAAACCGTTCTCCAAAGTGTGTGCCTGCATAGAGCCCAATGCCCCTCCTTACACAGCTTCCTATAAGAGTTACTTAGTTTCTACTAACTATTATCAAAGAGTTCACCTCTATAAAATCCCTAAAAATATTTCATAAATTCTCCAAAACCTCCCAAACTTCACTGAAACACTTTACATACTGAAAATACAAAAATAAGGATTTCTTACTTGAAACTGGAGATGCTATGGAGCCAAACATCTAGATGAGGTATTCATCGATGGTTAATTTAATTAAAATAGATAATTAAATTTATTTATTTTATTTCAAATGCCCGGATCAAAATCCCTCTATAAGTACCCAATTATAGAAGATCTCTTGGCTTAGATACATAAACCTGGGATAACTAAGAGGATTATTAGACTTTCTTCATTGGTAGATCGAGATTAAAAAAATAAGGGTGATTAGATCGTGTTGGATCGAGAGGCAGTGAACATAGTGGGATTTATCCGTTGTTGGAGAAAACAATATTCACCAATGATTGATCCAATTTGAGCTAGGAATCATAAATTTAATTTTTCATCCTTTCTATTAAATTATTAAATAATGTATTTTATCTGAAATATTTTATATTAGTGATCACACATTATTCATATGAACATGATATCTGAATTACATTGTTTATTTAAATTTATTATTATTATACCATGCTATCACCTTGAATATTCTGTTTGCATGATTTTTGGAAAAGATCTCTTAGAAAATGATGGATACACCTTTTTTCTTTTTATATACACCACCCATTCTTCTTATTCTTCATCATTGGGATATGATGTCATGATTCGGCATTGTCAGGGTGGGTTTGAGCTTGATCAAAGCTCCAGATTTGTGTTGGTTGTGTGAATAATGAACAAATTGGTATTTTTAGGATGAATTTGGAAATATTATGAGTAATAATATGTGGATATATGATCCATGAGTAGAGATGGGTGAACAAAGGAACATAGAACATGTAGTGTCTTTATTGGATGACCTGATTATATTTTTTATCCATTGATGATGAGAAACTATGACCAAGAAAATTTTACTTCAATCACAGATGATCAACTAGAGAGATTTGCAGGGACGAGTGAGGATATTGAAACCATGTGAAGGTTATATAATTTATATGAAAAAACAAAGTAAAAAATGATGTAGTATAGAAGAAAACACACCATGTACTTACTTTTTTGTAGGGGGAATGATTTCCAGCTGAGGTAAGGATCACACACTGTGTGGCCAGATCCACACATTGTGTGACCCTATAGGGGTTGTCAAGTCATGTGACTCTTGGAACATGTTTATGACTCCATGTGAGATGAAACATTGTGTACTTTTCGATTACATGAGAACAAATAAACACCCTAGAGTATCTAGGGACACAACTAGGTACACGAGCATATACTGAAGTACACTGGCATGACTCGAAGAACACAGGTATGCCTCAAGTGGATGAGACATTCCATGTATAACTCATACACTCTATTTAGTATGAAATGTATCCAAAAGGAATGTCTATATGAGAACTTGGAAATAATATTATGTGGGTTCACCCACCGCGTGGGCCCCTATACATGTTGTATATTCCCTTTAGAAACTTTTTCCTCTCATATCACCTTATTTGGGACTTGAAT
This sequence comes from Viscum album, assembly GCA_963277665.1. Lineage (NCBI taxonomy): Eukaryota > Viridiplantae > Streptophyta > Magnoliopsida > Santalales > Viscaceae > Viscum > Viscum album. Next base: position 1,089,588,443 of record OY728160.1, read on the forward strand.
TTCAGACAACAAGTAGCCTATCCTTAGTGTTTTTCCATACAGAACATGATGGTGGACTTTATTGTGGAATAGGAGATACAATGTGAGATATAATATGTATAATTATTCTTTAGTAGATTAATGATTAAGGCATTGATCTGGGCAAGATTGTCAGAGTGATGATAGGGTTGACAGTCCCCTGTCACACCAGGATGTCGGCCCCCCATACTATTTATACATATAGAGATAGTAATCACCTAAATTTGGAAATGATCATATATCTATGGATTAGTACTACCCCATCTTTGAGTTTTGGTGGCATGAAGTTCCTCCATGACAGTTGTGACTCCCTCAAATGTAGAGTAAAATAGCGAGGAGCGGGACCCTCTACATTGATTATAGTGTTGTTTCAATTGATTTTGAGCATCAAAGATGGAATTTTGGAGCTATAGGTAGACTCATCGACATTGTATGGGCTATGATATAGATATCCCATTTCTCTCACATCAAGGTTTCATTATGAGAATATATATATGGTGGGTTTTGTTTCCCTCTTACTTTCAATTGATCTGACCTTTTTCTATCTCTCTATGTATCCATTTTTTGGTTTTTTGGGTAACTTACTAGTTATGTATATTCTTACCCCTGCATGGGTTTTTCTTAAATGTGTCATATCTTATAAATCTTAAGGAAATATCAATGGTTACTTTGGTGTAGCATAGGTATACTTTCGTGAATTGACCACATAAAGTGTTCAAGACTTTGAGATCAGGACACTAGTACAAAAACACTTTTTACGTCCGTTTTTTAGCCTTTTAACATCAGTTTTGAGATGACGTCTTTGCGAAAAATGTTATAAATATGTTTTTTATGATTTTTTACATCATTTCTTTAAAAAATGAAATTATATACCATCCTTTTTACTAAAAAACAACATTAAAAATATATTTTTCATGTTGTTTTTTTAAAAACTAACACTAAAAGTCATTTTAAATCATTTTTTAAAAAATCGAAGTTAAAAGTCATTTTTAACATCATTTTTTTTAAAAAAATGTAAAAAATGTTTATTATCTTGTAGATAATTTCCTAATATTTAATTTTATAGGTTGTAGAGCTCAAATGGAGTTATGGATGAAAATTTACGACCATCATAAGTTTGATATATTTATTTCCAAGGAAAGATTGAATGAGCCAACCAAAGCATCATCTTAGAATTTTAGAATCCAAAGGAGGTTTTGTAGTTTTACTATGATATGCGACATTATTATTTATTAAAATAAAATAATAATCATTAAATGGTATATAAATTAATAAAATTAATCATAAAAAACATAAATCATTGAAAAATAATTACAAATACCTTGATGAGATCATGGAAAGAAGAAATAGTGGATTCACATTGAAGATCAAAAGAGTCGAGTCAATGGAACGATGATGGTTGAAATAAATTGTCATTAAATTATGATATGAGTATAATGGAAAATAAAATTGAGATGGTAAAATAAAATATGGTATTAAATATTTTAGGCAGAAATGAAATTTTTTTATGTCGCGTTGTAAAAAGAAATGAAATTCCACATTTGCGGGATATTAAAATTATATTTCAAGTCGGTTTTATGATAAACATCATGAAAAGATATTATAATTTTCACTGATTTTTAACATTTTCTATGTAAGAATGGATGTGAAAATTCAGTTTTCATGACTTTTTCATGTCAGTTCTAAATAAACTATGTGAAAAATCAATTTTTCATGTCGGTTCTTTTATAAATGATGTTAAGGGGAATTTTTCATGTCTGTTTTCAAATAACCAATGTGAAAAATGTTTAAAAAGATGTAGTTAATTTCCCACGATTCGATTTTACTAGTCTTGGAGCTCAAACAGAGTTACAGATCAAAACGGTTGTCCATCAGAAGTTGGCCTTTTCTAAGGATTCATTTAGAGATGACCAACTTCCCATGAATTTTGATACGTAACTCCGTTTGAGCTTTGAGACCAGTTAAATCGAAGATGGGGAAATGAAATACATGTTACTAAAAAAATTTCACATTATTTTTTAAATATCCAATGTAAAATATTCCTTTTAACATTGGTTATTAAATATCCAATGTAAAAAATTGATTTTTTCATCAGTTATTTAGAAGTGACGTGAAGAAGTCATGAAAATTTATTTTTCATATCGGTTCTTATGTATCTAACATGAAAAATAATATAAAATGAATTTTCATGTCGGTTATATAATCAGAGATATGAAAAATAAATTTTTTGACATTTTCACATCAGTTCTAAAAAACCGATGTGAAAAAGGTGACATTAAAAATAGTTTTTGTACTAGTGGGAGCCAGACTATCTCAGTATTCATTTATTCAAGTTACTTTGAATTCAGTGCTTCATTTATTATTTGAAATTCGGTTTTCCCCATTAATTTTGTCTATGTTTTTGTACTATATTTTATTTTTATAGAGGTTATTACATGGATGTTTACACTCAAAATTTTAGTGTCTTTTTATATTCTTTTGTAATTTTTTATGGTGATGGTTGGGTACATGAGTACATGTATGTAAGAACCTAGGTTTTTTTATGAGGTACCATTCATTTTATTTTCAGTTTGAATACCTTGTTATGGCCTTATGTAAGTGTTTAACTTTATCACGGGTGTTCTGGAGGTGTCTGGGGCTTGTTCAGAGAACCGAACCAAGTTTTGAGCTGAAAATGACTTGGCACAGCGTTTGCACATAGCCTGCGCATGGTTAGTCAAAACTATGTGAGAGGTCTAAAAAGTTGTAGGTTATAAAAAGACAGTTTCACATGGCTTGTGCATGGTTAGTCAAACCGTGTGGGTTAACTGTGTGAAGGGCCCCTTTTTATACACTGAGGTGCTCACAGTTTACGTACGGTTTGGGAAACCATGCGGGTAAACCGTGCAACCCTGTTGTTTTGGTTTTTTTAGATTTTTTAATTAAAATATATTTTATTTTTAAATCCAATTTGGATTTTTCTGCTCCCATGCACATCAGCTCCATGGATATCTCCTTTGAGGTTCCCAATATAGGCTTTGAACCATACTATCCATCTGATCGCCATTTTGATCGCCAATCGTCTCATCGGATCCACAATGATAAGTCCCCAATTCCTTTTTAGCCTTTCCTAATTCTTCAGAACAATGACTACACTATTTCAAAATTGGCTCAAATGCCCTATTATTCCATTCTTAACCCATTCTTCAGATTTCTTCCAAACTCGGACAAATCAAGACATGATACTGGATGAACTATCTACTAACGAGGTGAGGTAGGTGGTGTATACTTTCTTTCAGATTTTCTTGGTTTTTTTCGAGCCTTCATCCATTAGGCCATCCGTCGAACATTCTAGTGATGTCTCATTTTTGAGTGATTAGATTTTATTAGCTGTAGTTGGACCTAGTGAGGTTGACCATAGGTCCCATTGAGGTGCGTTGGCACCTGTTGCTCATTTAGAGGTCACCCGAGGAGTGTGCCTTAAGGAAATAGATTTTTTATACCTATTTAAACCATCCAAGGTGTGTGTGCATGTGCTTTTCTAGTTAGAGGAATCCCTTATATGCCTTGATAGCTTGAATAACCTATTTAGGAGATGTACTTCCTCGTTTCTTAATGAAAATCATGATATTCCTTAACCGTTTTGAAATTTTGATATTTTAAATGGATGATATGAGTGGGTATACCTATACGAAAATTCTAATGGCATGTTAAATGGTTTATATGGGAGTGTAGGCCTATATGGTTGTTTGATAAATGGTTTTCATGAGTGGGTATACTCATGGATTGTGCTTGTTGATGTGAGTGGGTATACTCACATGTTTATGAATGTTAAATTTTAATGCTTTAATGATTGAATGAATGGTTTGATAGATGCCTTGGACTATTCTCCATGGATCTAGAATTCTATAGTGGATGCCTTGGGTTGACTGTACCCCTTGGGTCTTGATTCCGTGGGATGCCTCGGGCCTTTCTACCTCATGTATCCAGTTTGATTGGGATCATATAGGACTTGATATTCCCATATTCCTAGGACCCAAACTAGTCCCTTACCAAGTTTCCCCCAGGGATTCCCATAGGACTTTATGGGATTCCTTGGACATGATCCTTGGATCTGGACCTCTGTGGTCTAGATATATTATATGGATGCCTTGGTCTGATGACACCGTGGAACTATCTCATGAGGTCTACTCTTCACTATACTTTGTGGTCGAGAGATGATACTTTCACTATTTGGTGTGGCTGTGGTTTACTTGATTTCTTTATAAATCATGGTTGTGGATTTATTGATACAAATGGATGTATCACATGATTATATGACTTTCATGTTTGCATGGTTATAAATTCTTTTTTAGGATTTGAATATCTTTTTTAGTTATCCTTGAGAGCTGTTTGGTTTTACTTAGTGTAGTAGACTTATGCCACGTGTATTCACTTTACTTTGTTGTTTTTTAACACTTGTGAGAACTTTTGTAGAATTGATGTTAGAACTATATAGAACTGGGTGGTTTCCTGCTGGGATGTTTATCTCACACACTGTTTGGGCCTCCTCAGGGACCCAAACAGATTATATGGTTGTAGGTGATGATAGGGTAAATTTCCCCAGTAAAAGTTTTTGATTGTGGATTTTGAGAAGGGGAGAATAGGACTAAGATGAGGCTTGCCATTATAGGATACCTTTTTGGTATTTTGTTCTTTTTGGGACTTTTACTGTACTATATTTACATGTATCTATTTGGTTTCTTTCTAGGTACTTATACCATCTAAATCATTTTGTATATGAGACTCTTCTGGTTATTGATTTGTATTCCTATCTTGTCTTAATTTTAGCTGTCTGCTGTTTATTTGACCTCATCTATTTATTATATGTTTGACTTCTACTCTGATACTCTGGTAATGAGGGTATAGTCCCCCCATCAACTCACCTAGGACCTCACTACTAGTCAGAAGCCTTTGGAATTTGGGGATATACTATTGACACCATGTGGCCAACCGGGCTCGGGGAACCCCAAGGTGGCATCCGGGTATGGGAAGTTACAATGTTGTATCAGAGGAGCTTTTCTGGTTTGACTTAATATTTGGAGACATTAGATAGGGATAGGAAGGAAAAAGAATTTGGTAATAAAATGCGCCTAGAAGTAGCTACCCCGTGTACAAGGAAAATCCAAATTACCTCAAATTGAGTTTTTATTTTCTAGATTTTGACTATTACAGTTGATTCGATTTCACCTTTAGGTGATGCAATTGATTTTTTATACTACTATTGATGCAATTGTGGGTTCCATTTTAGTTGAAACCCGATGAGATGAGGGTGTGCCATCTCATGCATCATATAGAAAGTTACTAGAATCATATTCCATGCATTATTCCATTCCATCAAGATTGAATTAGATATTCCATGATGTTGTGATAATTTATGTGATAGTTATGCCTGCTGTTGTGATGGTTGGGTGCAGTAGATAAAGGTGTAACGTCATCTTTTAATTATTAAGGAGTACATACCCTTATAAAATTTGAAATGATGCACCAATGGAATGTAAATTCATAAATGAACTTGTTACATATATGGTTTGAATTGGATCTATGTTTTGGGTTCATGCGGTGTTATGGGACCTCATGGATTTGGAAATCGGTAAAACCATGGTGTAATTTTCTGAATAACTGAATGTGAAATGGAAATGGAAACTTGAACTATTGGACATAGACTTGATCTAGACCTGTCTTTTGAGTGGGAAAGGGGAATATTTTTTAGTGGTTCATTGGATATTATTTATACAGTCCCAGATTTCAGATTTGGCTATGCGTTAAATTGGTTTCTTAGACTATTTTGACATGTCCTACTCTTTTGATCTTTTTGCTTGATGTTGTTCTCTCATGAGGTGTGAGTTTGGAATTTTAGAGACATGCCACCATGATGACCTCTAGTGGTACACCGCGATGGAGGCGATGACCATACTTCAGAGATGGTGGGATAAGGGATACTAGTTGATTCTTATATAGTGCCAGCTGAAGCACCTAGGACTATCCAAGACATAATTGTTGAGGCACAATTTTGCGAAGGTTTATTTAACTCTATGCAAACTTTCCATGGAGCACCACAACTAGCCTTGACTATGTCTGAGCTGACCCGAGTGTTCCAGCAGTAGCATCCTCCCACATTTTTAGGAGATGGTGGACCTCAGTCTAAAGATCTATGGCTAGAGACTATATTATGGATTTTTGATCACCTGGAGACACCTCCAGAGCGGAGGGTTATGATCGCAATGTATATGCTACGTGGAGAAGCAAAGCACTGGTAAGATGTCTTAAACCAGGATGATGGGTTGCGTGATATGGGTTGGAGTGAATTTCAAACCCACTTCTATGACTAATTTTACCCCGAAACTCTATGAGTAGAGCGGTCTACCGAGTTTATGCATCTGGATCAGGGTACAATGATATTTATGGAATACTCATCATGCTTTATAGAGTCGTAGTGTTTTGCGCCGATGTGTCTTACTGATGAGTTGTCAAGGGAGAGGTGCTTTGAGGAAGTTCTTAGACATGATATCAGATCTCAGGTCAATTTTTTTTTGTTTCCTTCTATCATTGAGATTGTGAATCAGGCACTGATTACAAAGTGAAACCCGAGGTAAGCTGGTGGTACGAAATAAGTGAGTGTTGTTTCTCACACCAGTGGATCTACGTCTTCTGGATGTAAATGCCTCTTTGAGGCTTCCTACGACATGAGTGTTAGTTAGTCTATGGGTGCAGGTAGCTTGGTGTTTTTACATTAGCGTGTTAGGAGAGTCCACATGAAAAATTAGTGTGACGAAAACCTAGTCGAGTGCCGAAATTGCGGCAGGATGGGGAACATGAAGTGATTATGTAGGACCTTCCCTCTAGATGCGAGTGGCAGGGGGTCAGCTCCAACATCAGGTTCAAGAGAAGGTTCTTCATCTCTGCATTGGGCTAGGAGCTGGAGTAGTGAAGACTCGTATGGCTTGGGAAGTGGTGGTTGTTGACATGGTATCCAAACACTAAGTTCATAGAGAAATCAGGGTGGATCAGCTCAGGCAGCCATGCAGGGTCACAGGGCCATGGTTCAGGCCAGACTTATGTTGTGCAATAGACCCAACATGATCAAGATCCCAACCTATCTACAGTGAGAGGTATGATATTAGTATCTTCTATTATTTCATCTTCCATTTTTGATATAGGTTCCTCTCAAAGTTTTACCTTCGCACGAGTGGTAAAAATACATGGGCTTGTGGTTTTGATTTTTAAGGCTGTTTTGATGCTAGAAACATTGTTTGGTGTTAGAATTGGTGATGTATTCTAGTTTATGGAGTTTCACCTTGAGGTTGGTGGGTTCTACATTATCTGGGATATTTATGTTCTTGAGATGACAGTGTTTGACATCATTCTATGAATGGACAGGCTTGTGGATTATCAAGTGTACGTTTACTACTATCAATAAAGGGTGACTTTCACATCATCAAAGGGTGAATTGTTTATTCATAGGGGTGAATGGGATGTACAAGAGAGTAGAGATGGACCCAAGCATCGTGGGTGGGTGGGATGAAAAACCAGATTTTTAGTTTGTTTCTAGATTATCAGAGAGTGAGTCAAAAGGACTATCCTCTAGTGGTTGAGCTCTTCAGGGATGTCTTTCCCAACCACTTTTATAGTTTACCTCCTAATATAGAGGTGGAGTTCTCCATAGAGATATTTCTAGGAGCTGCGCTAGTATCTGTTCCTCCTTACAAGATGGCTATGATAGAGTTGTAGGAGCTTAAGAGGTATCTAGAGGATCTGGAGGTAAAGGGGTTTATCCAAACCAATACTTCTCTGTGGGTTTCTCCTGTCCTTTTTGCGAAAAGGGTAGACATAAATCTTAGTATATGTTTAGATTATCAGAAACTGAACTACATGATAGTTAAAAACAAATATCCTTTTTCATAGATAGATGACATGTTTGATCAGTATTGAGGAGCTCGAGTGTTCTGGAAGATCTACTTGAGGTCAGGATATCACCAGGTGCGTGTTCGACCTACATACATACCTTGTAAAAAAATTTCTAGTAGGTATGGGTTATACAAGTATCTGGTTATACCATTTGGTCTCACAAACACATAAAAAATTTTCATCACTTTTATAAACTGAGTGTTCCATCATTATTTAGATTCTTTTGTGGTGGTTTTCATGGAAGATATCTCGGTGTATTCTCAGAATTGACACAACCATGCCAAGAACCTTGACATCATTTTGAATTCACTAATAGAGCATCAGTTATATGAAAATACCTCAAATTTCTACTTTTGGATGGATCATATTCACTTCCTAGGTCACATCATCTTATAGGAAGGAGTGTTAGTGGACCTAGAGAAGGTGACAACTGTAGTTTCCTGGGAACATCACAAGAACGGTTTTGACATATGAAGTTTTTTGGGGCTAGCTGGTTACTACAATAGTTTTATACATGACTTATCATGCTTAATAGTGCCATTGATAGGCTTTAATAAGAAGTGTGTGAAGTTTGTGTGGTCAGAATCTAGTGGAAAAACCTTTTAGGAGATGGAATGGAGGTTGACATCAACACCAGTCTAGATATTTCCAAAGTAGGGAAAGAGAAACATGGTGTACTATGACACTTCATGAATTGGGCTGGCAGTGGTGTTGATTTAGGGAGATCAATTCATGGAATATGGGTATCAGCAGTAAAGGCCTCACGAGAAGAAATATCCTACACACAATCTCGAGTTAGTTATTGTTGTTCATGTATTACGTTATTGGAGGAAGTATTTACTAGGAGAGTTTTTTGGGGTGTACACAGATCACAAAATCATCTAGTATATCTTTATGCAGCATGATCTAAATTTGATCCAGTGAAGGTGGGTGGAGTATCTATAGTCCTTTCAATTAGATCTTGCCTATATTCCTGGAAAGGGAAATATAGTGGCCGATGCACTGAGTAAGAGGACTCAGATATAGACAGTGCAGTAGACCAGTTACAAGTGGATGATTATGGTGTTGTTTTCTGAGATGCATCTGGAGGTTCAATATAGAAAGGGATAAACTTTTCATTCATCCTTACCTATTACCTCTACCCTAATGGATAGATTTTGGATGAGGAAGCTATTGGATTTAGAAGGCCCAGTTCTACGGGGAGGTGTGGCTGGTGATGACCCTCCTCCTGCTTGGATGGTAAGAAATGATGAGATCCTGAGTATTCATGGATGTGTTTGGTTTTAGGTGGATATACGTGAGGAGCTGATGTAGGAGTTTCATCCTCCGGATTGGGCATTGCATCTTGGGGTAACCAATATGTACTGTGACATGAGACATCAGTATGGGTGGCCAAGAATTAAGAGAGAGGTAGCTGGTTTTGTTACTAGGTGTTCCACTAATCAGCAGGTGAAGGCAAAACATCAACGACCAGCTAAGCTTTTACAACGGTTACCTATCCTGAAGTGGAAATGGGATGATTCAACAATGGATTTTGTGATGGGTTTTCCGAGGTAACCTCAAGGTAATGATGATATGTGGGTTGTATTTATAAGCTAATGAAGGTCACACATTTCTTTCCAATCAAGGAGACCTTCAGTGCTGATGATATTGGAAAGTTTAATATTTGAGAGGTGTTATGACTACATGGGGTCCCACACACTATCATTTCATATAGGGACACCCACTTTATGCCTCATTTATGCAGAGTTTTCAGAGGGCTCTGGGTACACCATTGCTTCTGAGAACAATATACCACCATCAGACTGATGGCCAATCAGAGCGTATGATACAGGTGCTATAGGACATGCTGTGAGCATGCGTCCTAGATTTTGGGGGCTCTTGGGATAGTCACATCCCCCTATTTGATTTATCCTACAATAACAATTACAAAGAAACGATATAGATGGATCGTATGAGGCTTTATTCATTAGGCCATTTCTCTCTCCCATGTGCTGGTTAGAGGAAGGAGAGGAAACATTACTAGAAACATGTTTCATTCAGGAGACTTCTTAGTAGGTCCAGATGATTTAGAAGAATATGGATACTAAAATGTCTCACTAGAAATAATACACTGATTTCCATAGATTCCCTATAGATTTCATGGTCGGGGATCAAGTTTTATTATGTGTTTCACTGAGGTTGGGACATAGGTGGATCATGAGATAGGTTAAACTTTCACTGAGATATGTTGGGATGTTTGAGATTCTAGAGAGATTTGGGTTAGTTTCCTATCAGTTTTAGTTACCTTAGAAGTATCAATACATGCACGAAATATTCCATGTATCTCAGCTGTGCCACTGTCACTCAGACACATATCACATTTTTCAGCCTCAGGAGGTTGAGTTGTGGGTTGATGCACCCTTTGAGGATCATCCTATTCATATAGTTGATAGGGGAACAAAGGTTTTCTGAGGCCGATCAGTTCCTCTAGTATTGGTTCTGTGGAAACATGACCGTTTATAGGATGAGACTTGGGAGAGTGAGGCTAACGTATGTGCTTAGTGAGAGGAGTTTTTCTAAGATGAGTCTTGATCACCCTTCTGAGATAAATTCAAGGATGAATTTCTATAAGGGGGTATGATTGTAAGAGACCAAGTTTTTGTACGAGTTAATGTTCCTTTTTTTCAATTTGAATGCCTTTTTATGGCCTTATGTAAGTGTTTAACTTGATCACCAGTGTTTTAGAGGTGTATGGGGCTTGTTCAGAGACCAGAACAATGTTTTGGACTGAAAATGACATGGCGCACGGTATGTGCACAACCAGTTCATGGTTAGTCCAAACTGTGCGAGAGGTCTGAAAATTTGTAGGTTCTTAACAAAAAATTTCCCACGTCTTTCACATGGTTAGTAAAACCATTTGGGGTAACCGTGTGAAGGGCCCCTTTCTAGACAGTGAGGTGCACACAGTTTACACATAGTTTGGGAAACTGTGTGGGTAAATTGTTCAACCCTTTTAGGTTGTTTTTTAAAATTTTAAATTAAAATAATTTTTCTTTTAAAACCCAATTTGGGGTTTTCTTCTCCCACACATAGAAGCTCTGTGGATCTCTCATTTTAGGGGCCTAAAATAGTATTTGAGCCTTACTATCCGTCTAATCTCTGTTTTGATCGCTGATCATCTAATCAGATTCGCAACATTAAGTCCTCGATTCCTTTTTAGAAATTCTTGATTCTTTATAACAACAACTGTTCTATTTGGAGTCAGGATTATATGACATAATATTATGATCTTCGTCTGTTCTGCAGATTTCATCCAAACCAGGACGAATCAAGACTTGATACTATACAAGCTGTCTACTACTGAGGTGATGTAGGTGTTCTATACATTCCTTTTCTTTTTCTTAGTGTTTCTAGGAATTCTTCTATTATGTCATCCGTCAAAATTTATGATGAGGTCTCATTTTTGAGAGATTATCATTTAGTAGCTTTAGTTTGACCTGGTGAGGTTGACCATAGGTCCCGTTTGGGTGTCTTGGCACTCGTTTCTCATTTTGAGGTCACCCATGGGGTGCGCCTTAAGGAAATAGCTTGTTAATGCCTGTTTAAACCACCCAAGGGGTGTATTATTGTGATTTCCTAGTTAGAGGATTCCCTTAAATGCCTTGATATCATGAATAACCTATGTAGGAGATGTATTACCTCCTTTTTAATGAATATCATGTTATTCCTTAATTGTTTTGATAATTTTGTATTTCAAATTGATGATATGGGTGGGTATACCTATATGAAAATGATAATGGCATGTTAAATGGTTTATATGGGAGGCTAGGCCCATATGGATGTTTGATAAATGGTTTTCATGAGTGGGTATACCCATATATTGTTCTTGTTGATGTGTGTGGGTATGCTCACATGTTTATGAATGTTTAATTTGAATGATTGAATGCTTGAATGAATGGTTTTATAGATGCATTGGACTGATCTCCATGGATCAAGAATGTGGTAGTGTACGCATTGGGTTGACTCTGCACCTTGGGTATTGATTCCATGGGATGCCTCGGTCCTTGCTACCCCATGGATCTGGATTTCTTAGGCTTGCGTAGGACATTCAATTTCTATGCTCCTAGGACCCCAACCAGTTATTAACTGAGTTTCCACCAGGGATGCCCATGGGACTCTATGGTATTTATTGGACAAGCTCCATGGATTGGGATCTCTCTGGTCTTGATATATTATATGGATGCCTTGGTCTAATAACAACTTGTATCTTTCCCATGAGGTCTTATATTCACTCGACGGCGTGGCCGTGAGATGCTACTTTCACTATACATCATGGTCATTGTTTACTTCACTTCTCTATATAGCGTGGATGTAGATTTATTGATACAAATGGATGTATGGAATAACTACATTACTTGCATGTTTACTTGGTTATAAATGCCTTTTTAGGAGTTGGCTCTCTTTTCCAGGTAGCCTTGAGGGTAGTTTGGTTTTACTTAGTGTAGTAGAATTATTCCATGGACATTCATTTTACTGGTTGTTTACACTTTCTAGAACTTTTGTAGAATTTATGTTAGAACTATATAGAATTGAGTGGTTGCCTACTGGGATGTTTATCTCACAGCCTGTTTGGTCCTCCTCGGGGACCCAAACAAATTATATGATTTCAGGTGATGATAGGAGCAAGCACCCTAGTACAAGTTGTGGACTGTGGGTTTGGAGCAGGGGAGCATATGACCAAGCTAGGTCTTGAGATGCTGTGATACCTTTTTGGTTTTTTTTCTTTTTGGGAAATGTACTGTACTATATTTCCAAGTAAATTTTTGGATACTTTTTAGATTCTTGTACCGTATGCATCATTTTGTATATGAGACTCTTCTGGCTATTGATATGTATTCCTATCTTTCCTTGCATTTATCTACTATTTATTATGCTTCCCCTATTTATTATTTGTTTGAATTATACTATGATACCCTAGTAATGATGGAATAGTCTCCCCACTAACTCACCTAGTCACTCTCTACTAGTCGGCTGCCTCTGGAGTTTGCGGAGATGCACCTGAGCCCATGTGGCCAGACGAGCTCGGGGATCGATGAGTTGGAATCCAGGTCCGGGTCCTTAAAATGTACATTAGGAAAAGGCCTCCCATTTCATTTATTCCTTATTGGAACATGTTTCCAACACCTAGATTATTAGTGGTAGGCTTGGAGTCATACCGACTCAACCTTCTTCCAGCTAGAAAGACCCGTATGGGTTATGTCATTACAGAGTATTATCAGAGAATTTCATTACTTATGATAGTGTTTGGATTTTTCCCCTTTCAAGGAATTGGTTGAGACTTAGGGAAATATTGTTAGAGTTTCTAGATTATAGGTTTTTGTAAAGGGAACTCAGTTTCAGTGTGGAAGATGATGTATCTATACTCCAGGACTCTGACTACCTTTTTGTAGACTCGGTATACCGAGAAAATAGTTGTATAGAAAAAATGGTACATGAATCATATTATATATAATTATTTTACTTTTAATCTTGAGTAATATCCCTATATATACTATATAACCATGGTATGTCTTGATAACTTTACATATGTATATGTGATGACATAAATCTTTTATTTCAAGGTGTTTTCATGATAATTATTGATTGAACGTTGATTCCTTACTTTAGGGGCCTATTCTTGATTTGTTTCCTCTAGGAAGGCACATAATAGTGGTACCATCTATTGAGTAGCACATGGACCAAACTATAATGGATTAAGAAGATGATAATCTGCATGTTGAGTATTGGATGGATCTAGATGGAATAGATGATGGTATAAACATTCTTAGTGTGTTATGCGATATCCAATGATAGATATCATTAAGGTTTACAGTGAGCCTGAACCTCAGGAAGAGGATGATTGGCTCAATATAGTGGTATAGATATATCAGATATTGAGGAAACCAACTGATTAGATTGAAATTATTATGAAAAATCTTATCCATGTAGTATTTGTTGTTTCTGGTGGTAATGGAAGATGACACACATATTTTTCTTATGCATTGCCAGTTTAGGATTTAGAGACTGCCAAATTGTTTTGGTGATATAAACCTCCACTATCAGGCGGTAGAGGACTAGAATGAGCCTGTGGTGTAAAATCATTCCTTGGATATGACATCTCTTAATTGAAGTCTTGGAGGGAATACTTATATAGGGTGACACAAATAATCATTATAACCATGTGATAATGATGATATACCAAACTTCAGGCATGCATGGAAGATGGGTATTTTCCCCAAGAGACGCATCCATTTGACGTGATCCAAAACCATGAAGGCAAGACAATTTCACCCAAAGTGGATAGTTTCAAGTTTTGGAGGATGCGTTTCTATGAATTGTATGTTAGAGGTAATTTTTACAGGGTAAGGCACCAGCTCAGGCCCTGGTTAAGGAGGACAGACACATAAGGGGAATGGTGTCTTTGAGCAGTTGAGGCTCACGACCCTGAGGATCTAGGAGTGATCAAGGTACAACATGTGTATTATACAATCTAGTTCCAGTTTTGGTATGTGGTCTAGAGACACTTTCCATGGACACAACCACTTTTGGAGTCCTAGATATAATATTAGAGCTTTTTTAACCATTGTTCTCAAGACTCCCTTAAAGAGGATCGATGATCAAAACCTTTTACAAAAATCATGACTAGACTCTAGGAGGAGGGAGAGAGCCTTTATTTTGTAATGTCCTGTGAATTTATGTTATGTATCCTGTTAAATTTAATTTTATTGATATTATATGTTGCACACAACACTAAGCTTAAACATACTATTATATACAATTAAATATCATTATTTTAACATGACCGTTATAACTTAGATGTTAATTTGGAGGGAGTGAATAATGTTAAAAAAAATTGAGAAATTTATATATTATACACTTAATCAAATTATTTAACATTAGTAACAATAGATTTTATAGGAAAAAGATAAAAATGAATCTAACCTTACGAATAAAAAACTATATTTTTTCTAAAGGAAGTTTTTCCATCTTTTGGTAGCGCAGTTATTTTAAAAATAAATTTTAACAATTTTATAAATTATAATTAAAACAATAAAGTTATAAATTGAAATATGAATATGAATATTTATTTTGGTTTCATTTTTGGTATTTCTTTGATAAGTTTCTTGTTTTGATGAATAGTAAAAAATACTGAATTTTAATTAAAACTAATTTTTCATCTAAATAATTTATAGTGTTAAATTATATATTTTTGATTTTAAAGAATAATTAGATAATTTTTTTACAATTTCATAAAAAATAATAATTGGAATCAATTTCACATTAAATATTGATATAAAAAAATTTCAATCTTTTGAACATTTTCACTTTAAAAACCCATTTTCTCTTTCTGTTAGTAGGCTTAATATTAAATAAATTTTATGAAATTATGTTTTTTAAATTTTGAAAAATAGATTCGATATTTATAATCGAAAGATAAAAATGTTGTAAATAGTTCCCTTTTTGTTTTGGAAAATATGAGTAGAAAATTTTGTATTTTTTTATTTACCATGATTGAGTCTAGATTAAGTAATTAAGGGTAAAAATAATATGATAAATATTATAAATTAATCCTAATACTTGTAAAAATTTTATTAGAAGATTTAATGTTGACCAAAACCAGCCTTGGGACAATTTTATGGCCCTTTGGATCCACTTTGATGACTTAAAGTCTTTTATAGTATTTTATTCTATGGAAAATAAAATATGTCATACTCATGTTTTTAATAAGTGTTACATTTTTTATATATGGTTATTAAAGATATATATTTAAATATAAATATTAATTAGAAATATAAAATGTTTCTATTCATCAAAATTATTTATTTTTAATATTTAGGGTGGATATAATTAATTTAAAGTCTTGTACAACGATGATGCGGTAATTGTTTAATTAATTGACATATCAAATAAATGTTATTAAAAAAATTAAATAAATTTAATTTGGTATAATTAATGTCATTACTAAATTTTATATATTATATATACATATTAGGGATGTATTAATTTATTTTTTGATGTTATCTTGTTTTTAGGATATTTTTAAAAAGTCAAGTAATGAATATAGTGAAAATTGACACAAATGATGTTTCAAAATAAATAATACATTATTAAATGATATAAAATTAATAAAAAGTTAAAATTGGGCCAACTTATTAGGATAAAGTTTAAAATTACATCCACGACTCATTTAATTTTAGTATTCTATTTTATAGTAACTATATTAGCCTCAAATAGTAAAAACACATGTTGACATAATAAGAGTTAAAGGGTTAAAATAAGGGTTAAAACCAAATGATAAGGGTAAGAATGCAACCTAAAATTTTATAAAAATTATAATATTAATGATATGTAACCTTTATCAGATTAATATAAAATTGGACTACATTAATATAAATTTTTATGAAAATAACTTTTATATTATTTTGATCAATGATAGTTACAAAATGTCCCTCTCTTTGTATTTAATATCATTTATGTGTCCACATAGTGAAAAAACCAAGATATGAATGAAAATAAAAGTAAAGTTTTACCTTAATTAAGTTATTAATATTATTATATATATTTATTTTTAATTTTTAGAAATTATATATTTACCTTAAAGTCTTCAGCAATGCAAATACAATAATTATGTAATTAACAGAAAAATAAATTAATATATTTTAAAATAATTCTTTTTTGATATATATTCGATGTGTTAATGTGTCTAATTAATTTTATAGGTATTTAGGATATATTAGAGACTTCTTTAAAATATTATTTTAGAATTTACATTTTTTGATGTATTTAAAGTAAAATTAAAATAATAGTATCAAATTTGACAATAATGATATTTGATTGAATTATTATTTTATTAAATTTTTAAAAAAAATTAAATAATTAAAAAAGAGATAATATATGGTCTAAAATGTCTTCCCCTATTCATTTATAATCCATTTGTAAGTATTTGGATCTAGAATAGCCTTATAATATTTTAATATTTTGAGGATTTATGAAAGTACCCGTCACCTCATTTATAAAAGAGTACCTCCCCCCTCACTTACTCACACCAATTTGATCCATCTAGATCAAAAAACCCTTCCCATTTCTCCTAAAACAATCTTTTTTATGTTATATAGGTTTTTATCCATTCAAAATACCTACCCTATATCACATAAGAAGATATTAAAGGATATCCAATAAAGAAGAGGCAATCGTTTTCACTAACTCATTCAAGTTAATTTCTTCTTATACTTCATCTTCATGTGTTTTTAACATGATAAGTTAATAAATAAAGTATTATATATATATTTTGGTATGTTATTATTATTTTGGGACAACCATATTCCACCATTTATCTATCCTATGAAAAATGAAAGCACTGCGCGTTCATATGTATATCATACCGTCTCCACCCCATGGTGTAATCCATTTTTAATCACCAATTTACTATGATGGGTATAATGATGGAAATAATATATACATATGATAATTATGAAATTATATTGACTATATAAAATTTAATATATCATCAAATTCTCTACCCAATCCCCAATAAGAGAATGATAGCATCTCTCCTGCATGCGTATGGCCTACCGTCTCCATGATGCGATGTGATTCATTTTCCATATCCAACATTCATGAATGGAAAAAAAAAGTTATTTAATAATTAAATATGAAATTTATAACATTAATATAATTTTTGAGATGTTTTATATATATCATATAACAAATTTCTAAGACTCACACGAAAAAACATGCATAGAAAAGTGAAGCAGTTAACACATGAAACAGGGGTAATAACGAAATATTATTAATAAATGGGTGAAAAGATGATATAATAGGATCATATATGATGACCTAAATATTATTATGGTTCTGGTGTAAATTAATATCCTCCTTTAATCTATTATACAAGATGTTAAAACATGTACAACTGAAAGGAAGTGTGAGGTAAGGTTTTTTCTCATCTCACTTTTATTTATGCAATATATGCCTTATTCATCGCTTATTTATTTTGTGATGTGTACTTATTATTTGATATGTTAGATCATGAATAACTTTAAATTCATTTATTTAATGTTTCATTTGATAATTATTTAATTTTATGGGGATTATGATTCAAATATTTTAAAGTGGAATGTGAAACTTTGATTTAAAAATATATTTTTAAAACAATTATTTGATATATGGGATATTATATGGACATAAAAGACACAGGTTGGGGACCGGTTAATGAGATCCCATCAATGTATCTATATCCTCTTAAGAAAATATTAGTTGGTGAAGAATCCTTCATACATATTTCCAAGTAGAATCTGAGAGATTTTTACCCACAAAAGTAAACTGGAAAGATGATTGATCTTTATAGTAACTATCTAGAGGATATATCTTGACAGTTCAGATGTAAAAAATTAATAATTTCCTTTGTTTTAGTTATTACTATCCAAAGTACTTTCACAATGACAAAATCAATAAATGAATTTTCATTATCTGTTTATTGATTACATTGTACTTGTGTTCGTTTATTTACTTTTCTATGTAGATTATGATAATTGATTCAAGTTAGAATCTACTTTACATTACCCTTATTAAGAATTTAAGATCAAACCTTTATAATTTTTTATTTTCCCGCATTTTCCATGAAATTTATTATGACTGATATTCCTAGTTATTCTAGGAGAATAGTGATGTTCTCAAAGATATTTTTTTTTGTATTTTATGTTTAAAATGTAATTGGAATTTCAAATATATATCTAGTTTACCGAGACTAATAAACCATTTGGTCCTTTGTGATAATTTTTCCTATATATTATTTCAATGTAATAAACTAAGTCATTGACACCGTGCTATAGGGGTCCAAGACATTACATAACGGAATATTTACATAGCCAGTGGTGAGACCCAATGATGATGTTCTTATTATGGACTGAGTACCTACTGTCCTTTCCCAGATGACTACTACCAATGAGGGTTGCGATGTACCAGAGGTGGTGGTATGAGATTTTTCTTCTTTGGTGAGAATTAATCCTAGACATAGTAGGATAAGATCATGTGTTGGAGGATATTTTCAATTTCACATTAGTTTTCTAGTATGACCCTTGCACAAAAGAATGCAATGAAATTTTAGTTTCTGATGATGGTGGAGGTGTATTTGGAAGTTCTTCTTGAGGATTTTATTGGATTTCTTCACATATAGATTTATATTATGCTTGGTCTTACACTAGGGATGAAATGATATATATGATAGCATATCTGATGACCCCATGTAGCTCTAGGAGATGAGGGTGTAGTTGGAGGACCTTTGAGAGAAGGGTTTCATCAGACCCAGTTTGTCTCACTGAGTAACTCTAATTATTTAATGAAAGTGGTGGATGGGATATTGCAGATTGTATTTGGTTATAATCACCTAAAATAGCTAATTATAAAGAACAATTACCACATTCTAAGGATTTGTGACCACTTTGATTAATTATGAGGCATGAGTTGGTTGTCAAATATCGATCTCAGGTCCAACTACCACCAGTTGAGTGTTGGTAAGGATGATATTCCATATACAACATTCTGATGTCACTATGGACACTATGAGTTCCTTATGATTCCTTTCAATGTGATGAATTTCCCCACCTTTTTATGGATTTTTTAACCTATATCGTCCAAACATACTTGTACCAATTTTTTATTGTCTTCCATGATGACATACTGATTTACTCCATGTCAGAAAAGGTGAATGTAGGGAATTTAGGGATGGTACTAGACACACCCAAGGAGAACTATCTTTATGGAATGCACTCAATGTTAGAATTTTGGATCTACAAGGTTCACCTTTTTGGTAATTTAATATCTAATAATGGTATAGATATGGACCCGATGATGATTGAGCCAATCCTTGCTTGGGAGCCACCTAAGAGTGTGTCAGATGTTTGATGTTTTCTTAGATTGGAGGGGTACTACAAGAGGGTTGTGCCTAGATTTTCCATAGTATTGGCCCCTTTTACCACCCTAACATAGAAAGGGAATGTGTTTATCATGAAAAATATGATTCTGTGATCCTTCAAATAATTGAGGCTCAGGTATACTAGTGCTTCTGTTTCGAGACTACCATAGGGGGGATTGGATTAAGTAGTGTTTTAAAATTATAATAGAGTTAAGATGAAATTTTCCTTGATCTATAGGATGTTTATGATCACATATTGGATGTGTTAGTTGATATCCCATAATAAGAGCAATGCGAATCATGACCTGGAGTTGGAAGAATTATTCTTTGATATAAAGATGAAGATGGACTATCTTCTAGGAGATCACTTTGTTGTCTACTTAGACCATTGAAGTCTCATGTATATATTCATGGAGAGATATATTAACCTAAGGAAAAGAAATTTTAGGGAGTTCCTATAGGAATATGTATTTGAGAAATTTGATACTCCTGGGAAGGGTAACATATTGGAAAATTTCCTTAGTAGGCATTCTTATTCTCACTTAGTGGAGGAGTTATATGAGTAGTTGGCTTCTTTGTTGCTGACCAAGGTGGAGGAAAGGTTTGAAACCATTATTTAGTTAATATTTTGACTCCTCTATATATTTAGTGTGTGATATAGGATTACCTGGAAGACATAGACTGTGAGGCTATACATGACCAGATATCCTCAAGGGATGCACAAGATGGATTCTCTAAAGGTGGGGAGTACATTATCCACTTATAGGGATGGATGGTGGTTCCAGTCACGATGTGAGAGGATGTGATGAGAGTTTCATACTTATTACTTTTATATACATTCCAATGTTTAAATTATGTAAAAGGACCTTCATGGGCCTTTTTTGTGTACTATAATTTGGAGAAGAGTAGCTGAGTTTGTCTCTTGGTGTCTTATATGTCCATAAGTAAAGGTTGAGCACCAGGTTCTGGCAGGCTTGGTTCTGTTTCTTGATAACAAAGAGTGGAAATGGTATGAAATATATATGTTCTCTATGATAGGGATTATGTGGAAAAATATAGACCAAAATCCCATCGAGGTGATATTTTACCAACTTACCAAGTCATTACACTTCCTTTTTATATGGAAGGAAATTTTGGTGACGATTTTGGGGAATTTTTATGTGTAGGAGATCATATGAATCTAAGGGTTACCCTCAATGATTTTTATTGAAGGTGATTCTAGATTCACATCACTATTGTGGATAGGATTTCAAGAGGATTTAGAGACATAGTTTAGGATGAGTACAGTTTGTTTACCCCCAGATAGATGGGAAGTCTGAGCACACTATCCTTGTTTTTGAGGATATGCTGAGGGCTTGTATTTTGGACTTTATCCAGACCTGGCAGGATCACTTTCCCCTAGAAGTGTTTTTTATAATAATAGATATCAGTCTACTATTGGCATGATACCATTCGAGGACATTTATGAGAGACCTTTTAGGTTTCCCTTATACTGGTCTGAGATTACTAAGACATATCTAGTTGGAAAAAAGATGATGCGGGTGATGACATAGAAGGTTTGTGTGATCCATGAGCATTTGAGGATGACTCATTGATGATAAAAATATTATATAGATCGATTTTATAGGCCTTTTGAGTTTTATTAGGGGGAATATGTTTTCTTGAGAGTCTCCCCATGAAGATGATTACATAGATTTATCTAGCTAGGAATGTTATATACAACATTCATAGGGCCTTTTGAGATATTAAAAAGGGTTTATGAGGTCGCTTACCACTTAAACCTACCCCTAAAGTGGGAATGAGTGCATAAAGTCTTGAATGTGTCATAGTTAGGGGGATGTGTTCATTATAATACAAATTTTATCGACTAGGGATATCTGGACCTTTAGGATGGATCCACCTGATCAGAGTTCCTAGTGGTGATCAAGGATTGATAGGAGCGATCTGTTTGAGAATAAACCATTCACTTGGTTCATGGATGTGGTAGTATGAGAGAATTCAAGAGAGATACTATGAGTGAGAGATCTATATGTGGTCTCATCATTCTCATGTTTTTGTTTAAATTGTGATTTTTTAGAGTAAAATACTTAAGTAATAGTGAATTTATTTACTATTTTTTACCATGTAAGAATTTGAAATATGTTAAGAATATTTTTAGAATTTGGAATTGATTCAGAATAGTATTCTGAGGACCAATGAGCTCGGTATTGATATTATAATAATATTAAATATATTAATATATATTTTTGGTAGTTTTCATAAAATTGATGAATAACTCACAAGTGGAGTCTTGGATCATAGATACGAGACTACAATTGGTTTCAGAATGCGGTGTTTACCATAGGTGTGACCTAAGGTTGGTTTGTTCTAGATGTCCAGATGTGGCGCTCATTAGAGGTGCATTAATTTAAAATTAATAATTAAATTTATTTGTTTTTTTTTAAATTACCATGACCCTAATAACACTTTAAAATAAAAAGTATAGAAATTTTCCAAGGTTAGCTGCATAACCCTAGGAGAATTTAGAGGATACTGGGAAATTATTCATTGGTATTTGAAGATCAGCTGATGATGGATGATCGGATTGAGGTTAATCAAGAGGTAGAGAACAGAGTAAGATTTATCCTTTACTGGAGAATGAATTCTTCTCCAATGATCAATCCGATTGGAGGAAGCACTCATCAATTGTGATTTATTTATTTTTTATTATATTATTAAAGAATGGATTTGGTCTACTTTATTTTCCACTGGTGATCACAAATTATTTTCATGATATCGATATGTGAATTAAAGGTTTATGTCAATTTAGTATTTTTATTCCATCTTATCACCATGGATATCTTGTTTTAATGATTTTGGTCTGAGATTTATTGGCCAATGATAGTTACACCTTTTCTTTTTTTCCTTTCCCCCACTCATTCTTCATGTTTTTCATCATTAGAACATGGGGTCATGATTCATCATTACCAAGGTGGGTTTGAGCATGATCAACCCCTAGATTAATGTTGGTTATGTTCATGATGAAAAAATTACTATTTTCATGATATATTAAGATGGATTTTGGGTGATAATTTGGGGATCTAGGATCTACGATAAGTGATGGGAGATAATAGATGCATGAGATGTCTAGAGACTTTAGGGGATAATAATATTATATTTTCTATCCAATGGATCCTAGAAAATGATGACTCAAGGTGTTTTCCTTTGATTATAGGAAATTAAATATAAATATTCATTGGGAAAAGTACAGATATGAAAACCACTTGAAATTTCTGTACTTTCTATGAAAAACTACAGTAAACACTATGTAGTTCAAAAGAACACATGTTGTGTACTTCATTTTCCATCACATATAGGTTTTCTAGATGAGTTAAGGATCACAAACCATGTGGTTGTGTCCGCATGCCGTGTGACTTTACCTAGGAATCCAATCCATGTTTTATCTATATCAAACCTAGGACCCCATTTGGGATAAAACACCATGTACTCTAAGAGTACACATGCACTGGACGACACCTGGGCATGTCCAGGTAAACAGGCATGACTTGAAGTACACATACATGTCTGGAAGCACACAAGAAATCCCTGAGTGGTTGATACACACGAATAATGAACCATACACGTTGTGTAGTATGAATTGGATTTCCAATACATGTTTAGGGGAGAACACAAACAAGTGATGAGGTATGGTGACATGCCGATGGACCACCATACACATCATGTATTCCTTCTAGAAACATTTATATGTCACATATTATTTTGCAGGACTCAGATTTTGGAATGTGATTATTCTATCCTGAGTTGTTTTCCATATATAATGTGATGGTGTCCATTATTATGGAATATGAGATACAATGTGATATGTTTTGAGTATTCATCTTATATGAGAAATACTTGAATGTGGAAGGGATAAATGAAATATCATCAAAGTGATACTAGGGTTGGAACTCGCCTATCATAGTATAGTGTAGTTCCCCAATACACTTTTTACATATAGAGATGGTAGTCCACTACCCAGGGAATAAATCCACTATCTACAGTGTGGTAATCCCCCCATATTCAGGATCTGGAGGTGTACTGGTCCTCTATATGAGTTGTTACTTCCTTGGTTATGGAGAATATTAATAAGGATCAATCCACTCAAAAAAAATTCTAACAAGCTTGCATTTGATACTGGGTATCATAGATGGGATTTTGGAGCTGTAGGTGGACTCATCAACATTGGCTAGGTCTTGAGATGAAGATGCCCTTCCTCTCTCATATAGGATTCATTATGAGTATATATCTATGATGGGTTTTATTTCACTCTTGATTTGTGTTGAGATAAACATTTTTACCCACTATCAACCCATTTTCAGTTTTAGGGCATCCTATTGGGTTTTTATATACACACCCCTTCATTGGATTTTATAGAACATTCTGTGTCTTATGCGGACAATGAAAAATTGGAAGTGAATTTGACGAAGCTAAAAGATACTTGGGTGCATTGAACAAGTGTAGTGGGTGGGACATGGGGATAAGGAGATGATATATCTCAATATTCATTTATTATAGTTGTAGTTTGGTTGGAATATATTTTATGTTTAGGTGTTTATTTTCCCCCTTTCTTTTTGGTTTATGATGTCAGGCTCTGTTATATTTTCCTAGAGGTTATTGAATGCATGTATACACTCTAGTTTTTATTGTATTTTATATTTCTCTTCGCTATTACATGGAGTTGGTTGGTTGAATGAGTACAGGTATATTAGGCGAATGCATCCCATGTCAATTATTATTTTTTATCATTTTTCTGTAACCCCTAGTCTTTTAGAGGTGGTCTTGGGGTTGTAGTAGCTCAACCTTCCACTAGCTAAGTATACCAGGGTGGGTTGGGACATTACACCATGACCATAGTATCCCATATTCAATGGTTACATTATTACATTAATTCACGATATAATTTATCACATCCTAAAGGTCCCAATAGTTCAGTTTTTAGGAAACACTATATACATACTAGAAACTCACATTACAACTGAAAATTTTTAATACAATGTAGAATTTTATTTTATAACACCATTATATCATTTAGAATAAACCTATATATCAATCATAATATAATTCCTATCATAATGGGGAAAGGAAACATCTTAAATGGGTGAGCTCTAATTCTGAGTAAGCGTATGAATACAGTAAAAGATATCATAAAAAATAATGCATAATCAATACGGAAAGGTAAATATCTAAAACACATTCCATTTAATAAATAAAATCAACTTGATGAATAATATGTTAGGAATAAATGATGATCAAATTTTTTTTATAAATAATAACATGATCTTGAAACTTATCCAAGGATATTATAACTCTAAAAATAATAACATGTACATAGATATAATATCCCGTAATGAGGGAATGAATATTTAAAGACTTTATCACTATATATTCAAGGCCATATTCCAAGGAATATGACCTAAATGGGTAAGGTATCAACCAAATACCCAAAGTAGTTTTTCTTATGAGACCTACTGATGCATCAAGAGGCTATAGTGGGCCCCGCTCATTACTTACTATGTCTAATTCATTCCTCATATAAAATTCGAGAAACATAATCATATAATTTTTTATATTAAAAAACTATAATATGAAATAATAATTATTTACCCAATAAATAATTAAAATCAATATGAACATTCATACTGGAAAACTAGCATATTATTGTTAATACTTCCCTTAAGAAATAAACATAATCATAAACCATCTAGAGTACTATTGATAAAGGTATCAAAATATCACATCCCATTCAAACTGATCATAAAAAATCCATAGAAGTAATAAATATGGAATCATTACAACATATTCTCAATTAAATATAAGGTAAAATGAGGGAAATTGTAATTTATGGATAAAAATACCAAAAAAATACCCTTAGAAGCATTATTGAAAAAAACATCCATTTCAATATGAAAATAAAAATTTAAAACTAAAAAGTTACAAAATATGAGGGAAAAAAATTTCTTCAAATGTAACCTCGAAAAAAGGAAAGCTTAAAAAAATTAGTGTTCATGGAAACATGTAATTTCAAGCATTCTATATAAGTTATGAAAAATATTATTTTTATAGTGTTGTTGAAAGCTAAAAAATTCTTCATTTGTAAATTGATAAAAAGATTCCTTACAATCCATTTTGTAAAATTTCAAACTTGGGTAAATATGTCTTTAATTAATCATTTGTATAATTTTAAAAAAATTATTCAATATATTTCTAGAAAACATGGATATTAAAGAAAACGTATTTTCGTACCAAGAGAGAAATAAAGTCAAATTTTCATAAAAAATGTTCAAAGTAATTTTAAGTACGATGGAGAATAAAGAAATAATATTACATGATAAGTTCATTAATAACCATAGGAGAATAAAATTAATGATTTTCTTGAGAGATAGATCATAATATTTCCCTATTATAAACATAGTCATAAAAATCCCGATGAACTAAGAGATTGTAATCGTAAACACTTTACCACTTTGGTATCTTTTGAATCCTAAGACTTATGAAATTTATAAATTCAAATAAAACATTATATAGCATTAATATAAATATATTCATGATATAAAATATCAAGATAGTATTTTATACACCCCAACACACAAATAAGTGATGAATATGACATATGTCTCATGGAATTAAATGCGAGAAAAGAAACCATTACCTTAGGTCCGATTTCCTTCGTACATGCCCTAAAATCCTATGTAGTAAATATAGTTTTAATATAAATATATTAAATAATAATAATCATTTATATTATACTATATATTAATTTATTATTACTTTTTTCTAACCCATTTATTAATCATTAATTATTTAAAACACTATTCTCGGTGACTAATGCATTGTTTTTCACATATTTTTTGGTTTGGTAGTTTCAGTCCTTGTAGTGTGATACTAGTAACATCATCTACAAAATTTTACACATGATATAAATATAATATTTATTCATTATATAATTATTCATCATATCTCATAAATTTTAGAGGTAAAAAATGATTTACACCATTCATGGGGACGGTAGGCCGTATGTACGCATCAACTATGTTTTCATTTTTGTTATGGATGGAAATTAAGAAAGTAAAATAATATTTTAACTTTAAAGAGTCATTATTATATTATATATATATAATCTATTCATTACATACATCCTTATTACCATCCATGCTAAAATCAAATAAAAAACACTTCACATCACTTCGTGGATGCACTAGTCTACATGCACACATGAGTGGCGTCATTGTTTTCCAACAGTTTGGAATGTAAGAAGATAGTTTCAATATTATAATTATAGAAGTATAATTATTTCATAAATATCACACACTCACACACCCACACACACAGATATATATACATACACATATATATATATATATATATATTAAATCCATCATTATATCTAGCTATGAGATGTGGTGTTGAAAAATAAATTACATCGGTTCGTGGGGTGGTAGTCTTCCGTACACATGATCAAAAGTTTTGTTTTCCTTTTGTTGGAGGATGAGATGGATATAGGTAATTAAATAAATATAATAATATATATGTTTATGTTAGTTATTAGTGTTATTATTTAATCATAGTTTAAGGACATTTTATGGAGTTAAAGGATGAAATAAAATAAAATTATTACGGGATATAAACTAGTCATTATGAATATTATTAACCCCATTTTTAATTTTATACAACATTAAAATTCATCTTATATATTTTCTAGAACATTATATAAGAACAAAATCAATTTTTTCGGATAAAAAAGATCTTTTTCAAACAAAATTACATTTTCCACCTTTTGATGGAGCACCCACTTTAAATCTAGATTTTGAAACTTTTATAAGTTCAATTTGATAAAAATAAACTTTTTATTTGGAAGTGGGATATAAAGATTTACTTATGTTTAATGAATAGTGAAAATTACCACATTTTAAGTCAAAAAAACCTTTTTATATAATTTATTTATATTCTTATATTATAATTCTAATTGGTCTTAAAGTGTAATTGGATTATATTTTTATCATATAATTCAGTTTTTGTCATTGGAAGTAATTTCATCTTTAAATTTGACATAAACACATGTCAATCGTTTGATAGTTATTACTTCTTAAAAACCCATTTTTTGGTTTTGACAAAGAGAATTAATTTTAAATTAATTACTAAAAATTATGTGTTTTGAATTTGGAAAAATGGATTCTATATTTGGAATTAGAAGGTCCAAATTTTTCAAATATGCACCTTTTATTTTCAGACATTATGAATAGTAATTTCAGTAATTATTTTATTTATTATGGTTAAATGGGTAAATCTAGTAAATAAAGGTAACAAACTAATATTATAATAATATTAAACTACCCTAAAATGTGTCCTAATCCTATTGTATGAGATATTTCCGACCATGGAAATCCTTGGGTCAATTTTGGGACCCCATGGATTCACTTGGATGTGAAAATGACATTTTATATGAATTAATTTAATGTAAAGGTAATTATAACCTAATCATACATCTTTTACTAAATTGATTTTAATATAGGGTTATATAGATGATCTATATATCTATATATATTCATTATAAATTTAAAAATATTTCCTATATCAAGGTATTTTATTTATAATTTTTAGAAATTAGATAAATATATTTATTTATGACACAATTATGATGTAGTGATTACCACATTAATGAAAGATTCTAATAAATGAATTTATAAAAATAAAAAAAAAGTAATTTGGACATTTTTGTGCCATCCACGAATTTTTTAGATAACATTGAAATATTACAGATTATTTAATGCATTTATTTTGAAAGAATCAGGTTGTTATGAGTTTTTAAAAAAGTCAAGTATGAATAGTATCCAAAATTGACATAATTTATAACTTAAAATATAAAACAATTTATTAAAGGACATTAAATTACTAAAAATCTAGGATTTCTAAAACAATGGTTATTATATAACCCAAATATGTCATAAATAACCTTTTTGGGTCGTTTCACATGATATGGTAATTACATTAACCCACAATGTGTAAATAACATGATATCATGGTAAACTTAAAAATGGTAAAATAAGGGTTCAACCAAAAAGATAATGATAAAACAATATTCAAAACATGTAAAAAAATTAATTGATGAAGGTTATGTGAACTAAAATCATCTTATATTATAAATAAATATTTTTGGACCATTTTGTAATCAAAATTGAATTAATAATACATTAATATTTTGAGAGTTTTCTAAAGTGCCCCTATCCTCTCATATAAAAGGGAACCTCCTCCCTCTACTATTCACTCCATTTTGAGCCTTCAGGCTCGGCCAAACCCTACCCATTTCTCTTCTCAACTTCTATAGTTACCTTCTAGAGGTTCTGGTTTTCTAAAAAGGCCAACTCCAGTGCCCTACGAGGAAATTTAAAAGAGGCATGTCGAGGAAGAGGTAATCTCTTCTACCAAAATTTTCAACTTTCATTCTTCTTCTACTTCCTCATATTTTGTTGTTTAAATATAAAATAAAAACATAAGTATCACTCATATACTGATATGTTATTATAAATATGAAACAACCCTATTTTACCTTCTATCAATCCTACAAAAAATGAAATCACCGTGCATGTGTACGTACGGCTTACCGTCTCCACGCCGATGGTGTAATCTATTTTTCACCACCCCCTTAGTTGGATGGTTATAATGGTGGAAATAATAAATATATATGATTATTATAAAATGATACTAATTCTTATATATTATACACCATCCAATTTAATACCATTCAATAACAATGGGAATGATATCGTTGCTCGTGCGTACGTACAGATTATCGTCTCCAAGACACGATAAGATTCATTCTCCATGTTGATAATTCAAGAATGATTATAAAGTATATATAATAAATTATCATGAAATATATGACATAATAATTCTACTGGATTTATGTGGGTATATATATGTCCTTTATTTACTTCCATTCAATTCAATAAAAAAACTAAAATGGAATTCATGTGTACGTACGACCTTCCGTCTCCATGAACGGTGTATTCCATTTCATTTATCTATCTATTATATATAAATTTATATTATCTCTCTAATATATATATATATATTTATATACTGAATATATATGATATATAAATCATTTTTTACATTCTGGAAGTATGTAAATCATGATATAGGTAACTATTGGTTAGAGTGGATACTCAAGAGGGGGGGGGGGGGGTGAATTGAGTACCAATTAAAATTTCAATTAAAAAAATTATGGTTAAGAAAACCCCCAATTTAAAAACGGCCCAGTTAATTAAGGCAATAGAAATGTAAATGTTGAATTGGTCAACAGGTTTCTCAAAGGGAGATTAATCCTCATATGAATCATGGTAGAACACCAATTAAACTTTTGAAAAAAGTTTACTAAATTAAACAAATACACACACTAACCCATACTAAATATCAAAGTGTGAGAAAAAACAGTTTTATGTTTTAGAAAATATAATCAGCAGATAAAATAAAACAGAGTATATGAGGATTTTCACAACAATGTAAATAAGAGGATCAGTCTCAAGTCGAGACTTAACCCTATCCATTTGGTGATCACCTACCACCAAGCAGTTTATATTAACAATAAACTTGATACACAACCAATATTAGGCATTACAATAGTTTTCACAAAATTTACTAGGTTCACACCCTCTTTTATAGTTCTTCATGGGAAAAACAAATAGCACATACCACACACAGTCTCTTCCATAGTTATACATGGGAAACACAGATGAGGTGATGTTTGATGTGTGGATATTTAGTATCCTCCAATTCAAGCACAAGAGATAGTGTGTGATACAAAAAAAACACACACACTTCTCAAAGATGTAAAAGAAAAAACACAATAGAGCGAAGAAAGTAAGATTTGAGTTTAGAAAGCTGTATGTTTTAGCAGATCAGTTCTTGACTCCTCAGAGTGAAGAATTTGATGATGCCGTATCTCTCTAAAACTTGTCTTCAAAATAGGGTGTTGCAACTCCAGGATCTATAATTCAGTGCTTTTCTTTTGGTGTTTGATCAAGAGTTGATGCACTACAGAAGGCGGGAATGAGTTTATCCCAGAATGATCTTCGTGAAGCTTGTGGTTCTTTTTTTGTGTTAATGCTGGATGTTTCGTCTTTTTGATTTGGTGAATAAGCTCTATCACACTTCTCATGCAACCCTTTCTTTGTGTCCACTTGTGTTTTACTCTTATATCTCTTTCGGGGTCTTTTCCTTTTTATATTTGAGGTCCAAAAATAGGAATGAGTAGATCACTTGCAATCTTTCTCGTACCTCGTACTGTCCCATGTATTGTCTCCTGAAACATTTAAAATCAACATTAATTAATGTTAGATGAATTTAATTTATCAAATATGACCATTAGAATAATATTGAAAAATTTACAAAGTATGGAAGAATAAGAGTCGGTAGACTGCTAATTGTAGCCTTCATATCGGTAGGCTTCCATAGTAGGTGCACATCAGTAATCTCCAACTGTAACCTTTAACAGTATTCTTACACTGGTGACCATGTAACGGTGACCTTGTAGCGGTGAACTTGTAATGGTGGCCTTGTAGCGGTGACATTTTAATGGTGACCTTGTAGCGATGAACTTATAACGATTACCTTGTAACTGTAACCTTGTATTAATGACCATGTAGATGTAACCTTGTAACTGTAACCTTGTATCGGTATCCTTGTAATGGTAACCTTGTATCAGTGTCCTTGTATCGGTGACCATGTAGCTGTAACCTTGTAACAGTAACCTTGTATCGGTAACCTTGTATCGATGACCATGTAGCTGTAACCTTGCAATGGTAACCTTGTATCTATAACCTTGTACCAGTGACCATGTAATGGTAACCTTGTACTTGGATAAAATCTATACTGTAAACTGAACCAATCAAGCAGTGAGATTGAGATTACTATAAATGGTGACTTTGTAATGAAATATTAGTATCATAAGATGAAAACATGATTACCACATAGCTAAAACATGATTTGGGATTATCAAAATAGGTGATTCCAACAATCTCACCCTTTTTGATAATCACAAATTATGGCATTGAATCGTTAAAGTTAATAATTTGGAAGTAAGGTTGAACACATAATAATTTTTAATAAAGGTTAAACACATCTGCTAAATTCATCAGTGATGTTAGCATATACACATATAAACACTTATCCACCTTTATATATGAGAGCATATAAATATTCTCCCCCATTGTGATTAACAAAAATCATACATAAGAAAAAGAAATAAAGAAGAGGGTTTGTATTAATAAAACAGGTGTACATGAGACAAAAAGTATATCAATCCCTATTAGAAAAGACAGTCTACATTCAATCCACATCAGAGATGTCCATTGGTGCTTTGTCTTTGGAGGTTGAGGATGCTGTTGCTGAAGGTGGAGGGATAGCCCGAGGGATGGCAGTGAGTAAGGTAGGAGGAGCAGCAACCGAGGAATCACCAGACCTATAATGAGTAGATCTATGAGTAATCATTGGGGTCAGACATCTGATGGCCTATGAAGGATTCATCAAAGGAGCGGTTCTGGTGGAACTTGAAGCATCTGAAAAAGTAGGCAAAGCGGGATGGACAATGATTGGAGTGAAGTCCACACGAAGTAAGGGTGACAGGAGATTCCTGAAATCCATAATGATGCTTCCCCATCTTTCCATAGTTGAGATGAAATCAATTTGTTTTCCATGAATCTTTCCAAGGAATGAGTCAATTCCCTGAGCCTGTTAACCTGATCCATAAAGTACTGAGTGACAGGTGGGATCCTTAAGTTCTCCAACAACAATTCAAAGTGAACATCCATATGATTCTTGGTGTACACCCATTTGTAATAGAAGTCAACCTGATCCTTGATGGCCTTCTGATCCTAATCAACTTCCCTTAGATAATCTCCCACAAGCTTATGAATTTCCCTGGTAATGGAAATGACCTGATAATCTGAGGAACTGCCACCAGAGAACTTTTCCACTTCTTCTCTAACAATGGTCTTGAAAGCTCCAATGTCAACTGGAGGAGAAGTTGAAGCGGAAGCAGATGTAGCTAGAGGAGCCATAGAGAAGGCCACTATCTCCTTGAAAGATTTGGTCAAGCCACTGATTAGTCTTTTGACATCATCATATTTCCCTTTCACATGTGTTTCCATAGATTTCTTAAAATCCTCAAACACTATGACCATTTTCTAAACTACACTTTTGACATATGCAAGGCCCCTATCCACCTGGGTCCTTGAATCCATATAAGAATCTAATTTGGCAATAGACTGTTTCACTGAATCCATATAATATGGAATCTCTTTTACTTGATTCTGATATTCCTTGACCTCATGAAACATAGCTGAGTGAGGGGTATAGACTATCCTTTCCACGACAGATGTCATGAGTCCTTGATTGACTACTATTTTTCTTGATATTTTAGTGGCTTTCTCATCAAAGTGTCTCTCTAGGTCTGATTTCAAGGAATCATGGTATTCCTTTTTCACATAGTCATGAGGGAAAGTGGTTTCTAGGGGGACAAAAATGAGGTTTAGCACTGCCGGTCTTCTGTTGGGCCTTTCATCTTCTAAGTCATCATTTTCTAGACCCAACACCATAAATCCATGGTCCTCAGACCAGCCTTCATTCTCTTGCAAAAGAGCAACTGAACCTTTAGCAAGCGGTTCCTCCCCCTTAATTTAAGAAATCTCATGATCAGCCACATTAATCTCCTCCACACCTCTTTGAGCAACTACATTATCTGGAATGTTCACTTCCACTTCTTCCTCAGAATCTTCAACCAATTCCAAAAAAGGTCCATCCTCAACTGAATCTGTAGCTTCTTCATCTCCACTTTCTACTCTGTCTGTATGTCCTATTAGAGGACTGAGACTAAATCATTCCTCTTCACTTTCAGCAGTAGCTATCTCATAGTCATATTGACTTGAATCAGAATCCTCATCTTCATCTGAGGTATCTCTAACTTATCTTAAGAATATTTTAGCCCCTTCTTCTT
Organism: Viscum album; assembly: GCA_963277665.1. Taxonomy (NCBI): domain Eukaryota; kingdom Viridiplantae; phylum Streptophyta; class Magnoliopsida; order Santalales; family Viscaceae; genus Viscum; species Viscum album. The sequence goes on from OY728160.1 coordinate 1,089,622,351, forward strand.
CACTAGATTCCTTATCACCATCCCTTAGAATAGTCGCCCTTCTAGGAAGTCTCTTTGGTGGGATAGGCTCACCAAAGGATACAGTATTAGCACAATGAAGTGTGGGATGGTTAGGATCACTCCTATCATATATGGGATAATCCTATCTTTCTTGTATGACATCAACTTCTTATTCTTCATCTGAATAGGTAGGCTATACTTCATCAGGATTAAGAACATGGTCTCTATTATTTTTAGGACTAGTAGGATGATCAATAGGGTTAAATTCTTTATAAACCTTGGCCTAATCATTCACCCATCTCCTTATCCATGGATTCCAATTGATATTCATCATCTTGAAAATCACTTTAGTGATGCAAAAGTTATCTTTCACAAAAATAGTCTACTCCTTAGCTCCAACAACTCCTTCTACTTTTAACATAAGAGATATCAACTTAGCATGAAATATGGCATTAGATTTGGAGATTGGTTTGGTCATGTATTCAAGTTGAATCGTCAATATCCTACATAGGTTAATCTTTATCTCATGCTTCAGCAGATATAGGAGAAAAACGTCCTGAAACTTTTGAGTAGCAAAATCCCCTCTCCTAGGACTTAAAACATGCTGGAAAAACTTGAAAAGCATCTTGTCCTCTCCTTCCATCTTAGCTGCAATTAATTTCTTGGGTACTCCACTCCCTGTAAACTCAGCTAAAGATTCTTCATATTAGAAGAATTTAATAGTGAGAGGAACCAATTTTGAGTAATAATTATAAATTACTTCATGAGGAATCATTAAATAGTCAACCCTCTCAGTAGAGGAGAAACTAACATTTACTCCATTTACTCTGGAATTCATCCAGTGCTCATTCTCAGACTATCCGAACATCTGATACTCATAGAAATCCTTCACCATCTTTAGGTAATAGGGTCCATTGTTGTTTTCAAAACATTAAACTCAGCCTTGCGCTTCAAGTTCCTTCAGTTCTAAAGATCTACTCGAAAACAACCACTTTGAACTTAATTCCTTCTCAAATACTATTTCCCTCTTCGATAAATGCAGGTTAAGTATCTTTTCCACTGCCTGGCTTCCACTACTCATCTCAGCTCTTGGTCTCTTAGGATCAGGAACGTCTCCTTCATCACTGACCAAAGACGTCTTCAATCTAGCCATCAAACTGAAGCAGTTCGAGATTTCAATAGAGGTTTAGGTTCTAAGAGTTGGGAGAAAAAGGTTCGGTAAAGGGTTTGATGTGGATCGAAATGTAATCTGTGTTTTATTTTTATAATTTAAGGATAAAAAAATAAAACAGATAAAATAAATAAGTATTACATAGAAAACATTTCAGATTCTGGCCGAGAGCACAAAAACACAAATTCTCAGACTCAAGTCATCTATCAGAAAGGAGGTGTCTGTAAGGTCTAACGACAAGGTTCTATTAGTAAGGTCTAACAATGAGGTTATATCAGTAAGGTCTAACGGTGAGGTTCTATCGGTAAGGTCTAATGGTGAGGTTCTATCGGTATGGTCTAACTGTGAGGTTCTATCGGTAAGATGGTGAGGTTCTATCGGTAAGGTCTAACAGTGAGGTTCAATCGGAAAGGTTTAATGGTGAGGTTCTATCCTCAACAATTTATCATACCTAACTCACGTATGATGTAATTTAGCCTCTCAAAATTTAAAGGCTTTGTGAATATATCAGCCAATTGTTGTTCTGTACCAATGAATTCAGGAGTGATATCACCTTTTTTAAAATGATCTCTCTAGAGGTGATGTCTTACATCAATTTGCTTTGTTCTAGAAAGAGATACTGTATTCATAGAAATGTTAATAGCACTTGTGTTGGCATAGTTTATAGAGACATGTTTTAATTGATATTCTTAGTCTAGTAAAGTGTGTTTCATCCATAGAATTTTAGCACAACAACTACCAGTAGCTATATATTCAGCCTCTGCAGTAGATAATGAAACAAAATTCTATTTCTAACTACACCATGATACTAGAGACTTGCCAAAAATGTGACATGTTCCAGTGTTGCTCTATCTGTCTAAGTTGGAACAAGAAAAGTCAGCATCCAAATAACTTATTAAATAAAACGGCTATCCTATTGGATAAAATAGTCCTAAATTTATAGTATACTTGAGATATTTAAAAATCCTTTTAACAACATTTAAGTGAGACTCTTTGGGAATGGCTTGAAATCGAGAACGCATGCATACACTGAACATAATATCGGGTCTACTAGCAGTAAGATAAAGCAGACACCCAATCATACCTCAGTAATTGGTTTGATCCACTAATTTACCAATTTCATCAGCATCTAATTTTCAAGTGGAACTCATAGGTGTATCACTACCTTTACTACTATCCAAACAAAAACATTTTAAAAGATCCTTGGTATATTTATTTTGATTTAAAATAATACCATCTTTGTTTTGAAAAATTTGAAATCCAAGGAAAAATTTTATTTGCACCATTAAAATTATTTCAAATTCATCTTGCATCATTGTTGAAAAATTAGTACATAAAGAATGTTTAGAAGATCCAAAAATTATATCATCTACATAAATTTGTACTGTTAAAACATCTTTGGAAATCCTTTTAATAAAGAGAGTAGGATCTACTATCCATTTTGTAAAACCATTTGAAATAAGAAAAGAACTAAGTCTGTCATACCAAGATCTTGGGGAATGCTTTAGACCATATAAGGCTTTATACAGTTTAAAAACATGATTTGGAAAATGGGGATTTTTAAATCCAGGAGGTTGTTCAACAAATACATCTTCAATTATATATCAATTTAGAAATTCACTTTTGACATCCATTTGATAAAGTTTGAAATTCAAATGAGTTTCATAAGGAAGTAGTATCCTAATTGCTTCTAGTCTAGCTACAGGATAATGGGTTTCCTCGTAGTCTATTCCTTCTTCTTGACTATACCCTTGTGAAACTGGTCTATCCTTGTTTCTAACTATATTTCCAGACTCATTAACTTTGTTCCTAAAGACCCATTTAGTGCCTACGGTCAAGGTGTCCTTAGGTCTGTCTACTAATTCCCAAACTTTGTTACTTTAAAATTGATTCAATTCTACTTTCATAGTTATCACCCAAAATTCATCATTGTTTGCATCATTGATATTTTTAGGTTCAAGCTATGAAAGAAAAGCTTGATGTTCAACCCGGTTTCTAAGAGAATCTCTAGTTTGTGTTCCCCTATTTATATCACCTACTAAAACATCTAAGTGATGATTCCTAATAGTACTAATACCTCTAGAATAAGTTGAACTAGACTCCTCATGATCATTTACATGTTCAGACTCAATAGGTGCATATTATGGAGGATTCCAAAAACTGGTTACTTTCATAGGTGATTCACTATTATTATCATTAAGGTCCAGAATTGACATATCTTCTTCAAGATATTCAAGAGAGGTTTTTGGTTCATGTGGATCAGTCTCATCAAATTTGAAATGAACTGAATCTTCCACACATTTGGTTTTCTTATTGAATACTCTATAGCCTTTAATAGAGATTGAGTAACCTAAGAAAATTCCTTCATAACTTTTTGAATAATTTTTTTCAAGATTATCATTAGTGTTAAAGATAAAGACTTTGCAACCAAAAACACTAAATTAATTAACCTTAGGCTTTCTATTGTTCCAAAGATCATAAGGGTTCTTCTTAAGAAGAGGTCTAATCAAGACTTTATTGATGGTATAACAAGTTTTATTAACAGCTTCATCCCAAAAGTAAATGGAAAATCATATTCATTGAGCATTGTGATAGAAATATCTTGATGTTTCCTATTTATTATTTCCATGACTCAATTATATTGAGGAGTTCTAGGGGTAGAGAAGCTGTGACTTTAGCCATTTTGTGAGTAATAAGATTCAAACTCTTGATTTTTAAACTCACGAACATGATCACTTCTCAAGGTCTTCATTTTATGTCCACTAAGATTTTCTACAGACTTGGAGTATTTGATAAAATAAGAACAAGATTCACTTTTGTGAGAAAGAATGTATACCCTAGTGTACCTAGAAAAATCATCTACAAGAACATAAACATAGTGCTTCCTATTTAAACTTGAAACTCTTGATGGTCCAAACAAATCCATGTGAACCATCTCAATAGGTTGAGAAGTAGAAACTTCTTTCTTTGGTTTGAAAGAATCTTTGTGTTGTTTTCCCTTCTGACAAGGATTAAACACTTTGTTAAGAGGGAATTCCAATTTAGGTAAGTCTAAAACTAAGACTTTCCTAGTCATTTTTCTAAGTGAGTGCACATTACAATGTCCTTTTCTTCTATGCCACAACCAGGATTCCTTATGAAACACACTTAAACAAGAAACATTTTTCTTAACTAAAGAATCCATATCAACAACATATACATTCTCATTTCATAGAGCAGTAAATATTAAATCATTTTTAGAATTAAAAACATTGCATGCATCATTTTAAAATTTAGCATTAAAACCATCTTCACACAACTGAGAAATACATAGCAGATTGTATTTTAACCCATCAATAAAATAGGACTTTTGAAATTAATACAGTATTAGGGTTACCAATCTAGCCTAAGACGATGATTTTTCCTTTATCATTATCACCGAATGTGACATATCCACCATTAACTTTAATAAGACTTTTGAAACATGAATATTCTTCTATCATATGTCTTGAACAACCACTGTCCAAGTACCACAGAGTTTTACAAGAGCTCTTTAGACAATTTTACTGCAAAACAGATTAAGTGTGGGATAATTTTGGTACCCATATTTTCTTCGGTCCAAATTGGTTAGCAAGGAGAACTTTGGGAACCCATACTTTTATTATAGGTTTTATATAGTCAAAAGATATATTTTGAGACATGAACTATTTTTTTGGTCTATTAGATAGTTTGTTTTCAATAGATGGTCCAGAACTGGAACTAGAAGAGAATTGTCCAGATTTTGCAACAAATTTGGTTTTAATAAACCTTATATATTCTGGTCGATATCCTAGAACAATTTTATATTTTGGGGAAATACGTTGTCATAGAAACTGAGTTAATTTATCTCTACCAGTAGTAAATTTTACCAAATCTCTATAATTGATCATTTGATAATTTGAGTTAGATATTTTCTTTTAAAAGCAGAGCACATTTTTCTTTCTCAATATCTAGATCAGATTTGTAATTAGTATTTAAAGCATGTTGTCTTTTTAGTAGTTTATATATATCCTTGAGTTCATTAAAAGTATCCTCAAGCATTCCACAGTATTCAAATTGGTCATCCCTAGTCATATTTTCATCATTTTTTGATTCACCTTCATTCCCAGAATAATAATCATTAGGCATAGGGGAATTGGGTGTTACCTCAGATGTTTCTATCATGAAACATAAGTTGGCATAATTGTTCTGTTCACTATCAGAAGCATCAGATCCACTAGAGATATCTTCTGAATCACTCCAGGTATCTTTCATAGACTTTTTAACCCTTTCCCTTCTCACATATTTCTTCCTAAATTTTAGCTTGGGGCAGTCTGACTTCACATGGCCTTTTCATTTTCACTCATAACAGATTATTTCATTTGAGTTGTCATTCCATTTCCTGTCTTTCTTCCATTTTCCTCTACTATAATACTTTCCCTTGAATTTTGACTTCTTAAATAATTTATTCTTTCGGTAGAGTTTTTTGAATCTTCTAGCAAGATGATCCATCTCCTCATCACTGTCTAAGTCTTCACTTGTGGAAGTGTCTTCAGGAGCTTGCAATTTTTCTTTATCCTTGTTCTTTGAGGTCGTAGTCTCAAATGATACAAATTTCTTCCTTGGTTCCTCATCTAGTTCTTGATTCACCTTAAGTTCTTCTTCATACATCATAATCTTTCCAGTTAGTTCCTTCACTGGTAGTTTTCCTATGTCATAAGATTATCGGATAGAAACAGAAGTCCCTCAATATCTCTTAGGTAGACATCGAAGCGGTCTCATAATCTAGTCCTTGTTGTCCAGTGGTTTCCCAAGAAGACTCATTGTATTCACTATCTAATTGAGCTTAAGATACATGTCAGAAATGAGGTTATCATGATTCATTTTAAAGTTATCATATTTAATACTGTATGTATTTAATCTCATTTATTTAACATTGGTTGTTCCCTCATGAGAAATAGCTAAAGTATCCAAAATTTCATATGCAGTTTTGCAAGAAGATATTCTACTAAATTCCTCATCACCTAGAGAATAGTACAAATCATTTATTGCTTTACAGTTATTGTTATATGCTGCTTTAGTCAACTGATACCATGTGTCTCTAGAAGTAGCAGGCAATATATGTTGTTCTTCAATTATGTCCCAGATTTCAGGTCCCATGATCTCTAGATATGTTTTCATTTTTCATTTTCACTGAGCATAGTTATTACCATTAAAGAAAGGTGGCATGTTAGTAGCAGCACCCTCAACTCTATTTTCCATAGTTACTTAGAATTTAAGGAACTGAAAATTTAGATATGACAGAAATTTTAAGATCTTTAAGATAAAAATAAAATCACAGTTAAAAAGAATTTTCACACTGGATAAAACGTCCTCCGATACCAAATATTGGTCAAAGTGGATACTCACGAGGGGGGTGAATTGAGTACCAATTAAAATTTCTGTTAAAAACATTATGGTTAAGAAAACCCCCAATTTAAAAACAGCCCAATTAATTAAGGAAGTAGAAATGTAAATGTTTAATTGGTCAATAGGTTTATCAAAGGTTGATTAATCCTCAGATAAATTAGGGTAGAACACCAATTCAAATTTTGAAATAAGTTTACTGAATTAATCAAATACACACACTAACAAAAACTAACTATCATAGTATAAGAAAAAATAGTTTTATGTTTTAGAAAATATATGTAGCGGATAAAATAAAACAGAGTACATGAGGACTTTGCACAACAATGTAAACAAGAGGTTCAGTCTCAAGTAGATACTTAATCGTCTCCACTTGGTGATCACCTGCCACCAAGTAGTTTATATTAACAATAAAATTGATACACATCCTGTATTGGGATTTACAATAGTTTTCACAAACTATCCAGGGTTCACACCCTCTTCCATAGTTCTTTGTGGGAAAAACAAACAGCATAGACCACACATGGTCTCTTCCACAGTTATACATGGGAAACACATATGAGGAGAAGTTTGATGTGAGGATATTTAGTATCCTCTAGTTCAAGCACAGGAGATAGTGTGTGATACAAACAGACGTACACACTTCTCAAAGATGTAAAATAAATAACACAATGAAGCTAATAAAGTAACCTTTGAGTTTAGAAAGCTCTATGTGTTAGCATATCAGTTCTTGACTCCTCAGAGTGAATAATTTGATGATGAAGCCTCTCTCTGAAAGTTGTCATCAAAATAGAGTGTTGCAACTCCAGGATCTTGCATTTAGTGTTCTGCTTTTGGTGTTTGATCAAGCGTTGATGCACCACAGAAGGCATGAATGAGTTTATCCCAGAATGATATCCGTGAAGCTTGTTGGCCTTTTTTTGTGTTAATGTTGGATGGTTCGACTTTTTGATCTGGCGAATAAGCTCTATCACACTTCTCGTGAAACCCTTTCTTCATGTCCACGTATATATTACTCTTATCTCTCTTTTGGGGTATTTTCCTTTTATATTTGAGGTCTGACAATATGAATGAGTAGATCACGTGCAATCTTTCTTGTACCTCTTACTATCCCATGTATTCTCTCCTGAAATGTTTACAATCAGCATTAATTAATGTCAGAGGCATTCAATTTTTCAAATATGACCGTTAGAATAATATTGAGAAATTGAAAAATTATGAAAGAATAAGCGTCGGTAGACTGGTAATGGTATCTTTCATATTAGTAGACTTCAACAGTAGGTGCACATCAGCAATCTCCAACTGTAACCTTTAACAGTATTCTTACACCAGTGACCATGTAATGGTGACCTTATAGTGGTGACCTTGTAACATTGACCTTGTAGTAGTGACCTTATAACGGTGACCTTATAGCGATGACCTTAATACTGTGACCTTGTAACTCTAACCTTGTATTGGTGACCATGTAGCTATAACATTGTAACAGTAACCTTGTATCGGTAACCTTGTAACAGTAACCTTGTATCGGTAACCTTGTAACAGTAACCTTGTATTAGTGACCTTTTATCGGTGATCGTGTAGCTGTAACCTTGTAACGGTAACCTTGTATCGGTAACCTTGTATCGGTGACCTTGTATTTGTAACCTTGTAATGGTAACCTTGTATCAGTAACCCTATATCAGTGACCATGTAATGGTAACCATGTACTTGGATAAAATCTGTACTGTAAACTGAACCAATCAAGCAGTGAGATTGAGAGTACTGTAAATGGTGACATTGTAATTAAATATGATTATCATAAGATGAAAACGTGATTATCACATAACAAAAATACGATTTGGGATAATCAAAACAATTATTTGGGATTATCAAAATAGGTGAGTCCAACAGTAACAATATCAAGAATAAAAATTCAAAACATGTACTATAAATAAAACAATTACTACCCAAAACATTGTTTTACCAAGGAATTGACAAATGAATGTGTAATATAAAGTCGTAAGTGAGTAATATATGATATCATAAATATTATTACGGTTCCTTTAAAAGTTAATAATATGTTTAAATCTAATTTATAGGAGTTTCAGACATATATGAAAGAAATCAGACTTAAGGTAAGGGATAATTTTTCAATGTCATTTTTATCCATGATTATTTATATATAAGTATATACTAGGGATATATTTATCATCCATGTCCATGTTTTCTTAAAATGTTTTCATAAAATGTTTTCTATTATTCTATGTATGTTTGAAGTCATTTTTACCCATTTATGACTTTTACTTTATGGTATGGAAGAAATCTTTCTTTTGTTTACTATATGAGGTACTTCATGACTTTTCCAACCAAAAGTACGAGGAGAATGTCTTTTTAACGTATACAGCATGAAGGGATTTTTATGGTTTCATGACACCTTACTTCCATGAAGCTCCCTTTACACTATTTTATGTTTATTTTCAACTAAATTCTTTTATTTTAAATTTAGAAGAATTTTGTGAAAAGAAAACATTTTTGAAGAAGAAATGATATTTTCCTTAGGAACTAAGTTCAAATGTTTTATCAACATTATTTTCCATCTAAGATGATGCTCTTAAATAGGGACATGTTTTTATCCATATTATTAATATGATTTTATTTCATTAATGATGGAATGATCTTTTATATGGATTATGTTATGAGGAAATTATATTTAAGAAAACCATTTTATTTCTTGGGTTATGCGATGATGAATGATTTATGTTTTGTTGAACATTTAAGAATTATTTCATTATAAGATGGGTGGGACCTATATCTCCCTCCAATATATTGGGTAAATATTTATATCTCATGAGATAGACATGAATGAAATGGAAATTAAATATAATTCAGTAATACATGGCTGGAAGGACAAATAAACATGATTTAGTAATGGAATTTGTCCACTATGATAGTTTTGGTAGCAATGCCTTGTCTACTTTGGAAATCATATTATATACTTATTAGTTTTCCACAATTACATGTTTTATTCCAATTTTTTTCTATCATGGTTAATATTCCTTTATGATCCCTACCTTACATACTTCCATGATTTATTTTATGACACAAGATTTTGATGTTTAAACTTTATGTTCATGTTTTTATGTTCAAATGTTTATAATTTGTTTTATGTTCTCCATGTTTACCCTTAATGAGAATTTGATCTCACCCTTACTATCTTTTCTTTTCCCTAGGATATAATGAAAGGTTTTAGGTAGGAATAAATTGGGGAAGATATTTAGGGGAGATGTTGATGATGTTTCACCATGATTAAAATATTTTATTCTGAGTTTCCGAAGACACTAAACTAATATGATCTTTGGGAATCTATTTATGTCATTTATTAAGTATTATATAAAAGAAATGTAATTTCCTTGTACGTCAGGCTTGGGTCTCTACAGTTGGTATCAGAATGAAGGTTTATTCAAACTTTGGAAACTAGGATGTAAAAAATTTAGTGATATCCCTAGAGATATTTCAAGGATATGTCTAGGGATGTCCTAAGGATAATTAAAGTATAGGTTACAAACCTAGGTTTTTGTGATAATCATGACTAACCATGGGTTAAATAGAGGATATCATAGATTGAAATATTATATGTAATTTACCTTACTTAGGTGTTTCTAATATCTGATATGTTTTTTTTTTCACACATCGCTTTCGGATCTTAGCCAATAGCCATAACTGCATAGAACATAGTTAACCAGTGAATGTTTTAGATGTAGAAATAATGGGAATTATGAAGATAAATTTTCTAAGTGTAAATATCATGAAGATAATTGTAATTATGGTACGAGTATTGTTCATACAACTGAGGATAAATCTATTGTAAATGATATGTGAAAGTTATGTGAGGTTCTTCCAGTATTGTTTACATTAAACCAAAGAAGCTTGAGGTTGAGAAAAAAAGACATGATTCATATTTTAGGAAATATGAAGATGATGGATCATGAGTAATGTTTTAAGAATAAATTTTTATGATTGAGGTGTATATGTTTCAGGATTCAAAGATTATGTAATATAAATCATGAAATATATAAGTGTTTTTATTATAAGGATTGCAAATGATATGATGAATAGTTCTAAAGAGATATAAATTTGATTGAAGGGAAAGGTGATATACTTTGAGAACAGATGATTAAGTGAAAGATAACCCTTAATATGTCCCTTATTTTAAGATAATGAGGTGCGGATAAAGATATGTTGGATTTGAATAAGTGAATTGGATGATTCTAGTTTTTGAAATATAATTATGGAGTAATTTAAACAAGGGTAATTCTATCATGGATGAAGTATAAAACTTTTTAGGGCTTATGGAGTATATATAATAAGTTTTGGAATAAGAAAAAATGCATGTTTTCAATAAATATATCTAGTAATTCGGGTTGTTACTATGACTCAAGAGAATACATGATTAAGGTATTCACATGTTTGGAATGTGACAACCAAGAAATACCTTATGAGATAAGGGAGATAAATGTTATGTCTATTTACTTAACCTATTCTTATGTTTTATATTTCTAAAAGTATTGTAATGTTATCCATTTATTGATTGTATAAGTTATATTCTGGTTTATGTTTGTTAGATTAATATATTATCTCACTATATGAAGACTTATGCATATTTGATTTCTTGTGCTGAAATTTATGTTGATATAGATGAAATGACCTATCATTCTATTTCATAATATACTAACACTTCAAGAATGAAAATTTTGACTTCATTTCATTAAATAATAGTTTAAGTGGAAATTGTTCAAGGCATGAACAATGATGAGATTGTACCAAAATCATGTAAGTATTTATTCTCATGAAAATTTATTCAACTTTAGGGAAAGGATCTTTAAAACCAAAAACGTTTTCCCAGCACCCTCTTATCTAATGAATCATATGGCCTCTTAAATCATCATATATTTATGTATTTCTAGTAGTTAACTTTCTCCAAGCCTTATTCTCTATCACTATCCATCAGAACATGATGGATAGATTTCTCTTACATATCCATGTTTTCACTTACCAGCTATGTTCTCTTATGTGGAAACCCAGTGATGAGTTACTTTGGGTGACTATTATGTTTATAACTTTCCTTTTTAAAATTATATTTTAGTATCCCTTTCTACGATGTCGGTTTCCATGAAAGAAACTTTCAAGTATAAAACCATTTGTAACCCCAATGAATTTAGAGGGCGAAATTAATTATAAGGGGAGTAGAATGTAACACCACAAAATTTTATGAGATGAATTATTTCAATGCCTTTTATGACTTGTGTTGTACGCTACACCAAGATTAGCTTGTTCTATACCCAACACCGTATTAGCTTGTAGTATACGCAACACTATTCTTGGCTTGTGTTGCACATAATTTCAAGTTCTTTTGATAGAATTCATTTCATGAAACACTGAGTATAGATTTTGTTAAATGTATGAAAGAAATATTCTAGGATTATGTTATACGCAACACCAAAGGAAGCTTTCAATCCCTGCAACACTGACTTGGCTTGCATTACACGCATGAGTGACCTTCCTCGATAGCTTGCGTTGTACGCAATACCGAGTTTCACTAAACAATGATATATTGTTAAAATATTATTATGGGATATAAACTACCCATTATTAAATGTATTAAACACATTTTTAATTTTATATAACATTAGAATTAATGTTATATATTTTCTATAACTTTATATAAGAACGAAATCAATTTTTTTGGATAAAAGAAGTTCTTTCTCAAAAAAGTGATGTTTTGTCACCATTTGACAAAGAAACCATTTTAAATATAGAAATTGAAACATTTATAAGTTCCATTTGAAAAAAGAAACTTCTTATTTCGAAGATGAAAATTAAAATTTACTTATGTTTAATTTTTTTTCAATTTTCTGATAATGTTCATTTTTTAATGAATAGTGAAAATTACTGCATTTTAAGTCTAAAATGCCTTCTTATCTAATTTATTTATATTGTTATATTTTACATTTAATTGGTTTTAAAGTTTAATTGGATTATATTTTTATCATTTAATCAAATTTTGGTCATTTAATGTAATTTTTTTTTTAAATTGGACATAAACACTTGTCAATCTTTTGATAGTTATTACTTCTTGAAAACCTTTTTTTTGTTTTGACAACAGGAATTAATTTTAAATTAATTACTAAAACTTATGTGTTTTTAATTTGAAAAAATGGAATATATATTTTTAATCATAAGGTTCAAATTTTTCTAATAGGTACCTTTTAGTTTTTGACATTATGGATAATAACTTTAGTAATTATTTTATTTACCATGGTTAAAAGGGTAAATCCAGTAAATAAGGTTTAAAAATAATATTAAACTACCCAAACACATTTACTAATATTATTTAATGAGATATTTCTGACCATTTTAATAGTTAGGTCGATTTTGGTACCCCATCGATTCACTTGGATGTGAAAATAACATTTTATAAGAATTAATTTAAAGTACAAATAATTCAAACCTAAACATATATCTTTTACTAAATTGATTTTCATATATGGTTATATAAATGATATATATGTATATATATAGTAATTATATATCTAAAAATATTGCATACATCATGGTATTTTATTTATAATTTTCACACATTAGATAAATATATTTATTTATGACACAATTATGAAGTAGTGATTACATCATTAATGAAATATTTAAATAAATGAATTTATAAGTATTAAAATAAATTTAATTTGAACATTTTTATGCCATAAATGAATTTTATGGATGAAATTTACATATTAGGGATGAATTAATACCATTTTTTTTGAATGAATCAGGTTATTATGAATTTTAAAAAAAAAGTCAAGTATGAATAGTGTCCAGAATTGACATAATTCATAACTTAAAACGTAAAATAGTTTATTAAATGATATTAAATTCCTAAAAATCAAGGATTTGGAAAAATGGTTAATATAAGTCCAAATATGTCATAAATAACTTTTTTTGGGTCGTTTTACATGATATGGTAATTACACTAACCCACAATGTGTAAATAACATGATATAATAGTAAGATTAAAAAGGGTAAAATAAGGGTTAAACCTAAAAGATAAGGATAAAAAATATTCAAAACATGTATAAAAATTATTTTATGATGGGTATTCAAACCAAAATAATCTTATATTATAATTAAATAAGTTATGGACTATTTTTAATTGAAATTGAATTTATAATAAGTTAATATTTTGAGAGTTTCCTAAAGTGCCCCTCTCATCTCTTATAAAACGGAACCTCCTCCCTCTCCTCTTCACTCCATTTTGAGCATTCAAGGTCGGACAATACCTAACAATTTATATTCTCAACTTCCCTAGTTACATTATATAGGTTCTTTTATTCTAAAAATACCAACTCTAATGCCTTAAGAATAAATTTAAAGGAGGCACGTCGAGGAAGAGGTAATCCCTTCTACCGATTCTTTCAAATTTCTTTGTTCTTCTACTTCCTCTTATTTAGTTGTTTCATTAAAAAGTAATAAATAATTACAACTCATATAATTATATGTTATTATATATATATGAAAAAAACCCTATTTTACCTTCTATACATCCTACGAAAACAAAATCCATGCATGCACGTACATACAACTTATCATCTCCACGTCGTGATGTAATCTGTTTTTCAACACCAACTTACTTGGATGGGTACAATGGTAGAAATAATAACTATATATTATTATTATAACATTATACTAATTATGAGATATTATAAACCATCCAAGTAAATATAATTCATCAACTATGAGAACGATATCGTCACTCGTGCGTACGTACAACTTACCGTCTCCACGACGCAATGAGATTAATTCTCAATGTTGACAATTCAAGAATGATTGTAAAGTATATATAATAAATAATAATGAAATATATGAACTAATAATGCCACAAGATTTATGTATATATATATATATATATTTCATTTACTTACTTCAATTAAATTCAATAAGTAAACGAAAACATCGTTCATGTGTACATACAACCTACCATCTCCATAAACAGTGTATTACATTTCATTTATCTATATATATCATATATATATTTATATTATATATATTATATATATATATATATATTTATATACTGAATATGTATGATATATAAATCATTTTTTACATTCTGGAAGTAAGTAAATCATGATATAAGTAATAATATCAAGAATAACAGTTCAAAACATGTATGATAAATAAAACGATTATTACCCACAACATTGATTTAACATGGAATTGACAAATGAACGGGTAATATAAAGTCATAAGTGAATAATTAATGATATCATAAATATTATTATGGCTATATTACAAGTTAATAATATGTTTAAATCCACTATATAGGAGTTTCAGACACATATAGAAAAATCAGACCTAAGGTAAGGGGTAATTTTGAAATCTCGTTTTTATCGGAGATTGTTTATATGAAAATATATAATGGGGCTATATTTATCATACATGTCAATTTTTTATATAAATATTTTCATAAAATGTTTTCTATTATTCTATGTATGTTTAAATTCATTTTTACCCTTTTGTTTCTTTTACTACATGATATGGATGGAATTATTCTTTTGTTTACCATATAAGGCACTTTTTGACTTTTCTAGAAAAAGTATAAGGATAATTTATTTTTAACTTATACGGCATGGATGGATATTTATTGTTTAATGATGCCTTATTTCCATGAATCTTACTCTATAGTATTTCATTTTTATTTTTAACTAATGTCTTTTATTTTAAAATTGGGCATCATTTTGAGAAAAAAAATGTTTTTGAAGAAGAAACAATATTTTCCTCATGAACTAAGTTCAAATGTTTTATGAAAATTATTTTCCATCTAAGATGAAAATCCAAAATAGGGTTAAGTTTCTATCCCTATTATTACTATGATTTTATTTCATTAATTATGGAATGATCTTTTATATAGATTATGTTATGATGAAATGATATTTAAGAAAAACATTTTATTTCTTGTGTTATGCTATGATGAATGACATATTTTTTGTAGCACATGTAAGAATTATTTCATTATGAGATGGATGAGACCTATATCTCCCTCCAATGCATTGGGTAAAGATTTATATCTCATGATATAGACATGAATGAAACATCAAGTAAATATGGTCCAATAATATATGGTTGTAACGACAAGTAATCCCAATTCAATAATGGACTTTTTCCACTATGATGGTCTTGGAAGCAATGCCTTGGATACTTTGGAAATAATATTATCTATTTATTAGTTTTCCACAATTACATTTTTTATGAGAAATCTATAATATCATGGTTAATATTCATTTATGATCCCTACCTTATATACTTCCATGATTTATTTCATGACTCAATATTTTGATGTTAAAACTGTATGTTCATGTTTTTACATTCAAATGTTTAGGGTTTGTTTTATGTTCTCCAATCTTACCCTTACCGAGAATTTGAGCTCACCCTTTCTATGTTTTATTTTAACCATGATATAAAGAAAGGTTTTAGGTAGGAAAAAAGGGAGAAGATCTTTATGGGAGATTTTGAATATCTTCAACATTATTATAAGATTTTGTTCCGAGTTTCCAAAGACACTAAACTAATAATATCTTTGGGCGTCTGTTTGTGTCATGTATTAAATATTCCACAATAAAATGTATTGTCCATGTATGCCATGCTTGGTTATCTACATAAATTCTTTAAATAGACATACAATTTTCAATAAAAATATGTATTGTTTACTATTTATCAAAGTAATATTGTTTTTAGAAATTTATAAAAAAACTCTAAGATAATTTTGAATTTATGATTTAAAAAAGGAATTAATTTTATAAAATAAATTTTCTAAAATTGGAAAAAACTTAATTTTAACATTTGTTTTTAAAGAGCTACAAAACCATTTTTTAGATTAATACATTTTTTTTAAAAAAAAATATTTCTTTTTTTCTTTAAAATGATTCTTATTTTTATTAATAATCAATTTATAATGAAGAAATTTACTTATAAATTTTTAAACAATATAGTTTTTTTAATTAGTTATTCTTATTCATACCTACCAATTTAATGTCTAGGTTATACAAATATACTATTTTATGGTTATTTTATACAATTAGAAATGTCACCTTTACCCATAGTTTAAAACCATGGGTATAGACCCTGAAATAATTGATATAGTCTATACCCATAGTTTCCAAAACCGTGGCCTGTTCAGGAGTCAGTATAGCCCTATACTCATGATTTATATAAAACAATGGGTATTGATTACATAAATTCTTCAATACCCACAGTTTTAATTAAATTGTGGGTATAGATATATACCCACAGTTTCATAAACAATGTGTATATATTTTCCATTAGGGATCCTATACACACGTTTGAAAAAATTACAGTTATATATTTTACTAGAAAAGAACCTATACCCATGGTTCAAATAATTTTGGGCATAGGTAGATGTAAAGAACCAGAAATATCAAGAATTTTTTTTTCTTAAATTGATTTGGAATTTTACGAGTCCGCTGTTTCTGAAGACACCTGATTATGAGGCCCGGTGTGCCCAGAATCAATTTTCGAAGTTTAGCTTGGGTACGTTCAGTGAACGAACGAGCGGGTTTTTCAATCTTTTAAACCGATGCTCAGAATTTTAATCCGATGGCACCGATGAAACCTAAGAATCAGTAATTGCTTAAGGGGACATTTATCATATTTGCGTTTTGACGGGAGAAGAGGTTAAATTTTCAGTTTGTTTTTAAGGAATAAATAAAAAATTGCATTTAAAATTTTTATTTGTGGAGGATAAACTTTATCCTACAAAATGGGAGGTTTTAGTGAGGAGGGGCCCACACGAGACCCTAACTCCTCACCTCCCTCTCCACTCCCTAACTCCCTCTTTATTCTGGTTAAATCATCTTTATTTGGGTAACTCCTTCTCTCCCTCTCTCCCTCATAACTCATGCCAACTCACACTTTAATTAGGTTATTGAAACTCTTAATCAATGAAGTGTTTGAAATTTGAACTTTTTATGCTTGGAATGATTAAAATAAAACAAGGGAGAAACCTTATTTTATTTTTGGGTTGGTTTGTGTGGAGATTTTGGAAAAAATATCTCGAGTTGTGAAGAACACTTCATCTCTTTCGTTGAAGAACTTCATTCTTCCGCGAAGAACGGTTCTCCATCCGTCGGATCTCCAACAAACGACGCTCGAGCCGGATCGAAGGCCTTTGAGGAAATGACGAATTCCAATGACCATCGTCACCTTAAACTCTTACCTTGAGATGAAATCAACGGACTGACGTCCACTCCCATTCGCGATATCGTCAACGAACGACGAACGACTCGAAGTAGGGGTTAAGTTCAATTTTAACGAATTAAAATTGTGCTTTGTTTTGTCGTTGAGAAATCTCATTTATTTTGACTGCTTGTTATCATCATAACGGGAGGAGGTCAGACTACACAAACATGGCCAATCCTCCTCCCCGCTTTCTTGTTGATCAATGTTGACATTTGAGGAGAAGGCAGCGCGGTGCTGTTGCATCGCGTGGGAACGAAGAGGACCGCGGCCGGACCAGGACGCAGTGGTGGTGCGCGGCGCCGTCGCGCTGTGCCGGTGAGGTCGAAGGAACCGCGACCCGAGCAGGCCGCGACGACGGTGCGCGGCGCCGTCACGCCATGCCGGTTGAACAGGAGCCGCAACATAAGGCCGCGCCGGTCACCAGTAGGGGTGGCCGGGCACAACCGGCTGCCGGCGACTCCAGGAGGCGGGACCCTTCAGGGTCCCGTGGCGGTTCAAGAAAACCGACTGGCCATTAAGGCCAGCTGTTACCCGAAGCAGGGGGTGTGTGTAACCCCCCCCCTTTCCCCTTCCTAAGGCAGACCCCACAGGGGGCCACCATTTCCGAAACAATGGGGGCCACACCCCCTTTGCACCCCGCTCGGCAGCGGGCCGAGCCGCGGCCGGCTTCCGCGCTGGGCCGCAGGCCGCGCCCCGCCGCGTGTCGGGCCGCGCCAGCCATACCGGGCTACGCCGACCAAGCCGGGCCGCACCCAACTAGGCCGGACTTGGACCCGGGTCAGGTCGACCCGGTTCTGGCCGAGCCAGGGGGTATTGAGCTGGGTCGGACTGGGCCCAGACACCCAATTTTCGGACTAGGTTTGTTTAAATGACCATATATTAGGATACATACCTTCGATCAACGCACCATCAATTGTGTAGGGATCCTTAGATCGAGACAGTCATTTCGGTATACTACACTCAAGCTTTCGGCAAAGTTTAGGTATGACCGGGTTGGTTCAAACCAAAAACCAGCTGGGCCCTCGGAGCGGAAATAGTTATAACTTGAATTCTGGACATCCGATTGACGTGTTGTCGACTTTTTTGGATTATTCATGATGAGAAGGTTCTTTTTGAATACTTCACATGAGGTTTGGAAGCAGTTGGAATATGGCCAGGTTGGATTGTACCCGAAATCCAATTGGGCCCCTGGAACGGAAAAGCCGATAACTTTCAGACCGAATGTCCATTTGAAGAACCGTCATCGGCGTTGGTAATCACATTGAGAAAAGATACATTTGAATATAACCTATGATATTTTGAGGTACAGTTGAGATACAGTCGGGTTGGTTCGTACACGAAACCAACAGGTCCCCCGGGATGAAAAGGCTAAAAACTCACAAACCGGGCGTCCTATTGACGCACCGTCTGTTGCATTGAGACCCCTGTGATGAGGCGGACCTTTGTGATACTTTTTTTGGGACTTTGTGATACTTGGAGTATGTTCCAGTGGATCATAGAGAAGACCCTCTTGGAGACGAGCGTATGGAGTGCGGAGACCTAGTAGCTATAGACCTGATGACTGCTTGACCGATTTGAGTCAGAGTGATCTGATTAGCCCCATGGACGGAGCACCCGGTATTTGGTGACAGAACCAAGGTGGACGGATTACCTGGTAGTTGGGAGCAGATCCGCGGTACTCGACAGTAGGAGTACCTCTGATGGCTATTAGGGGGAGTGCCCGGTATTTGGCGGCAGGCCCACAGCGGACGGAGCCCCCGGTATTTGGCTGCAGACCCGCGGTACTCGATAAGAGGATTACTTCAGTAGTCTAAGGTTAGTGAGTAGCACCTCGAAGTCATGACAGGGCTACTGTACTCGACAGAGGAGGAGTTCTCCAGCAGTTGTGGTTTCGATAATGAAAAGCCTGGTTTGAGCTGAGTCAATGACCTTTGTGATTTCCCCATGCTTGAGATGGGTTACTTGATAACTTAGGTATATGTATGGGCATATACCTAAGTAGTGGTTACCCGTTGATTTCATAACCTTTGTGTTGCCTCATGATTTAGATGGGTTGCTCGATAACTTAGGTATAATTATGGGCTTATACCTAAGTAAGGGTTAACTGTTGAGGTTCTTCTTTGTGGTTATCCTTGTTGGATTTAGAGACACCTTGAGGGTATCGGGGTCCCTACTGAGTATTGTTAGACTCACCCCTACATGGGCTATGCCCGCACCACATTGTGTTGGATGTAGATGACGAACACCACTGATCGTGGTTGAGGCTTATTGAGATGGACGGTACTCGGAGGTGAATTTTACGATGAGTCGGTACCCAGAGGTGACGGACGGGCGCGCGGTTGGGCGCGAAGTGCTGAGGTGGAAATCTATACCTACCCTTCAGGTAGGATCCATGGTGGATGATCCAGAAGCTTCTTGTCACCTTTCAGATGTTGTCCTTTGAGTTGTACTTTACTTTCAGTTGTAGCTGTACCTTTTTGTTGGGCTTGTATTTCGGGTCCCTTTTTTTCCTGCACACTTGTTTACTGCTTTACTTAGTGTTTGCTTCCGCTTTTACTCTTTTGTGTTGTTTACTTTTATAAATTCAATCCCTTACCTTTTATTTGGGAATTACTCCTTTGGTGCTAGTCACCATACCCTAGACTATGGAAGGTGGGCTTTGGGAAGTCACGACATGGGCCCCAAGGACGGGTCGTGACAAATTGGTATCAGAGGAGTCAGTTCTACCGCAGAACTTAGGAATATGATATTTCTTTTCTGTGAAACAATAGTGTTAAGGGTATTAAGTGTGGTTTTCAGTTTAGGGAGTCCAGTGTTGGTGTGGGAAGCTGACCTATCCATACACCAGGACCCTGACATCTAATTTCCGACTCAGTGCACGAAAACAATGATTGAATGTGTGTTTTCCAAAGTTTTTTTAAGTCATCTCAAACCAGGTTTAGTCTTTTGACCGTGTCGCATCTATTTCTTTCAGGATGCCTCCACGTGGATGACTAGGTAGAGCCCTGAGGGTTTTACGTACTGACAGCCCGCCGAGTGACGAGGCCTTAGTACAGGGCCCTCTTTCGGTTGAGGCACCAGCGGAAGCACCAGCGGTACTACCATTCGTTGGGCTTCTGGTGCCACCAGCCCCAGCAGCAGGCAATGCATGCCGCTTGAGTGCGCTTCAAGAGTTCTAGTGCTAGAGGCCACCCAGGTTCTGGGGAGAGACAGACCCACAAGCGACTGAAGATTGGCTGGAGGATGTGGTGAGAGTCTTCAGGCTAGTTGGTACACCAGCAGACTTCATGGTGATCCTTGTTGCCAGCCTCCTTTAGGAAGTAGCAGGAAGATGGTGGGGTCTGATGCTCCAGATGCACGACGAGGTGACACTCTTATGGGCAGGCTTCGAGAGCCTATTCTGACCGGAGTTTGTACCAGCCACCCTTCAAGAGGTGCAGATACAGGAGCTACTACATCTGAAGCAGGGAAACATGACAGTAACATAGTACTTGGCGAGGTTCACAGACCTCTCGTGCTACTCTACAGACATGGTACGAGACCGATTTTTAGGGCCCGGACATTCGAGCAGGGACTGAGGCACGAGATCAGAGCTTAGACGATCCCTCTTAGCATCCCGACTCAGGCATGGGTGTTGGAGGGAGCCCTATTAGTGGAGAGTTTCCTTGCTGAGAAGACTTCAGCAGTGGGACCTACCACTAGTCAACTTGCAGCGGAGTCTTCTGCAGCTGGAAATAGACAGACGACACAGGGGTCCAAGAGGACCAGACCCACCAGTGGCCGACTGCACAACACATGTTCAGTTGGGTGGGGCAACCAGACTGGAGTCAGAGCCAGTTGGGCCAAAAGCTGGTAGTGTTACTCCTGCTGTGGGCTTGGTCACATGGCACGTGAGTATCAGAATCTCTGTACAGACGATCTGTAGATAGATAAATATCCTCCTAGGAAGAGGCAGAGGTTCAATCGAGGCAGAGCGCAAGGAGCAGGAGGCAGAGGTAGACGATCTGGCCGTGCAGATGGAGGTGGACAACGCTTCTAGGTATTTCCACCACCACCACCCATAGGACCACCGCGACTGCAGGGAATGGGTGGATATGGGAGAGCTCAGCTTCAGGCAGCTGAAGCATATGACTAAAGAGCTCCAGAAGCAGGTGGGAAGGAGTGGGTCTAGGCATGGAGGCCCTTGTTCTTGGTGTTTTTAATTTCCATGTTGTCGCTGTTGGGGTTGATTTGTGTCTTTGTACTACGAGCTGCAGTAATAAAAGACACTTATCTTTGTGACGATTAATTTCCTGTCTACTTTGTATGGTTGATACTTAGAGGTTCTGGTTTAAAACTATTGACTTGATCCTCACTTTCGAGATACCTACTGGAGGAGACCCAGTGACCACACACTACTACCGACAGTGTGACTCGACCCTTGTAGGCGAGAGTAATGGCTGGATCTCTTGGTAGTTGCGTCGAGGCCTTAAGATGTCATCTATAGCATGAAATATTACCGTTCATGTCAGGATTGACTGTATTAGGCAAAGAACGGGGTTAATCTAGGGGATGAGACCAGATTTCACTTTTCGGAAGAGGATAAATCTCAGCAACTCTTTGGTAGAATGTAGATGAAGAAAGGTAGAGATGAGTTCTTACAATTGGCTAGTCTCACCCATCATTTGTTGAGCGAACGGTTTACGGTTCTCTCCATCTCAAAAATCCCAGGTGTATCTTCTCTCAGAAGGACATGAACCTGGGACACCAGTGATGGCTTGTTTTCCTCCAGGACTATGACTTAGAGATAGTTTAGACTCCTAGGGAGGGGAACGTTGTAACAAATGCTCTTAGTATGAGGTCAGGCATTCAGCTGTTAGGAGTGGCGAGACAACAGCTGGACACGTTTCAGATATCCTTTGTGGATTGTAACACCCCGATATTTTATGAGATATATTATTTTTAATTTCATTGATGTCTTCTATTATACACTACAAAAATATTAGCTTTTACTATACGCAACACCGTATTAGATTTCAGTATACACAACACTACTCTTGGATCATGTTACACACAATTTCATGTTCGTTTTGTGGAAATTATTTTACGCAACATTAAGTATAGATTTTGTTTAATGTATAAATGAAATAAGTTTTGATTATGTTATACGCAACACCAAACAGAGCTTTCACTACACGTATCCTTGACTTGGCTTGCATTACAAGCAATCAAGACCTTCATCGATAGCATGTATAGTACGCAATACCGAGTTTCACTAAACGAGATATTATTATAATATTATTATGAACTAGCCGTTATGATTAGTAATACCAACTTTTTAAAATTTTATAAATTTTATCATTCAAAATGGACTTCATTTTTGGATTTGAAATATCGAAATTAGCCTAGGGTGAAATTTTGGTATTTTTCTGAAAACTTTTAATTTTTGATGAATAGTGAAAACAATGGATTACTATTTAAAAACCGACTTTTTATTTAAATAATTATTTATTTTATTTAAATTAGGTCAAAATTGATACATAATACCTATATAAGTTTGACGTAATTAATTGAAGTCATTTTATAATAATTTTAGGTGTATAAAAATTTTATTGAACTTTTCACCGTCTTTTACCCACCTCCTAGGAGAATTTGGAAATTTACATAAAACTTAATTTTACCGCTTCTGTGAGTGGAATTTCGAAAATCCGAGAGACAAGGTTAATATAAAGTACTAAAATGTAGTTCAATGAGATGAAAATAATTTTTGGTGAATAGTAACTTCTTACTTTTATTTACCACGGTTAAAAGTAAATAGGGTAATTAAGGGTAAAAATGATATTATTATTACCCTAACACATGTCCTAATTCTATTGGATAAGTGTAATTCGACAAAAAACAACCTTAGGAATAAAATATGACCATTTAGGTCCACTTGGATTAGATTAGGATATTTATTATTAATTTATTTAAAGAAGGATTAAAATAGTTAAAATCAAAGTTTAATAACTAATTCATTTTTTATATAGGGTTATACATAAGATAAATTCGACTATAAATTTTCACTAGAACTATAAAAATATTTCATACCTAATGGTATTTTATTTATAATTTTTAGATGTTAAATAATTAATGTTATTTGTGGCACAATGGTGATGCAGTAATTACCTAATTAATGAAATATTAAAATCATTGATATTATAAATACAAACATAAATGTAATTTGAGACTCTTTATGAATTCCACTAATTTTATAGGTTAATATGAAATGTTAGTATTGATTTAATTAACTTTTTTCCAACTAATCATGCTGTTATGATTTTCAAAAAAATCAATTACCAAATAGTGTCAAAATTGACATAAAATAGTTGTTAAAAAAATATTATATTATTAATTGTTATTTTATTCCTAAAAATATAATGTTCAGCAAAATGACTTAGATAAGGATATATATATTAATAATTAACCACTTGGGGTTCTTTTGTCTTGTTATAGTAAGTTTGTTAACCATATAGTGTAAGAAAACAAGAAGACATGGTAAAAGTTAAATTATTTAACTTAGAGTTAAATCTAAATGATAAGGTTAAAATTGTAACCTAAACTTGCCTAAAATCAATTTGTTGAGAGGATTTAGACCCCTCCTCACTTTATATTAGAAATAAATTAATTTGTAGCTATTATAAACCGAATATGACTTTATTATAAAATAATATTTTAAGTTTTTCTAAAGGTGCCCCTCTCCTCCCTTATAAAAAGGTCACCCCTTCCCTCTTCTCTTCACACCATTTTGACCCTTGAATCCCGGACAAACCCTACCCATTTCTCTTCTCCACTTCCCTAGAAACATTCTGGAGGTCCTGGTCTTCTCAAAATACCAACTCTACTTCCATAAGAGGAAGCTCAAAGGAGGTGCGTCGAAGAAGAGGTAATCTCTTCTTCCGATTCTCTCAAGTTTCTTTCTTCTTCTACTTCTTCTTATTTAGTTGTCACTTTATAAATTAATAACATCAGTATTAATTATAAACTGATATGTTATTATAAATATGAAGCAACCCTATTTCATCTTCTATCCATCCTATGGAAAACGAAATCACCGCGCGTGCGTACGTACGGAATACCGTCTCCACGCCGTGGTGTAATATGTTTTCGACCACCACCTTACTCGGATGGGTATAATGGTGTAAATAAATAACTATATATTATTATTGTAAAGTTATATTGATTCTGAAATATTATAAATATGATTCAATACAATTCCACGATCATGGGAATGATATCATCGCTCGTGCGTACGTACGGTCTACCATCTCCACGACGCGATGAGATTCATTCTTCATGTTAACCATTCATGAATGATTATAAAGTATATATAATGAATAATAATGAAATATATGACATAATAATGATACTGGATATATATATATATTTATATATATATATATTTATTTCATCTACTTAATTCCATTCAATTCAATAAGGAAACAAAAACAACGTTCATGCGTACGTACGGCCTACCGTCTCCATGAACGGTGTATTTCATTCCATTTATCGATCTATCATATATATATGTATATGATGAATATATATTATATATAAATCATGTTTTAAATTATGGAATTAATTATATCAGGATATAAGTAATAATATCAAGAACAACAAGTCGAAACATGTACAATAAATGAAACGATTTTACCCAAATCGATGCTTTTACATCAAATTTACAAAAGAACGTGTAATATAATGTCATGAGTAAACTATATATGATATAATAACAATGAATATGATTCTTTAATAATTCAATAACATTATTTAAATCATTATACAAGAGTTTCGGATACATACGAGGCATATCGGACATAAGGTAAGGGATAACTTTTCCAATCTCATTCTTATCCAAGATTGTTTATTCGTAAGTATTTACTGGGGTTATGTTTATCATCCATGTCCATATGTTCTCAAAATATTTTCATAAAATGTTTACTTTTCTTACATGTATGTTTAAAGTAAATCTTACCCTTTTTTTACTTTTAACACATCGTATGGAAGGAATCTTTCTTTTGTTTGCCATACGAGGTAATTTTTGACTTCTCGGACAAAAGTACGAGAAGAATTTTATTTTTAAACTTATACGGCATGAAAGTATTTTTACGGTTTTATAAAGACTTTTTTTTCAAGAAGCTTCCTCCAAAATATTTCTTAACTATTTTCATCAAAATCCCTTTCCTTTAAAATTTCATGGCATTTTGTGAAAAGAAAATGATTTTGAAGAACAAAGGATATTTTCCTCAAGAATTCATTTCAAGTGTTTTATCAAAACCATTTTCCATCTAAGATGACCTTATTTCATATGTGTATGTTTCAAGTATAATGTCTCTATGATTTACATGGTTTTACTTCTCTTATGATGAAATTACATCCATTTTATTTATATAGATTATGTTATGATGGGATGATGTTTATGAAACCCATTTTATTCATTGGGTTATGATGAATGTTTTAAGTTTATTTTATGGAACAAGTAAGAATGATTTCATTATGAGATGGGTGGGAACTATATCTCCCTCCAATTCATTGGGTAAAGATTTATATCTCATGAGATAGACATGGTTGGAACGGTAAGTTAATCTGGTTCAGTGTTACAGGACTGGACCGTGGAGTGAACTCTATTCAGAATGAGACATTTTCCACTAAGATGGTCTTGGCAGCAATTCCTTGGCTACTATGGAAATCATAACATGTTCTTAATGGATGCCACAATTACATGTTTTTATTACCATTCTAGGTTATCATGACTAATGTTCCTTATGATCTATGCCTTTTGTACTTCTATGATTTATGTCATTTCTCTTGATTTTGATGTTTAGATTTTATGTTCAAGTTTTTGCATTCAAATGTGTATGGATTGTTTTATGTTCTCTATGCTTACCCTTACTGAGCATTTGAGCTCACCCTTTATATGTTTTCTTTTCCACAGGATTTAAAGAAAGGTTTTAGGTAAGAAAACAAAAGGGGAATATCTTTATGGGAGATGTTGAAGATCTTTCACCACGATTAGAAGATTATTTTCCGAGTTTCCAAAGACACTAAACTATTAAGGACCTTGTGTGTCTGTTTTCATTATGTATTAAGTATTCCGAAAAAGTAATGTAATGTCCATGTACGTCAAGCTTTGGGTCTCTACAGTTGGTATCAGAGGAATGGTTTTGTTAACCTTTGGAAACTAGGATGCGAAAACTTTAGTGAAATCCCTAGAGATATTTCTGAGGTATTTCTAGGGATGTGTCTAAGGTTAGGTATAAGTATATGTTATAGTCCTATAACTACAATAACGATCATGAATAACCTATGATTAAACTTATGATGTTCAAGATTGAATGTACTTCCCTTGATTATGTTGTTTTCCAAGCATGATTTATGCCTCTCACACTATTCTTTTTGGGTTTTAGGAAATGGCTTGAAACCTGAAGATTCATGTTAAGGGAGAATATGATGAACAATGGAATGATATTCTTCATGATCAAGAAAATTAAATGGGATTTGGAAGGCAAAACATCGTTATTATGCCTAATCATAAATATCATAATATGATCAATAATCTCAACTTTGGTAAGTTTCCTAACTCGGTTAATAAGAGAAAGAAGGAGTTTCATAATGATCATATAGGAAAGAAAGTTCAATTTTCCTCATGTGAATCATGTGGGAAGAGACATCAAGGAGAATGTTTCAAAGGAACTGGAAGATTCTTTGGTTGTGGAAATGAAAGACACAAAGCTAGTAATTGCAAAGGAAAAGGATGAGTTAAAACCATGGACAAGGATAATGTAATTGCTAAGACATCGACAGTGGCTAAATGTTTTAAATGTGGAATGTACGGGCATTATGCAAACCAATTCCCTAAGGGAAAATATAATGAAGAAAATTATCATGGATGTATGGGTAGTATTTATGTTGATGATGATGAAGAGACTACAAATTATCTGTGAGATGAAAGAATTATTGAATCTCGGTCAATGGTTTAAGAAGGTAGTGGATTGATTTAAATTTATCAAGAGTTATGTTGTATAGGTAATGGTACTATGGAATAAAGACACATATAAGGATTGTTACACTATTGTTTTTCCTTATGTATTTGAAAGTATATTTTGAATGGTACTGGTAACCATGAAAGGTTATTCAGATATTTTTGGAAAGTAGATGATATGCGCATAATGAAGGGATAAGGAGATAATGAGATTTTTGATAGTATTAATGATCTCATGTCTGATATAAGGACAAAGTTATATCATGGTTTGAGTATATATAAATTCTGGGATTTTGGTATGTGGAAAGGGTTAACTTTTGATAGCATTAATGTTTTCACTAAGGTTCAATAGGTATTCATTTTTCAAAAGAATACAGTATTAAGGCATTGGAATGTTTGGAATGTGACCAACAAGATATATCGTATGATATATGGGGGATAAATGATGGTATTCACGTAATTGTTATGTGACCTCTCAAGTAATCATTTTCTTTACACTGTGAGATTGAAAATAAGTATTTTCGATAAGATTAAAGGTTGGAATGGATTAAGTTGGACATCAGATAGAATTCTTTATGGCTAGAATTTTTTTTCGATATTATTTATGGAATGTTATAATAATGGAGTTTTAGAAAAAGGAAAACCTGCAGGATGGGCAACAACCCGTTGCGTCGGACAAGGCTGTGGGAATCGAACCCAAACTGAAGTACGACATACCTTTTTCACCTACCACTAGCCTACAGGAAGTCTCTGGTTAGTAGAAACTAGTTTTATTTTATTAACAGGTATGATAGATGAAGTATAAGTTCATTTTTGGAATCATATACTATTAACCTCACAATAAATGGACTTATGTATATTTGATAACTTTTGATAACCTTTTGATTAAAACATATGGAATGGCCCATCATTCTATCACATGATCTTCTAACACTTCACGAATGGCAAATTCAACTTCATTTTTCAAAGAGATGAAGTGGAAATTGTCCAAGGAATGACCAACGGTGAGACTGTACCAAAATCAAGAAACTATTTCTTCTAATTCCAATTTCTTTAACTTTAGGGAAATGATCTTGAAAACCAAATTTTTTTTCCTAGTGCCCTTATATCTGATGAATCATATGGTACCTTAGATCATCACAAATCTATGGCTTTTTGATTGTTGCCTTTTTCATAGCCATGTTCTCTACCACTCTCCATTAGAACATGATGGTTATATTTCTCTTCCATATCCATATTTTCACCTATGTTCTCCGATGTGGAAACCCAGTGATTAGTTAATTTGGGTAACCGTTACATTTCATAATTTAGTTTTTAAATATTTGTTTTGGTATTCCATTTTATGATGTGGGTTTCTATTAAAGAAACTTTTGAGTAGTAAACCATTTATAACCCCGACGAATTTCGAGGGTGAAATTCATTTTAAGGGGGGTAGAATGTAACACCCTGAGATTTTATGAGATATATTATTTTTAATTTCTTTGATGTCTTCTATTATACACTACACCAATATTAGCTTGTACTATACGCAATACCGTATTAGCTTGCAGTATACACAACAATATTCTTGGCTCGTGTTACACACAATTTCAAGTTCGTTTTCTAGAAATTATTTTATGCAACATTAAGTATAGATTTTGTTTAATGTATAAATGAAATAAGTTTTGATTATGTTATACGCAACAACAAACGGAGCTTTCACTACACTCATCCCTGACTTGGCTTGCATTACATGCAATCAAGACCTTCCTCGATAGCGTGTGTAGTACGCAATACCGAGTTTCACTAAACGAGATATTATTATAATATTATTATGAACTAGCCATTATGAATTGTAATACCCACTTTTAAAAAATTTATAAAATTTATCTTTCAAAATGGACTTCATTTTTGGATTCGGAATATCGAAATTAGCCTAGGGTGAAATTTTGGTATTTTTCTGAAAACTTTCAATTTTTGATGAATAGTGAAAACCCTGGGTTACTATTTAAAAACCAACTTTTTGTTTAAATAATTATTTATTTTATTTAAATTATGACAAAATTGATACATAATACCTATATAAGTTCAACGTAATTAATTGAAGTAATTTTATAATAATTTTAGATATATAAAAATTTTATTGAACTTTTCACGGTCTTTTACCCACCTCATAGGGGAATTTGGAAATTTACATAAAACATAATTTTACCACTTCTATGAGTGGAATTTTGAAAATCCAAGAGACATGGTTAATATCAAAGACTAAAATGTGGTTCAATGAGATGAAAATTATTTTTGGTGAATAGTAACTGTTTACTTTTATTTACCACGGTTAAAAGTAAATAGGGTAATTAAGGGTAAAAATGATATTATTATTACCCTAACACATGTCCTAATTCTATTGGATAAGTTTAATTCGACCAAAAACAACATTAGGAATAAAATATGACCATTTAGGTCCACTTGGATTAGATTAGGACATTTATTATTAATTTATTTAAAGAAGGGTTAAAATAGTTAAAATCAAAGTTTAATAACTAATTCATTTTTTATATATTGTTATACATAAGATAAATTCGACTATAAATATTCAATAGAAGTAAAAACATATTTCCTACCTAATGGTATTTTATTTATAATTTTTAGACATTAAATAATATATGTTATTTATGACACAATGGTGATGAAGTAATTACCTAATTAATGAAATATTAAAATAATTGATATTATAAATACCCAACTAAATGTAATTTGAGACTTTTTATGAATTAAACTAATTTTATAGGTTAATATGACATGTTAGTATTGATTGAATTAACTTTTTTCTAACTAATCATGCTGTTATGATTTTCTTAAAAAATTAATTACCAAAGAGTGTCAAAATTGACATAAAATAGTTTTTAAAACAAATATTATATTATTAATTGTTATTTTATTCCTAAAAATATAAGGTTCGGCCAAATTACTTATATAAGGATATATATATTAATAATTAACCACTTGGGGTTCGTTTGGCTTGTTATAGTAAGTTTATTTACAATATAGTGTAAGAAAACAAGAAGATAGGGTAAAAGTTAAATTATTTAACTTAGAGTGAAATCTAAATGATAATGTTAAAATTGTAACCTAAACTTCTCTAAAATATATTGGTTGAGAGTATTTAGACCCATCTACACTTTATCTTCTAAATAAATTAATTTGGAGCTATTATAAACTGAATATGACTTTATTATAAAATAATATTTTAAGTTTTTCCAAAGGTTCCCCTCTCCTCCCTTATAAAAAGGGCACCCCTTCCCTCTTCTCTTCACACACTTTGGAGCCTTTAAGATAGGCCAAATCCTGCCCATTTCTATTATACACTTCCCTAGAAAAATTCTGGAGGTTCTGTCCTTCTCAAAAGGCCAACTCTACTTCCATAAGAGGAAGCTTAAAGGAGGTGCGTCGAAGAAGAGATAATCTCTTCTTCCGATTCTCTCATGTTTCTTTCTTCTTCTACTTATTATTCTTTAGTTGTCACATTATAAATTAATAACATAAGTATTAATTATATACTGATATGTTATTATAAATATGAAACAACCCTATTTTACCTTCTATCCATCCTACGGAAAACGAAATCACCGCGCGTTCGTACGTACGGAATACCGTCTCCACGCCATGGTGTAATCTGTTTTGACCACCACCTTACTTGGATGGGTATAATGGTGTAAATAAATAACTATATATTATTATTGTAAAGTGATATTTATTCTTAAATATTATACATATGCTTCAATACAATTCCACGATCATGGTATTGATATCATCGCTCGTGTGTACGTACGGACTACTGTCTCCACGACGAGATGAGATTCATTCTCCATGTTAACCATTAATGAATGATTATAAAATATATATAATGAATAATAATGAAATATATGACATAATAATGATACTGGATATATATATATATATATATTTCATCTACTTAATTCCATTCAATTCAATAAGGAAACAAAAACAGCGTCCATGCGTACGTACAACCTACAGTCTCCATGAACGGTGTATTTCATTCCATTTATCGATCTATCATAAATATATGTATATACTGAATATATATTATATATAAATCATGTTTTACATTCTGGAATTAAGTAAATCAGGATATAAGTAATAATATCAAGAACAACAAGTCGAAACACGTACAATAAATAAAACGATTTTACCCAAATCGCAGCTTTTACATCGAATTTACAAAAGAACGGGTAATATAAAGTCATAAGTAAACTATATATGACATCATAACAATGAATATGATTCTGTAATATGTCAATAACATTATTTAAATCATTATATAGGATGTTCGGATACATACGAGGCATATCAGACATAAGGTAAGGGATAACTTTTCCAATCTCATTCTTATCCGAGATTGTTTATTCGTAAATATTTACTGGGGTTATGTTTATCATCCATATCCATATGTTCTCAAAATGTTTTCATAAAATGTTTAATTTTCTTCCATATATTTTTAAATTAATTCTTACCCTTTTTTTACTTTTACCACATCGTATGGAAGGAATCTTTCTTTTGTTTACCATACGAGGTACTTTTTGACTTTTCTGACAAAAGTACGAGAAGAACGTTATTTTTAAACTTATACAGCATGAAAGGATTTTTAAGGTTTTATAAAGCATTATTTTCAAGAATCTTCCTCCCAAAGATTTCTTGATTATTTTCATAAAAATCCCTTCCCTTTAAAATTTCATGACATTTTGTGAAAAGAAAATGATTTTGAAGAACAAAGGATATTTTCCTCAAGAATTCATTTCAAGTGTTTTATCAAAACCGTTTTACATCTAAGATGACATTTTTTCATATGTGTATGATTCAAGTATAATGTCTCTATGATTTACATGGTTTTACTTCTCTTATGATGAAATTATATCCATTTGTTTTATATGGATTATGTTATGATGAGATGATGTTTATGAAACCAATTTTATTCATTGGGTTATGATGAATGTTTTATGTTTATTTTGTGGCACAAGTAAGAATGATTTCATTATGAGATGGGTGGGACCTATATCTCCCTCCAATGCATTGGGTAAAGATTTATATCTCATGAGATAGACATGGCTGGAACGGTAAGTTAATCTGGTTCAGTGTTACAGGACTGGAACGAGGAGTGAACTTGATTCAGAATGGGACTTTGTCCACTAAGATGGTCTTGGCAGTAATGCCTTGGCTAATATGGAAATCATAACATGTGCTTAATGGATTCCACCATTACATGTTTTGTTACCATTCTAGTTTATTATGACTAATGTTCCTTTATGATCTTTGACTTTTGTACTTCCATGATTTATGTCTTTGCTCATGATTTTGATGTTTAGATTTTATATTCAAGTTTTTGCATTCAAATGTTTATGGATTGTTTTATGTTCTCTTTGCTTACCCTTAATGAGAATTTGAGCTCACCCTTTATATGTTTTATTTTCCCCAGGATTTAAAGAAAGGTTTTAGATAAGAAAAAAAGGGCAAGATCTTAATGGGAGATGTTGAAGATCTTTCACCACGATTAGAAGATTATTTTCCCAGTTTCTAAAGAAACTAAACTATTATGTTCCTTGTGTGTCTGTTTTCATTATTTATTAAGTATTCCGCAAAATTAATGTAATGTCCATGTACATCAATCTTTGGGTCTCTACATGGATAGTGTTGGAGTCTGCATGTATAAAAACAGAGATAGTTCAGGTCACAACGGAGAAGGTGTAGATCATCCAAGAGCGGATGAAGACTACATAGAGTAGACAGAAGTCCTATGATGATAGGATACGAGACCACTGGAGTTGAGGGTGATGACCACGTCTTCTTACGGGTCTCACCTCGACGGGGTCTTCGGAGTTTTGGCCAGGGCGGCAAGTTATCTCCGTGTTTCATCGGACCCTTCCGGGTCCCCAGCAGCGCAGGAAAAGTGGTTTACCGCCTGGCCTTTCAACCTTAGTTGCACCAAGTGCATGACGTCATCCACATATCTCAAATGAGGAGGTGTGCGCATGACCTAACCGTCATCATCGATCCCTGAGAGCTGGACATCGATGACAGGGTGACTTTCTCAGGGTTCCAGTTGAGGTTGAGAATCGACAGGAGCGGGTCCTATGAGGATGGTTGATTCCTATTGTACTATTTAGTTGGTGGCACGAGTACCTCCAAAGAGAACATGGGAGCATGAGACTTAGTTGCGTGTTTGGTACCTCATTTAGTTTCCCTAGTTTGTATTGTAGCTTTACAGGGATGTAAATCCCTGAGGTGAGAGTAATGTAAAGACTCGGAAATTTCAAGGAAATTTTTTTCTTAAATTTATTTGGAATTTTACGAGTCTGCAGTTTGTGACGGCACCTGATTCCAAGTCCCGGTGTGCTCGGAATCAATTTTCGAAGTTTAGCTCAGGTACGTTCAGTAAACAAACGAGCTGGTTTTTCTATCTTTTAAACCGGTGCTCGGAATTGAAATCTGAGTGCACCGATGAAACTACGGTGTCGATAATTTCATAAGGGGACCTTTACTGTAGTTGTGTTTTGACGGGAGAAGAGGTTAAATTTTCTGTTTGTTTTTAAAGAATAAATAAAAATATGCGTTTAATATTTTTATTTGCGCAGGATAATCTTTATCCTACAAAATGGGAGGGTTTAGTGAGGAGGGGCCCACATGAGACCCTAACTGCTCACCTCCCTCTCAACTCCCTAAATCCCTCTTTATTCTTGTTAATTCATCTTTATTTGGGTAACTCCTTCTCTCCCTATCTCCCTCATAACTCATGCCAACTCACACTTTAATTAGGTTATTGAAACTCTTAATCAATGAAGTGTTTGAAATTTGAACTTTTTATGCTTGGCATGATTAAAATAAAATAAGGGAGAAACCTTATTTTATTTTTGGGTTGGGTTGTGTGGAGATTTTGGAAAAAAGCTCTTGATTTGTGAAGAACACTTCATCTCCTTCGTTGAAGAACTTCATTCTTCCACGAAGAACGGTTCTCCATCCGTCAGATCTCCAACGAACGACGCTCAAACCGGATTTAAGGCCTTTGAGGGAACAACGAACGCCAACGACCATCGTCACCTTCACCTCTTACCTTGCGATGATGTCAAAAGACCGACGTCCACTCCCATTCGTGATATTGTCAACGAACGATGAACGACTCGAGGTAGGGGTTAAGTTCAATTTTAATGAATTAAAATTGTGCTTTGTTTTGTCGTTGAGCATTCTTTTTTATTTTGACCGCTTGTTATCGTCATAACGGGAGGAGGTAGGACCACAAAAACATAGCCAATCCTCCTCCCCGCTTTCTTTTTGATCAATGTTGACGTTTGAGGTGAAGGCGGCATGGTGCCGTTGCACCACGCGGGAACGAAGAGGACTGTGGCCGGAGCAGGCCACGGCGGCAGTGCGCGGCGCCGTTGCACCGAGTTGGGGATGCCGAAGGAGCCGCGGCCGGAGCGGGCCGCGGCGGTGGGGCGCGGCGCCGTCGCGCCGCACCCGAGAAGCCAAGGAGGCCGCGGGCAGGAGCGGGCTGCAGTGGAGGGGTGCGGCGTCGTCGCGCCGCGCCAGTCGAATAGGAGCCTCGGCCTATGGCCGTGGCGGTCACCAGCAGGGGCGGCCGGGCTCGGCCGGCCGCCAACGACTCCAAGAGGCGGGACCCTTCAGGGTCCCACAGAAGTTCAAGAAAACTGGCCAGCCATTACCCAAAGCAGGAGGGTGTGTAACCCCCCCCCCCCTTTGACCTGCCTAGGGCGGACCCCACCAGGGCCACCGTTTCCGAAACAAAGTGGGTTGCATCCCCTTCGCACCCCACGCAGCCGCGAGCCGTGCCAAAGGCCGCGCCCTGCCACGTGTCGGGCCGTGCCCAACTTGGCCGAACCCGGACCTGGGTTGGGTCGACCCGGTTCGGGCCGACCCAGGGGGTATTGGGCTGGGTTGGACCAGGCCCATACCCCCTATTTTCGGACCAGGTTCATTGAAACGCCCATATCCTGGGCTACAGACCTCTGATCGACGCACCGTTAGATGCGTAGGGATCCTCGGATCAAGATGGTCATTTAGGTATATTAAAATCAAGATTTAGGTAAAGTTTGGGTATTTCCGGGTTGGTTTGAACCCGAAACCAACAGGGCCCTCAGAGCGGAAACAGTTATAACTTGAGTTCCGTACATCCGATTGATGTGCCGTCGAGATTTTTAAATTTATCTTGATGAGACGGTTCTTCTGGAATACTTCACCTGTGGTTTGGATGCAGTTGGAATATGTCCAGGTTAAATTGTACACGAAATCCAACTGGGCCCCTGGAATAGAAAAGATGATAACTTTCAGATCGGACGTCCATTTGAGGAACCGTCAGCGACGTTGGTAATCACGTTGAGAAACAATCCCTTTGAATATACCCTATGAGAGTTCAGGGTACATTTGAGATATGGGCGGGTTGGTTCTTACACAAAATCAACCAGGCCCCCGGGACCAAAGGCTAATAAATCACAGACCGGGCGTCTGATTGACGCACCATCTGTTACATTGAGACCCCTGTGATGAGGAAGACCTTTGTTATACTTCTTTGTGGAACTTTGTGATAATTGGAGTATCGAACAGAGGCTCGTGGAGTGGACCCTACCGGAGACGAGTGTACGGAGTGCGGAGACCTAATAGCTATAGACCAGATGACTTCTTGACTTATTCGAGTCAGAGTGATTCGATTAGCCCAGTGGATGGAGCACCCGATATTTGGAGGCAGACCCATGGCAGACGGAGGGCCTGGTAGTTGGCAGCAGAACCGGGGTACTCGACAGCAGGAGTACATCGGACGACTATTAGAAGGAGGGCCCGGTATTTGGCGGCAGACCCACAACGGACGAAGTGCTCGGTATTTGGCAGCAAACCCGCGATACTCGATAGGAGGAGTACTTCAGCAGTCTAAGGTTAGTGAGTAGCGCCTCAGGGTCATGACAGGGCTACTATACTCGACAGAGGAGGAGTTCTCCAGCAGTTGTGGTTTTGATAATGAAAATCCTGGTTTGAGCTGAGTCAATGACCTTTGTGATTTTCTCATGCTTGAGATGGGTTACTTGATAACTTAGGTATATGTATGGGAATATACCTAATTAGTGGTTACCCATTGATTTCATAACCATTGTGTTACCTCATTATTGAGATGGGTTGATCGATAACTTAGGTGTAAGTATGAGCTTATACCTAAGTAAGGGTTAATTGTTGAGGTTCTTCTTTGTGGTTATCCTTGTTGGATTTAGAGAGACCTTGAGGGTATCAGGGTCCCTACTGAGTATCGTTAAACTCACCCCTGCACGGGCTATGCCTGCACCTCGTTGTGTTGGATGCAGACGACGAACAACACTGATCGTTGTTGAGGCTTGTTGAGCTGGACGGTACTCAGAGGTGAATTTTATGAAGAGTCGGTACCTAGAGGTGACAGACGGATGGATGGTTGGACGCGAAGTGCGGAGGTGGAAATATGTACCTACCCTTATTGTAGGATCTGTGGTGGACGATCCAGGAGCTTCTTGTCACCTTTTAGTTGTTGTCCTTTGAGTTTTACTTTACTTTCAGTTGTAGCTGTACCTTTCTGTTGGGCTTGTATTTCCGGACCCTTTGTTTTTTTCCAGTACACTTGTTTAATTCTTTACTTAGTGTTTTATTCCGTTTGTACTCTGTTGTGTTGTTTACTTTTATAAAGGAAATGACTTCCATTTTATTTGGGAATTACGCCTTTGGTGCTAGTCGACAACCCCTAGACTATGGAAGGCGGTCTTGGGGTAGTCACGGCACGTGCCCTGAGGACGGGTCATGACAGTAGCTGCCAGCAATTGGAAACACTACCACCACTTCTTCCTCTATCTCATGAACTTGTAAAAAAATATATAATATAATATACATTCAATAAAATACAAATTTTATACATTTGGAGTCTACGCAAAAACTTGTAATACTTTTCAAAGTATATAAAATACTAAAACATACATATATATCCATAAACAAAAATCCATTCAAGTAATTACAGAACTTCACAAGTCTCCTTCCTGCTAAGTCAAAAATGAGTGGGATCAATATCCCCCCTCCCCAAAATCGTCATCCTCAACAAAATCAGTAGCAACAACAACATGATCATTATTATCATCATTAGCATCCTCACTAACAAAATCATTTGGAGGAACAACATCATCAACAATATCATTTCCACCACCTTCAACTCGATTTCCACTAAGAACCTCATTGGAATCACTTTTGGAATCATTTAAAAATTCATTGATTCCATATATGAATCAATAGTAGTATAAGCCTATAATGAAATTTATTGACTTATAACCAGCAGAGATTCCAAAATTGTTCAGTGATCATCTTAATTCTTTCACACTCCTCTAAATAAATTTTTTTCTCAAGTACTACAACATGAGAGCTTTTCATCTCGAGGGCCTGAGAGGTCTTAGAGGATCCAAATGATGACCAGTACCTAGTGGGTATGATGTTTTACTTGGTCGGCATTAGACTCTACCATGGTGGTCATCAACTAATACATAAATCAAATGATCATTCAACCTGAAGTTGTCATCTTCTTTATCATTAAGGGTATCTAGGATAGTTTGTTGTGAATATAAACAAGATATTTAAATATTTATTTCCTTAAAATATTTTAAATATAAATAAAAAATACAATAATTTATTGTGTTTGGGAATTAACTGCACTTCAATCATTTTTCTTCCTACTCAAGAAGAATAATTTAGCTCGATGTATATGCCCTTTAATGACCAATATAGATTGGTACAAATAACATTGATTATTAGTCACATATTCACAATTTAAAAATTTTATAAAAGGGAATAAATATTAAATGAATGAAATATTAAGAAATTTAAAAATGTTATAAACATTGATGACAAATATTAATATATAAATTATAATCATAAAACATTTATAATTTTAGGCACTCATTATGAATATTCAATAGTTGTGAATATTAATGATTTATATTAATTTCATAATGGCCAATTGTCTGATAATACTACTTACCAATTGTCTTATAGGAATATAGGCTAATTTTCCATTAGGCTTATATGCCATCTGAACATTAGGACTATATACCAATTGTCCATTAACCCTAAATGGACAATTGAGCTCTATGCATATAGGCCAGTTGGCCATTAGGTCTAATGGAAAACTGTGAATTAAGAATATAGTCCAATTGGATATTAGGAATATAGGCCAATTAGTCATTAGCCCTAGAACACAATTTCTTACTAGGACTATAGGCCAATTGGCCATTAGTCCTATAGGCTAATTGGCCATTAGGCCTATAATAACAATAAAAATAAGGAAATTATTTCAATTCATATTAAAGTACCTGGAATTTCTAATGTGTTTGCATTGTAGAACACCCCAATGTGTGTAGATATGTTGTTTAATCATTGTTTTTTTTGTTTTTCCCCAATGATTCCTAAAATAAAAATCAATATAAGTAATTAGAATTAAATTTTAAATGAAAACTGTTAAATATTGGGAATAACATAAACTCACAATTCATCCAATATGCAATCATTTTTTGATATTGAGTTTTGGATAGTTGGGGAATATGGGTTCACTATCTAAATCAAAACCAACTCTTCTCTTTCAAATGACATACAACTCATGCATTTATGATCTCCCTAACTCCCAAATATCCATCCACCTTAAAATCTTACCAGCTTCACCTTTGGTAAAGTTAAAATGACTCTGCAAAAAACATGTTAATTCATATAAATACTATAGTAATATAAATATAAATTAATAAAATTTCTTACCCATATCTGATCCCAGATTTTTACTTTAGGTCATTACTGAGATGTATCTACGAGACTAATTCCAACAGAATGATATCATGGTACTGGGATAAAGTGTCCATGAAACTTATACACCGCCTAACATTTATACCTACCATATGATTATCTTCATTATAATCCACCATTTTTTGTGTCTGAAAATTATAGGCTTCATACATACAAGTACTCCCATGTCTCTAACTAGAATAACCCACAGAATAATATAAGAGGGAAAAAAGAAGAATAATTAACCCACAGTTCAGCATGAAAAATAGGGTGATATAATTTGACATTGTTATAATAAAAAAACATGATGCAGGCTACTCAATAGGCTTTGATGGATCTATGGAATATCAAAGATTAGAAATCATTGAAGAAAGTTTCTATTCCAATGCATGATCTAGGTGATCTTTATGCATGGGAGTGGAAGCTAAAGGAATAGACTTGTGTGATGTTGGATGGATGGTAGGAAATGGAGACGACATTGACATGGTAAAATATGGGTAGTATTGTAGGTGATACATCAATGGATATGGATATGGTAAAGGTGGGCAAATATGTGGAGGTGGCATAGAAATGGTATTAGAAGAAGAGGTTAAATTAGATGATGGATACATGAATGGGAACATACCTGGATGCTCAAGTAGAGGATGAAAAGGTGTGGCGGATGAGGCTTCTACTGGTGGGTTAGTGTGGGAATGTGTATTACCTTCTAGTAGGATGAGGAGGAACCTTTGGTGGAACTGAATGTTCCTAAAAAAATGATAAAGGATATTAACAAGAAATTATATTTCAAAAAGAATAAAAATATTACAATTATTATACTCACTATGCTAAGAGAAGGAGGCAATGCAAGACCATGAAATTGTTGATCAAGATCAAATATTCACTTCCTTAAAAGTTCTGAAGTATTTTTCATAATATCCATAAGAATTGAATGTACATTTTTTTAGAAATGGTATTTAAAAATCATGCATAAAAATTCGAAGTCAAAGAAGGCATAAAAAAATCAATAAACTCTTTTAGTAAAACCAAGTTATTCATTTTTTAAAAACATGTATTAACCCTAGTTTTTTGAATTTATATAAATATAATTAATAGAAATGAAATAAAAATATAATAAAACAATCATATTATTGAAAAATGAAACTAATTATAGTAATACTAACCAGATAAAATCATATAAAATTAAAATGAATGAATAGTGAACATATATGGTGGCTTCAATATATTACACACTACTACTTCAGGTTCAAAATAAACTCTCACAATGTGACAGTTTGAGTCACCAAATGTAATATTTTGGTCAACACCAATGGGGGTGTCAATGGTGGAAATTTCATCCCTAACATTATGGAAAATATATCTTGGGATTACTTCATTAATGACATTGTAATTAGGTCACAGACGATCTTTCACATAAAACAATTGTTTTTTTCCTTTGATTCCAAAATGTACGGTTCTTCCATATGATGGAATTGAATAATGTCAACAACTATGAATCCACAGTCATAAATAAATGTTCCTTATCACATCATTCAATCAAACCATTTACATTTCATCATAGTGAGATGGCCATGAGAGTAGTAATAAAATTAAAATAATTTCTCAAAACATTGATAATTAAATATTTACAATCACAAACCAAATAATTGGGACTAAATGCCAATGATCTTAATTATTGAGAAATAGATTCAAAAGTTAAACTCAAGACTAAAATTATTTATGAAGAATACAATTAAATGGATGTCTATGTTTTAAGATAATTAAATTATTGGTCATACCTTTTATTTCAACCAAGAAGGAAACTCTGGGATATGCAAAGCCTCTCTCTTTATCAAAGGAAAAGAACAATAAACTCTACATATAATTAGTTTATGTTCCCAATATAATCAAATAAGAAAATACTATGGTATATGTGAAATTTCATAATATGAGAGAACATCTAAATATCTAAATTACTTACTTGATATAGTCATCGAATAAACCACAGTTAAATAAGAATGTGTGTTGTACCATATCACGCTCTTGAAGGATCAATGTTTCCAATTTATAAGATCCAACAATTCCTCCTATTTGGGGAAGATATGGAAATATGGGTTTAATTTCCCCATACTGGTTATATTCATTTCTCATTGTCCAGTTATGCATGTTTCTCACATCAGACAAATACATCAAAAAAATCTATGCATTCTTGGGTCAGATAACCTATCACAATCAAACCTTCATGTCATGACCCGACCCTACTCGGGCTCGAGCCACAACTTTCCCAAGCCCGCCTCCATAGGCCAGGGGCTGGCGACAAGCGCCGAAGGCTAAAAAACTCAGGGAGGCCTTTGCCTGAGTACCTATACACACAAACACGCATCCCACTCAATGAATAAGTGCAAAGTAAAAGGAAAGAAAAGCAGAGTAAATTTCAACTGCTATATATATAAACCACAAAAGTGAATCAACCTCTAATTGGTACAAAGTAAAAGTTGAAGGTAAACTGAAAATAAAATGTCAAAACATGAGCCCAACCAGAAAAGTGCCACAATCTAGCAACAGGTAAACAAAAGCAAACTACTATGAGGGTCCCACACCTGGAACCCTACTACGACCACCGCAAGCGGTCCAAGCTCTCGAACTCCTAACATCCAATGAAGTCATGACCAACCTGTCCGTCGTCTGCAAGGGCACACCAAGTGCGGGAAAATCCCAAGCAGGGGTGAGTATAAAAATACTCAGTAGGATGCCATGAAGGCTCGAGGGAGCAACAAAGGTGGTACTAAAGAGGTGAGAAGTAGATTGAATAGGGAAAAGTAAAGGAGTAAAACCGAGAGTGCAGTAAAGAGTACAGCTCAACCCAACAAGAGGTAGGAAGTAGACTCTTCCTAACACAAGGAGCTAGAAACGGTGAGAATATGGACTTCCCTTCAACCCTTTGCTACCTATAGCAGGAGAGTAGACTCGTCCAACCACGAGAAGCTAGACATGGAATGCATGTGGCATACCCTGCGCGTCTTTAGCTCTCCCGAAAGGAGATTAACCAAAACCCAAAGAGTGGGTACTAGAACAAGGTATATACATATCCATATGCTCAACAAGAAGCCCAAACAAGGTCGTAAGGGGATCTCCATCCCGTAGCTCAGCCCAAGAAAGTGAGTAGCCAACAGTCCCAGAAGTAAACACCATCGATGCCCAGCATCCCGTACGTCTGCCCCAAACTACAAGTCAAGGGGCTCAAATCACCACACCTTGACACTATCCGCTTTGGGCGGCACTGAATCGCCCACACGGTTTTAGGTCGCGTCAAAAGGATGCGTCTCGGTGGGGAAAGCACCCCTCGTACTTGAGAGTTCTAGGGGAAAGTCAAACCACACCTCATCACTGTCACACAATCGAGAGGTCCTGAAAGTCAAGATGTCACATCACTAA
Source organism: Viscum album (assembly GCA_963277665.1). Lineage (NCBI taxonomy): Eukaryota > Viridiplantae > Streptophyta > Magnoliopsida > Santalales > Viscaceae > Viscum > Viscum album. The sequence goes on from OY728160.1 coordinate 1,089,665,457, forward strand.
CTCATACAACCAAGGGTCCCGCTCTGGTAGTCACAGAGAAAAGCCACAGACTAGCCTAGTAGAAAAAATTGAGTCTGAAATGCCAATGGGAGACCCACTATCCAACCCAGCAGGAGGGTAAACCCTAATACATCATCAGGCGACCCATTGCCCAGCCCTGCTAGAGGGTAGACCTGGAATAAGTCGACAGGCGACCCACTACCTAGCCCTACTGGAGGGTACACCTGGAATAAGTCGATAAGCGACCCACTGCCCAACCCTGTTTTAGGGTAGACCTGGAACAAGACGACAAGCGACCCACTGCCCAGCCCTGCTAGAGGGTAGACCCTCAAGAAGTCGTCGGGTGACACACTGCCCAGTCTCTACTGGATGGTAGACCCTAAGAGGTCATCGGGTGACCCACTTCCCAGTCTCTCCTAGAGGGTAAACCCTAAGAGGTCGTTGGGTGACCTACTGCCCAGTCTCTACTGGAGGGTAAACCCTAGAAGTCAGTGAGAAACCCACTGCCCATTCTTTACTGGAGGGTAAACCCGAAAAAGTCGATGAGCAACCCACTGCCCAGTCATTGATGGAGGGTAAACCTAGAACTGCTTTGGCCATCCCTACTGGATGGTACAAAACTTGCCAATAGAACTCAAAGTGGGTATCGTGCAACCACCCAACTCCAGAACAAAACCAGGGGAAACCAATCAACCATGCTGATCTAAACAATCGAGAACAGAGGGAGCCTCTACGTCATGAAAGGTCAAGGGTACACAAAGCAGAACACGACACACACATGGGTCCCACACGACGTGTGACCCCAACTCAACCCCAACCAAGCGCATGAACGATCTCAGGTACAAACTTCCACATGTATCTCCTAGTGTTCTCGCATACTCCTAAAGCATGCCACATCTCCAGCCCCAAGGCTACCGTGAACGCAGCACCTAACGTCAACACGAAGGGCATAAACAAAACAACTCCAACTTTCCACCACAACGACCCAGGCATGACCAACTATACCTCTTCAAGCATTCACTTCACTCTCCCAAGAGTGAACGCGATCACCCGACAAGGGTTCTCTGCAAACACCGCAGGAAGAACCTTCACCGGTACACCTTCATATTTCACATTTAATAAGATCGTGTAAGAGGCTCTGCTCGCCCGAACAGATTAAACCGTTGTAATCGTCGTAGAAAAACATGCGAGATCGACTACTTACTCGCCTCCAACGGATATCTGACGGAAAAGTCACCAACACCGCTTTATGCCCAAACGAAGTTCTGTGATCCTGAGCCTCGGCCCCGAAAACAGTCGGGTGCATCACGTCATTGCGATCCCCTCGGAAAAACACGTCAAAAGGACTACTCACTTGGGTGGAACAGATATCCAGAGAAAATTATGCATTCCGGCGCACCGCACACGAGCAGTGCTACGTGGGACTCACATCCCAGTCCCAAAGCACAATGAACGGATCACGTCGTTGCGATCCTCTCGAAGAAGTACATGAGTTTGACTAATCACTTGTCTGAAATGGACACACTGTGATAAAGTTAGAAATCACCGCCAACTCCCAAAATATCCCCTGTGGGGACCGCACCATCGTGTGGAATTAAAACGGGCGGATTGCACCATTGCAATGACCTCGAAAAAACACCCAAAATTGACTGCTCGCACACACCGAATGGACGTCTGATGAAAATGTTGCTAAACACTGCTCGTAGCTTAAAAGACGGCCAGTAGGGCCCACGTCTCAACTGCGGTTTCAACGCCTGAAACCACACTGGAAATCTCCGACTCAACTCCAGGGTTGCAACGCCACTAACGGTGCTCAAAACGGTCATTGGATGTGTCTGCTCCGCCCAAAACATCAACCCCCGGGAAAACGCCAATCCGCTTAAAGGCGTGACACGCCACCGAGGCCCTCGTCTTGCGAATTAAAAATTCCTGAAGCCATCTCAAAAAGTCCGCCTCGATTTAAGGGATGCGTAGCCGCAGTCCGTGCCCAAAACAGACGCCCTGCGGATGATTTACGAAGTGTAAATCATTTTTGATAATAATAATAATAATATTATTATTATTCTTATTATTATAAACCATTATATATATATATATATATATATATATATATATATAAAACCCAGACCGGCCATTCGGCCGGTCTTCTTCTCCCAAGAGGACCCGCAGCGTGCGGGTCCCTATTGGCCAGCCGGGGTCCATAGACCCCGATCCTCCCTCGTGAGCACCAACCGGAAAAATCCGGTCGGCCCTAGACCTCACCTCACCGGCGCCCCCGCACGCAGGCGCCGCCGCCTCCGCTGGTTCCCTCGCCGAGCCCGCTCGCCCTCGGCGCTCCCTTCCACTCACCTCCGACCGGCCAGAGCCTACTGCTCCACTGAAGACTGCTGCCCGGACCGAGACACCCAACCGCTGCCTCCGCCAGGACCGCCTGCCACGCCGCCGTGCTGGCTCGCTGGACCGCCACCCTGTTCTCACCGGAACGCCCCAAAAACCGTTGGAAACACTAAAAAACCCGCAATCTTTGGTGGGCAATTTCGGAGGCCTCGGGACTCCAAATTCGAAAACGAAAGATGCGTTGGATAGATCAGAATTTATAATACACGACCATGGGATTCGTTTGCATATTCTACAGCAATTCAAAGTTATAAATTGAGCTCAATGGAAATGTGGGAATTAAAAATTGAAAACGCAACCGCCTACCTGCGAGGGCGTAGCCCGGAGCTTTGCCGCACGTCAAGCCTCACGGAAGAGGTCGAGGAGAGGAGGAGACGGGAGGATTCATTGTTGAGAGATTCTTCACTATAGAACCAATGGAAAAATGAGGGAGAGGGGGTGGTTTACGTTTATGTAGAGAAATTAATTAAAAACTTAATTAATTTAAAACTCCAAATTAACCCAAATCCGAAACTTTTGGCGAGGTCATGATTAAACCTCCCCAAGGGTAAAAAACACCTATTTAGCACAATGGAGGTCTCGGAATTTTATTCCGAGCTTCCGTTTGAATGTTATTATACTAAAGGCCCGAGGCCGCCAAATTATGAAAACGCCCCCGGGGCCATTTTTCACTGACGGCCTGCGCCCACGAAACTTACACCCCTCCTAGGGAAAAACGCACGCTCTGAACTCAACGGTGCCCTAGGTTTTCCAATCTGAGCCACCGTTTAAGAGATACTTGAGTTTAACCATTAAACTAATAAATAAATAAATTAATTTATCCGTTTAACGTTTTGGTAGCGGGCGAGGGGTCCAAATGTTCTGTTCCGACATACTTTATGTCGTTCCTAGGGTAAACACACCATTTCGAACCCATCTGTACACCCATACTTTTGATCTGAAGCACCGTTTAGGAGTTATCCCATTTATTTGGCGTCCCCAGTGTGAACGCACTGAAAATTTAATTTCGGCCACACTGGGGCTCGGAATCGCACGCTGTCTGAAGGCACTGCTTTGGAATAACATCAAGAATATTAAAAAGTCTTTTATAGAAAAAACAGGGTTCTTACCTCATTCCATCCTTCAAGATTTTCATCCCCTAAAATCAAAATCAGGGAATGAATTAGGGTGCTAAGCCCGCACCTGGCTCTCCCCTACCTAGAAGAACTCATGCACAGTTCTGCGCCACCGCACACAGACCAAAGGATTTGATCTGTTCACGCTAGGTCTGACCTCGCCGATGTCATGCATAGGAGCACACACACTTCTTCTCGGGTGAGTCAAGTGGGAGATTTCATGCACCCAACCCATCCTTTGGGGTTAGGGAAAGGTGGTAGGGAACCTTTCCATCCCTTCACACTATCTCAAACAGCCTTAAGGATCTTGGGGGTAGCTCACCTCCCCGACCGAACCCCTACATAGCACACCGTGATTGGAATCACCGCCCGCACCTGGAACAAGGCCCGGTGATTCCCTCCTTCAGAATATCCATATGGTGAAACACCCAAGGATATCTGGTCATGAAAGATTTTGTAGTCGATGTCTTGCCACCAATACTCTCTTACACGCTCGGAAGCGAAGTATTCAACACCATCGCCTAAAGAGAAAGGTTCTACATCTTTTACCTTACCAACATAGGGTTACACCGACGCCCCGCGCCACCCTGGTAACAACTCAAACTAGGAGCATGGAGAAAATAATTTCACACACAGAGTCTAACAATTCTACTGCAAAAAGTAGAAGAGCCATAGAGCGTACCACTTATCACATCATGCTCTATAGGATCATAGACATCCAAAGCTCGTGGCTATCTGTGGTCCCAACTGTCAGCTCCCGGATCCTGATGTGGTCTTCCTAGTGGTGATGGGAAGACCTCATAAATACGTCCCCCACTACTAGATCCTCCCGCTCCTCTGAAATAACCACCTCTCTGGGCACTACTCAGCTCACAGCGATGCCTCCACCGCTGTGGTGCACCTGCTGCCTGCCCAATATTCTCAGCATTCCTGGTCGGGCAGTCCTGTGCCAGGTGACCACGACCATTTCAAGAATAACACCGACTCTCTCTAGTCTGAACTGGTTCCCTTCGGCACCACTATGGTGTACAACCACACCCATGAGTCCGGTTGTTAGAAAGTCATCTGCGTCGAGGTTCTGTCACACGACACCCGCTAGCTGCGAAAGACATCTCAGATCTGTCGAGCCAGCTGCCACCACCAACTGTATAACACGACATGAAACTCTCTATCACCAACGCCTGATCTAGAACCCTAGTATAAGTGGGAATGCACAAGGGCAATATGATAGCATGAATCTCTCGGTGGAGACCCTGCTCAGACTTTCGCGCTCGGAAGTTACCGTCATGGACCAAGTCCGGGTAAAATCATGCACAGTTTGCGAAACTGGCCATATAATCGGCCACCGACATCCCTCCAGGATGAAACTATAAGAGCTACTGAATCCGAATGGAGCATAAGCAGGAGGGGTAAAACTCCTCACGAAACAACAACTGAAAGTCTCCCCATGAAAGCGATGACTCATCAAGAAACTAAGTCAAAAGACTCCACCAATGCCAGGCTGCTCCGTGGAAAAGGTTGGTGGACAAAGCCACCATAAGATCTGCCAGCATCTACACAAGACTGAAGATGAAAACCACTTCATCGAGCCAATCCTCTACTTCCTGAGGGTCTAGCTCACCACTGAACCTCAGTGGTCTCTGCCGCTGGAACTCACGGTGCGCGCTCAACCTGCGCTCAAGCCCTGTCTTCTCTGCTGAAGCTGTCTGCTGCTCAATAGGTGGGGTTGCTCCTACCATCCCACTCAGAAAAAGGGACTCACATGATGGGTCCTAGATTGAGGCCTCGTAGCTCAAATGGTCGTATTCACGAACCAAAGCTGGTATCCGGGATGGCTGTCTTCATGGAGACATCCTGAATATTATTAAGGAGTGATGTAGTCAGATGAGCATATATGTATATAACAGTAACAACAATGGGGAGCTTAATCAATAAGGACAATCAAAGACTCAATCCTATGTGATGCACAAACCAATTTTCCCTGCAACGAGTGTCTTAGCATGACGAGTCGACAAGCAGGTTATCAGGGTCTTGGTGAATGGATACGTCAGCCGCTGCACCATCACTAGACTCCCTGGCCAGAGTGCCACTCTCGAGACACGTTGGCACTGTTTCCCTAATTCCCAACCAATTCATTTTATTTTAGGGCTGTCCGAACAACGTCCCAAGGAATGAACCACCTCTGATACCACTTTGTCACGACCCCACCCTACCCGAGCTCGAGCTGCAACTACCCCAAGCCCGCCTCCATAGGCTAGGGGCTGGCGACAAGCGCCAAAGGCTAAAAAACTCGGGGAGGCCTTTGCCTGAGTACCTGTACACACACACGTAGCCCACTCAATGCAGAAGTGCATAGTAAAAGGAAATACAAGCAGAGTAAAGTGATAATTCTACATATATAAACAACAAAAGTGCATTGACCTCTAATATGTACAATGTAAAAGCTGAAGGTAAACTGAAAAGGAAAGGACAAAACACGCGCCCAACCAGAAAAGTGCCACAACTGGGCAATAGGTAAACAAAAGGAAACATCTGGGAGGGTCCCACAATTGGAACCCGACTACGACCACCGCACGCGGTCCAAGCTCCCGAACTCCTAAGATCCACTGAAGTCACGACCAACCTGTCAATCGTCTGCAAGGTCACACCAAGTGAGGGCAAAGCCCAAGAATGGGTGAGTATAAAAATACTTAGTAGGATGACCCGAAGGATTGAGGGAGCAACAAAGGAGGTACTGAAGAGGTGAGCAGTAGATCGAATAGGGAAAAGTAAAGTAGTACAACCGAAAGTGCAGTAAAGAGTACAGCTCAACCCAATAAGAGGTAGGAAGTTGACTCGTCCTAACACAAGGAGCTAGAAACGGTGAGAATATGAACATACCATCGAGCCTTCTCTACCTATATCAGGAGAGTAGACTCCTCCAACCACAAGAATCTAGACACGAAAAGCACGTGGCATACCCCACGCGTCTTCGCCTCTCCTGGAAGGAGAGTAACCAAAACCCAAGGAGTGGGTACTGAAACAAGGTATATACATATCCATATTCTCAAAAAGAAGCCCGAACAAGGTCAAAAGGGGATCTCCATACCGTAGCTCAGCCCAAGAAAGTGAGTATCCAACATTCCTATAAGTAAACACCATCGATGCCCAGCATCCCGCATGTCTACCCCGAACTGCGTGTCAAGGGGATCAAATCACCTCACCTTGACCTTATCCACTTTGGGAGGCACTGACTCGCCCGCACGGTTTTAGGATGTGTCACAAGGACACATCTCGGTAGGGAAAACGCCCCTCGTACATGAGAGTTCTGGGGGAAAGTCAAAACACACCTCATCACTGTCACACAACCGAGAGGTCCTCAAAGTCAAGATGTCACATCACTGACTCGTACAACCAAGGGTACTACTTCGGTAGTCACAGAGAAAATCCACAAACTATCCTAGTAGAAAGGACTGAGTCTGAAATGCCAACGGGTGACCAACTGCCCACCCCTGCTGGAGGGGAATTCATAATAATATATCGGGTGACCCACTGCCCAACCCTACTGGAGGGTAAACCCTAATACATCATCAGGCGACCCACTGCCCAACCCTGCTGGAGTGTATACCTGGAATAAGTCGACATGCGACCCACTGCCCAGCCCTGCTGGAGGGTAGACCTAGAATTAGTCGACAGGCGACCCACTGCCCAGACCTGCTAGAGGGTAGACCTGGAATAAGACGACAGGCGACCCACTGCCCAGCCCTGCTGGAGGGTAGACCCTCAAGAGGTCGTCGGGTGACCCACTGCCCAGTCTCTGCTGGAGGGTAGAACGTAAGAGGTCGTCGGGTGACCAACTTCCCAATCTATGCTGGAGGGTAGACCCTAAGAGTGTTAGGTGACCCACTGCCCAGTCTCTACTGGAGGCTAAACCCGTAGAAGTCAATGAGAAACCCATTACCCAGTCTCTGCTGGAGGGTAAACCCAGAACTGCTTTGGCCATCCCTAATGGATGGTGAAACACTGGACAACAGAACTCGGAGTGGGTATCGTGCAACCACCCAACTCCAGAACAAAACCAAGGGAAACCACTCAACCCTGTTGATCAAAACAAATGAGAATAGGGGGACCCTCTACTTCATGAGAGGTCAAGGGTACACAAAGCAGAAAACGACACGCACATGGGGCCCAAACAATGTGTGGCCCCAACTCAACCCCAACCAAGCGCACAAACATTCCCATGTACAAACGTCCACATGTACCTCCCAGCGTTCTCGCATACTCCCAGAGCATGCCACATCTCCAGCCCAAAGGCTACCATGCACGTGACACTTAACATCAACGCGAAGGGAGTAAACGTAACAACTCCATATTTCCACCACAATGGACCAGGCACGACTAACTACATCTCTTCAAGCTTTCACTTCACTCTCCCAAGAGTGAACACGATCACCCGCCAAGGGTTCTCTGCAAACACCGCAGGAAGAAACTCCACCGGTACACCTTAATATTTCCACATTTAATAATATCACGTAAGAGGCTCTGATCGCCTGAACAAATAACACAGTTGTAATCCTCGCAGAAAAACATAAGAGATCGACTACTTACTCGCCTCTAATAGATATCCGATAGAAAAGTCGCTAACACCGCTTTACGCCCGAACAACGTCCTGTGATCCTGAGCCTCGACCCCGAAAACAGTCGGGCGCATCACACCATTGCGATCCCCTCGGGAAAACACGTCAAAAGGACTTCTCACTTGAGTGGAACAGATATCCGGAGGAAAAGATGCATTCCGACACACCATACACGAGCAGTGCTACATGGGACCCACATCCCTGTCCCAAATCACAATGAATGGATCACACCGTTACGATCCTCTCGAAAAAGTACATGAGTTTGACTAATCACTTGTCTGAAACAGACACCTAGTGAAAAAGCTGGAAATAACCGCCAACTTCCAAAATAGCCCCCATGGGGCCCGCACCATCGTGCAGAATTAAAGCGAGCGCATTGCACTATTGAAATTCCCTCGAAAAAACACCCAAAGTTGACTGCTTGCACGCCCCGAACGGACGTCCAATGAAAAAGTTGCTAAACGCTGCTCGCAGCTTAAAAGACGGCCCGTGGGGTCCACGTCTCAACTACGGTTTCAACGCCCGAAACCACACTAGAAATATCCAGCTCAATGCCAGGGTCGCAACGCCACTGACGGTGCTCAAAACGGTCATCAGATGTGTCTGCGCCGCCCAAAACATCAACCCTCAAGAAAACGCCAATCTACTTAAAGGCGTGACATGCCACTGAGGCCCTCGTCTCAGGAATTAAAAATTCCCGAAGCCATCTCAAAATGTCTTCCTTGATTTATGGGATACGTCACCGCAGACGGTGCCCAAAATGGACGCCATGCGGATGATTTATGAAGTATAAATCAATTTTCATAATAATAATAATAATATTATAATTCTGATTATTATAAACCACACACACACACACACACACACACACACACACACACACACACACACATATATATATATATATATATATATATATATATATATATTTAAAAAAACCAGACCGGCCATTCGGCCGGTCTTCTTCTCCCAACCGGACCCGCAGCGTGCGGGTCCTTGTCGACCAGCCGGGGTCCGTAGACCCCGGTCTTCCCTTGTGAACACCGACCGACAAAACATGGTAGGCCCTGTACCTTGCCTCACCGACACCCCCACACGCAGGCGCCGCCGCCTCCACTGGCGCCCTCGCCAAGCCCGCTCTCCCTCGGCGCTCTCTGCCGCTCGCCTCCGCTCACCTCCGACCAGCCGGAGCCGCCTGCTCCGCTGAAGACCGCCGCCCGAACCGAGACGCCGCCTCTTCCTGGACCGCCTACCGCGCCGCCGCGCTGGCTCGCCGGACCGCCACTCTGTTCACGCCGGAACGCCCCGAAAACCGCTGGAAACACTCAAAAACCTGCAATCTTCGGCGGGTGATTGCGGAGTCCTCGAGACTCCAAATTTGAAACCGAAAGATGAATTTGATATATCAGAATTTATACTATACTACCATGGGCTTCATTTTCAGATTCAACAGCAATTCAATGTTATAAATCGAGCTCAAAGGAGATACATGAATTAAAAATTGAAAACGCAATCGCCAACCTGTGAGGGCGCAGCCCGGAGCTTCGCCGCACATCGAGCCTCACCGAAGAGGTGGAGGATAGGAGGAGAGGGGGGGATTCTTTGTTGAGAGATTTTTTTCTAGAGAACCATGGGAAAAATGAGGGAGAGGGGGTGGTTTAGGTATAAGTAGAGAAATTAATTAAAAACCTAATTAATTTAAATCTCCAAATTAACCCACATCCAAAACTTTTGGCGAGGTCAAGATTAAACCTCTCCTATGGTAAACACCACTTCCCGAGCACAATGGAAGTCTCAAAATTTGATTTTGATCTTCTGTTTGAAAGTTATTAAACTCAACGCCCGGGGCCGCCAAATTACAAAAACGCCCCCGGGGCCATTTTTCACTAACGACCCGTGCCCGCGAAACTTACAACCCTCCTAGGGTAATTAGAACGCTTTGAACTCAATGGTTCCCTAGGGTTTCCAATCTGATCCACAGTTTAAGAGATACTTGAGTTTAACCATTAAACGAGAAAATAAATAAATAAATTTTTCTGTTTAACGTTCCGGTAGCAGGAGAGAGGTCCAAATGTCCCGCGCCGACGTGCTTTTTGTCGTTCCAAGGGTAAACACCCCATTTCGGACCCATCCGTACACTCAGGTTTCTGATCTAAAGAACTGTTTAGGAGTTATCGCATTTATTTGGCATTCCCAGTGTGAATGCACTCAAAATTTAATTCTGGCCACATCAGGGCTTGGAATCGCACACCGTTTGAAGGCGATGCTCTGGAATAACATCAAGAATATTCCAAAGTCCTTTATAGAAAAAAACGGGTTCTTACACTTCATGAAAATTCTTATTTTATAAATATGAATTCATTATTTAGATATTTATATCAGCAGGATATATCCACCAAAAAAAACTGGTCCCCCAAGAAGTGTTTCATCTGAAATATGGAATGTTTGTTTCCCATATTACACAAAATTAATGGTGCCTTCTACTACATTTTTATCAATAATTACTTGGATAAACATTTATCATAGAGGTCTATAAAAAATGGAACAAGCGAATCAATGTACCCCTTTCATTATTGGATATAAAATGCGGGATTTATATTCAAATCAATTAAAAAAGACAGATGTGGTAATCATGAGTTTTTAGGGATATTTTTTTTCAAATCCCTTTTTGTGACTCATTTAGATATATTTCTAGAATATCCATCATGCTCCTTGATATTCTCTCATACTTCCAGAAATTGATCTTTCTCTAATGGTGTAATAATAGAAGAAGCACTAGGAACGTTCCATTTGTTTTCACCGATACAAAAATGATGTAGTTCTGCTTAAATACCCTAATCCATCACATCCTGATGAGATTAGAAGACATCTTTGGTCTTTCACTTGATATTTATAAGAATTTTTTAAAAGAAATTCAGATATATTTTTCTCAATGTTGATAACATCTAAACTATGACATAACAAATTGGTAGACCAATATGGAAACTCAAAAAATATACTTCTCTTTTTTCTAATTATATGTTTCTTTAGTGTCAATGTTATTCATATTTTTATATTTCAGCTAAACTTTCCATAATTAAAAACTGAAATCTTTCAATTCTTTAAGCATATCACTACCTAAAATATGTTGAGGTGGTTCTATAGTTTCAGTAATATTTTCAAACCTACCACGATTCTTCCTGTACTGATGATCCATTGAGATGCATCTTCAATGCCCCATGAAACTGAAACTATGATGATATTTAAGCCATATTGATAATGTATTCTTCATACATATAGGACATGATAGTTTTCCCTTCCTTCTCCAACAAGAATTCATTTCATAAGTAGGAAAATCATTTATAGTCCACAGAAGGGCAACACAAATATGACATATATTTTATGAAGAAGCATCAAATGTTTTCACAACCAAATCCCAATTATGCTTCAAATATATTATTAAAGGATGAAATTAGACATATATATCATTACTGGGATCATAAGGACCAGATATAAGTAGACTCAAAAAAGTGAATGGTTTTTTTATATAAATCCATAGAGAAATATTATAAACATGAATAAAATCTGGACACGTGTTGTGAGTAGTAAACATCTGACTAATCGAATTAAAATCATTAAAATATAGACCCCAACTGACATTAAACACCTTAGATAAAAATCAGGATGTTGTGAATCAAACGATTTCCATGATAATTCATATGCAGAATGAACAAATCATCATTACCATCAATTCTCTCAGAATCACTCTATCACATATTGGATAATATTTCAACAAACATGAATAGATTTTGATGTCTATGAATCATTAGAAATTTCCACATTACATTATATGGAACATGAGATAGTGTTCCATCTGAATTTTCCTTCCATCAAGATATAACACATTCTTTATAGTCATTACGGTCAGTTGTTTCCTCCCAAAATAAACTATAATCTTTTAGACAAGCATAAAATTTATTAATAGAAAATCCAAGAATCTTAATTAACATTCATGCCTTATAATTATTTGAGGTAATATCAAAACCATTAGGAAGAGATTACATCGAAAAGGTACGAATATAATCAATGGTGGTATTAGAAATTACATATATGGTTCTTCAATGATATAACCACATTAAAAATTCATACTTGGTCATTTTAGTACATTCCTGATATACTAGAATTTTGGAACCATACAATAAAATTTTCACTCTCTCAACATCAATATCTTCAATATTTTCCTCATGTTTATTTAAATTGTAATGACCCAAAGTTTCATTAATGAAAATCCCTCTTGATCTAATTAAATGTCTCTTTATGTTTATATAAAATGTAAACTTATTTGGTTTTATGTAAATAATTTTGACCATCGCTAATATAGAAATTGAACAGTGATCACATGATTAGTGTAAATATAGAGCTTTAACAAATCCAAATTTACTTAGACAAAGGAAGTGATGGCCTCATCCTATAGAATTTCCCCATACGAAGCCCATTTATCGGAGCTCATAAAAGAGGTGGAATCCTTGGGCTTCTCTCTTGACCAAGCCCAAGCTGAGCTTCACCATGTCAAGCTCGAATAGGACCATCTATTGGAGAATTGGAAGTTGATAGAAATTACCACTCGAGCGATGTTATCCGAGCCACCCCAAGAGTCTGTCACCATCCCACACCATACCCTTAGGTATTATGCGGCTGTTTTAAGGGGTTATGTAACTAATCGATAGTACTATGTTCATGTACATTATTTCTTTATATAATAATGAATATAATTTCTTGTAATTATTGACTCATTGTAAATAGTTTTTAAAGTACAAATGGTGTTTTTTTAGTTATTATTTAATTAAGAAATCTATTTTATTAAATTAAGGGATTTTTAAATTAAATAATTTTTTAATAAATTATTATTATTATTATTATTAGATTAATTTTATTATATATAAATGATCATATAATTTTATGAATTCAATTATAATTTTTATTAAGGTTTGAAATCCATTTTTGTCAAAACCCGTGAATTTTTGATAAATGTCAGTTTTTATTTTAAAAATAAAAATTAACATATTTATAAAATTATTTAGATAAAATAAATTTTATTTTTGGAATCAGTACGTCGAAATTATCCAATGGTTAATTTTTCATAATTTTCTGAGACAGTCAAATTTTTGAGTAAAAATTAAATACCGTTTAAATATATAATGTGTTTTATGACATCATAATGTACCAATAGTGATGTAATAAAATAATATAATCTTTATGTTCCGCCAATATATGTTTTACCATTAAAATAATGTGATTTTGGGTTTGTTTGGATTACTTTTCAAAGCATTAATGGACCCCTCAAGACTTATTAAACAACTTGTCTTTTTAAATTAATTTCCATGGGAGTATGACTCACCTCCACATAAGCAACCCTATTATTTTAAGAAGTTCGGACTTTGTCCTTATAAAATATTGTTTTCCTCTTCCCTTTTCCAAAAACCATGGGCAAAAACCATGGGATGGTTTGTGGTATGAATTAATTTAATGTAAGGGGACCCAAACCTAAATAATAAATAATTCCCTCACCTTTCCTATATAAACCCACCCAAGCTCCCACTTCCTCCTCACTAAAAGCCTTTTAAGGTCATCCATCCCCTGCCCTAATATCTCTAGAATCCTCACAAGGTGCCTCAATCTCCCCAGAATCCTCTCACAAGCCTCTCTCTAGCCTTTGGAAGCACACTTCCAAGTAAGGGTTTTTTCTTCCTTTCTATTTTTTGTCCAATTTTATTTAAGTTGTTTTGCCCTTTTAATTTCAATTATGAATTTTGGGGTATGGTTTTACACCTCCCTAATACTGCCCTATTTATGTTTGAATGATGGGAGACCCCTTTATCTCTCATTAAATTCCTCCCATGTATACCCGTTACTATGCTGAAATTCTGAAAGGAACATCTCTTTCTTCATTTACATTCAAGAAATACTTTTGTATCATGAATCGAAATTCCATTACAATTGTTGCGACATGTATATATATATGACCTAATTACTGTCCATTACTTGTAAATATGATGAGAAACCCCTTTATCTCTCATCAACCGTTTTTATGAATTCTCATGTCACGCCATTACACTGCCGAAATCACACTGATTTTCTAAGCCAATGCCATTGTGTAGTGAATACCATGTGCATTTCTCCATCAAGGGTATTCAACTTTATGCACATTTACTTATTGATTATAAAGTTTCATGAAAAAATTCCACATTCATTTATCATGGAATAAATGATTATGTTTTATGAATCCATGTTTTATGATCCATGTGGCACACTTATGCATGAAATGAAATGTTTAAGAAGGGTGTGCCCTTATAGAGCTCCAATGCATTGGGTAAAGTATAGTATCATGATACGTCATTTTCAATGAGTTTTGACTCATGCTAATTCAAGTGCAATGAGGGTTTACTCGTGCTTCATGTGCAATGAGGATTTACTCATGCTCCATGTGCAATGAGCCTTGGCTCGTGCTAATTCCATGTTAAGTGTTGTTGCCACATTTCCATGTTATGATTATCATGATTTATCATGCCTTTATGTTCATGTTTCTCTTGTGCTATATTGATATGCCTAATTTCTAATATATATTTTACTCCTCATGTTATTCCATGTGTATTCCCTTACTGGGATTTATAGCTCACCCTTTTCTTATGCATGTCCTCAGGTTATCCCATGCAATGCTATGTACGAGGGAATGTAGTGGTCATGTAAAGGAAGTTTTCAATAAAGATGTTGAATTCTATATGTTCAGTTTTTATGTAATGATCCTAAGCCCCAAAGACACTAAACCTCTCGATCTTCTTATTGTATTAAGTGAAGTTTTATGTAATGAATCATGTTTAAGTTTGTTATAAAATCAGGGTTGTCATAGTTGGTATCAATGGATAGGTTTAGTTATTTTTGGGATTAGGATTAGAAAACCCTAGTAAAGCCTTAGAGACAAGACTAAGTATAATAAAAACATCCCTAAGTTTTGGTGGGTATTGATTAAGTGGGTTATCAAGAAAATACATCCCTGTCTGGATACGAGTAGGTAGAGGCATCTCTGGCACAAATTTATCCTAGGGGTAAAACCAGAAAACACCGCTCTGAGCTAGACTTGAACGGGAACTGGTGCACGAAAATGGGCCTTGATGCACTCTTGGTTAGGACACTCCCGAGGGATATTTTTTGATAAATTCACAAGCTTAGTATGAACCCTTATTAAGGGAATTAAAAAAAATGCCCCTAAGAATATATGTTAGAAGGTAGATCATGAAAGGCCTAGATTGAAGCCTATTGACTAATGAGTTAAGGAAATAAAAGTTTATTAATAAGTCATCAAATTTTTTATTTGGATTACCTTTTATGTGTTACCCATAACTTTCCTCTTATTCTAGCCAATGTCCGGTAATAGGAGGACTCGGGCTAACAACCATTGTGAAGATTAGTGTGATGACTATACTAATGAGATGCCCAATCCAATGGGAGCAGGAATCATGAAATTTGTCACGCTTCTCTCTCAGCTAAGTCAAGTGTTTAATAGAAACACGGGTCCAGAGGAACGTTCAACCCCCCTAAGAAGGAACATGTCGCTATCGAGAGCTTCATGAGACAAAGGCCTCCTACTTTTAGTGGATCATCTGATCCCACGATCGCTGAACAATGGATCAACTCCATTGAAAAGATCTTCTCTATCCTTCAATGTTCTGAACAATAGAAGGTTCTCCTGGAGGCTTATCGTATGGAGGGTGAAGCTGATCAATGGTGGACGGTGATCAAAAATACGAAGCCTGAGGAGGAGATCGAGGCGTTCGAATGGAAGAATTTCCGGAAGATGTTTTTCGATAAATATTTTCCATGCACCCTCCGGCTTAAGATGGAAAGGGACTTCCTTCCCTTCAATCAAAAAGATGAAGAATCTATTAGGGCGCATGAGGAAAAATTCACAAGGCTTGCACGATACAATTTCGGCTTTTTCATTACCCCAGAAAGAAAAGTTGACCGCTTATTTGGTGGGCTGAAGCCTAGCCTACAGAAAGAATTGGCGATCCGTGACTTCGACAGCTATGAGGAAATTGTCCGATGATCCCTCAAGGTCAAAATGGAGATCGAGGAATCAAAAGGATATCTTGGGGACAAGAAGTGTAAGGTGGAATTCAATGATGGAAGTCTGATGGATAAATCCAACGGTGCTAAGAAGATCCAGCACCCCACTTGCCAAAAGTGCGGCAAGAAGCACCGTGGAAATTGCCTCAAGGGGACGAGGAAATGCTTTAGGTGTGGAAGAGAAGGGCACCTAGCTGTTAACTATCAGCAAGAAAGACCCATGGATGTGACAGAGGAGAAGAACGCTCCGTTCAAACCTCAACGCATTGTTTAATGATATAAATGCAAAGAACCGGGTCATTTTTCAAATCGGTACCCTAATCTAAGGGTTTTCGGAGGCAACCAACAACCTCCAAGGCAGAAAGAAAGAGATTTTTCCATCACTTCTCCCGAAGTGAACCCCGAAAACAAAGTGGTGACAGGTACGCTAGTTATTCATTCAAGAATAGAGAAAGTACTTTTTGATTTAGGTTCTACACATTATTTTATATCTCGAAAGTTTAGTAGAACAATCCCAGCACCACCACAAATCATGGAAGTGAAGATGTCGGTGATTACGAAAATTGGGCCAATCATTGCATCCCATGAATATAAGTCCTCACCTATTATAATCTGTGGATTGAATTTCCGGGTGAACCTCGTCATACTACCTCTATTTGAATTTGATGCAATTCTTGGCATGGAATGGATTTCCTTATATAGAGCCAACATAAATTGTCGGGAGAGGGAAATCACACTCCATATGGAGAATCGAACCCTGATTCTTTACAAGTGTAAGGGGGAAGATGAATCTACTTTAGCTCTATCATCTCAAGCATGGATATTACTACCCTATGAGCACGTGTATCTGGATGATATGATTGAGTCCAAGGAAGAAACCATCCCTAAAGAAATGCCTATTGTGAGGGAATTCTCTAAAGTGTTTCCCGAGGAACTGCCACGTCTTCCTCCTAGAATAGATGTTGAATTCTCAATTGAACTTATGCCCTGGGCCTTACCAATATCCAAGACTCCATATAGAATGGCTGTTGTAGAGCTTGAAGAGCTGAAGAAACAACTACAGGAGAATCTGGATAAAGGGTTTATACACCCAAGTGTTTCACCATGGGGTGCACCAGTCCTCTTCGTCAAGAAAAAGGATGGGTCAATGTAGCTTTGAATCGATTATCATGAACTTAAGAAAATCATGATAAAGAAAAAGTATCCTCTCCCAAAAATTTATGACTTGTTCGATCAGCTGCATGGAGCAAAATACTTCTCCAAGGTGGACTTGCAGTCGGGATATTATCAAGTAAGGGTGAAGAAGGAAGATATCCCCAAGACTGCTTTTCGCACAAGATACATGCACTATGAATTCATAGTAATGAATTTCGGACTCACTAATGCTCCAGCAATATTCATGGACTTAATGAATAGAGTCTTTAGAGATTACCGAGAAAAATTTGTGGTAGTCTTTATAGATGATATTATAATATACTCTAAAACCAAGGAGGATCATGAGGAGCATTTAAGAACTATACTGGAGACTTTGTGCAAGGAGAAGATCTATGAAAAGTACAAAAAGTGTGAGTTCTAGTTGAAGAAAGTCTCATTCTTGGGCCATATCATCATAATCAATGGGATATCTGTAGATCCCTCCAAATAGATGCAATTGAGGGATGGCCGAGGCCAACATCGGTAACGGATATCCGTAGCTTCTTGGGGTTAGCTGGATATTATCGACGATTTGTGAGAAACTTATCATGATTTTACAGACCTCTTACCAAGATAACTCAAAATGGAGTAAAGTTTTCTTAGAGTTATGAATGCGAAGAAAGATTCAAGGAGTTGAAACGGAGGCCTATCACTGCGCCTGTGCTCACTTTACCCACAAGTGGGGAACTTTTTGTGGTATTCAGTGATGCTTCAAAGAAGTGATTAGGCTGTGTGCTGATGTATAATGATAAATTTATATCCTATGCCTCAAGGAATTTGAAAATACATGAGCGAAACTATCCAATGCATGATCTGGAGTTGGTAGTGGTGATTTTTCCTTGAAAATATGGAGGCATTATCTCTATGGAGAGAAATGTGAGATATATACTGACCACAAGAGTCTTAAATATATATTCACGTAGAAAGAGATTAATATGCGCCAGATAAGATGAATAGAGCTCATCAAGGATTATGATTGTTCAATCCATTACCACCCTGGGAAAGAGAACAAGGTGGAAGATGCCCTAAGTTGAAAGGACCCAACGATTCTATCAATGATGATAATTGAGAAGGATCCAATCTTTTAGACTTGATGAAGATGGAAATGGGAATCATAAAGAAGGGAACATAATCAATCCTTTCAAAAATGGTTGCTCAACCATCTCTTTTGGAAAGGTTAAAGGATTCTCAAAAGGATGATGTGGGAATTCAGGAAAAAGTGGAAGATATCAAAAAATGGAAATCCTTAGAGTTTAATGTTAATAAAGAAGGAATTGTGCGATTTGGGAAAAAACTATGTGTTCCATTGAGTCCGGAGATGAAGAAAGAACTTTTGGATGTTGCACATAGTTCAAATTTCTCTATTCATCCATGGAGCACAAAGATGTATCAAGATCTCCGAGAAATCTTTTGGTGGGATAATATGAAGATGGAGATCGCTGAATATACATCAAATTGCCTGGTGTGTCGGCAAGTGAAGGCAGATAGGAAAAAGTCTAAGGGCATGATGCAACCATTTCCCCTACCAGAATGGAAATGGGAGAACATCACCATAGACATTGTCACTGGACTTACAAGGACATCCAAAGGCAACAATGCAATCTGGGTTGTTGTGGACCGTCTTAAAAAGACTACACACTTCATTGATATTCGGGAGGATTTCTCTTTGGATCAACTGGCACAGATATATATCAGGGAAGTGGTAAGGTTTCATGGAGTACCACTATCTATTGTGTCTAACCAAGATCCAAGATTCACCTCTGTGTTTTGGAAGAGTCTTCAACATGCTCTAAATACTGAACTAAACTTCAGTACCACCTATCATCCTCAAACTGATGGCCAATCTGAGAGAACTATCCAAACACTTGGGGACATGTTGAGAGCATGCTCAATGGACTTTAAAGGAGGATGGGATCAACATCTTCCTCTGGTTGAGTTCTCTTATAATAACAGTTTCCACTCAAGCATCCAAATAGAACCATATGAATCCCTTTATGGGAAAAGGTACAGAACACCAGCGTGTTGGGATGAGGTTGGTGAACGTAAGCTGCTTAGACCAGAAATGGTCGAAAAATGGTGGAGAAGGTGAAAACCATTAAAAATCATATCAAGGCATCCCAGAGTCAACATAAGAGTTATGTAGATAACCTTCAACGAGACCTTGAGTTTAAAGTTGGAGGCATGGTTTTTCTACGCATATCTCCGTGAAAGAAGGTCACGAGGTTTGGAAAGAAAGGGAAGTTAAGTCCAAGGTACATCGGCCCCTTCGAGATTCTTGACCGTGTCGGGGCTGTGGCCTATTGACTAGAACTTCCACCTACCATGGCCAAAGTACATGATGTCTTTCATGTATCCCTATTAAGGAAGTACATACCGGACCCCTCACATGTACTCTCTTATGAGGTGGTACAATTGGAAGAGGATATTTCTTACGAGTAGCAACCAATGGAGATAATAGATCGTAGAGAAAAATTTCTACAAAATAAGACAATGCCCCTTGTCAAGGTGTTGTGGAGAAACCACAAGTTTGAAGAAGCGACTTGGGAATCGGAGGAAATGATGGTGTTGAGTTACCCACATCTGTTTTAGTGTGGGAAAAGGAAAATTTTGAGGGAGAAATTTCTTAAGGGGGGAATATTGTAACGACCCGAAGTTTTATTAATGGAAATACCTCTTGATCTAATTAAATATCTCTTTATGTTTATATAAAATGACAACTTATTTGGTTTTATGTTAATAATTTTGACCATTTCTAATATAGGCTTTGAATAATGATCACACAATTAGTATAAATATAGGGCTTTAACACATCCAAATTTACTCAGACAAAGGAAGCGATGGCCTCATCCTGTAGAATTACCCCATATGAATCCCATTTATCGGAGCTCGTAAAAGAGGTGGAATCCTTGGGATTCTCTCTTGACCAAGACCAAGCAGGGCTTCACCATGTCAAGCTCGAACATGACCGTCTACAGGAGAAGTGGAAGTTGATAGAAATTACCACTCGAGTGATGTTATCCAAGCCACCCTAAGAGTCTGTCACCATCGCACACCTTACCCTTAGGTCCTATGCGACTGTTTTAAGGGGTTATGTAACTAATCAATAGTACTATGTTCATGTACATTATTTTTGTATATAATAATGAATATAATTTGTTGTCATTATTGATACATTGTAAATAGTTTTTAAAGTACAAATGGTGTTTTTTTAGTTATTACTTAATTAAGAAATCTATTTTATTAAATTAAGGGATTTTTAAATTAAATAATTTTTTAATAAATTATTATTATTATTATTAGATTAATTTTATTATATATAAATGATCATATAATTGTATGATTGGAATTATAATTTTTAATAAGGTTTGAAATCCATTTTTTTCAAAACCCGTGAATTTTCCATAAATGTCAGTTTTTAGTTTAAAAGAAAAAATTAACATATTTTTAAAATTATTTAGATAAAATAAATTTTATTTTTGGAATCAGGGCGTCGAAATTATCCAATGGTGAATTTTTCATAATATTCTAAGATAGTCATAATTTTGAGTAAAAATTAAATACCGTTTAAATATATAATGTGTTTTATGACATCTTAATGTCCCAATAGTGATGTAATAAAATACTATAATCTTTATGTTCAGACAATATATGTTTTACCATTAAAATAATGTGATTTTTGGTTTGTTTGTATTACTTTTCAAAGAATTAATGGACCCCTCAAGACTTATTAAACACCTTGTCTTTTTAAATTAATTTCCATGGGAGTATGACTCACCTCCACATAAGCAACCCTATTCTTTTAAGAAGTTAGGACTTTGGCCTTATAAAATGTTGTTTTCCTATTCCTTTTTACAAAAACCATGGGCAAAAACCATGTGATGGTTTGTGTTTTGGATTAATTTAATGTAAGGGGACCCCAACCTAAATAATAAAGAATTCCCTCACCTTTTCTATATAAACCCACACAAGCTCCCACTTCCTCCTCACTCAAAGCCTTTAAAGTTCGTCCAACCTATGCCCTAATCTCTCTAGAATCCTCCCAAGGTGCCCCAAGATCCCAAGAATACTCTCACAAGCCTCTCTCTAGCCTTTGGAAGCACACTTCCAAGTAAGGGTTTTTTCTTCCTTTCTCTTTTTCCAAGTAAGGTTTTTTTCTTCATTTCTCTTTATGTACACCCGTTACTATGCCGAAATTCCGGGAGGAACATCTCTCTCTTCATTTACATTCAAGAAATAATTTTGTATCATGAATCTAAATTCCATTACAATTGTTGGGACATGTATATATATGACCTCCTTACTGTCCATTACATGTAAGTATGATGAGAAACCCCTTTCTCTCTCATCAACCGTTTTTATGAATTCTTATGACACACCGTTACGCTGCCGAAATCGTACCAATTTTCTAAGCCAATTCCATTGTGTTTTGAATACCATTCTCATTTATCTATCAAGGGTATTCACCTTTATTCACATTTACTTATTGATTATAAAGTCTCTTGTATGAATTCCACATTCCTTTATCGTGGAATAAATGATTATGTTTTATGAATCCATGTTTTATGATCCATGTGGCACACTTATGCATGAAATGAAATGTTTAAGAAGGGTGTACCCTTATAGAACTCTAATGCATTGGGTAAACTATAGTATCATGATATGTCATGTGGAATGAGTGTTGAATCATGCTAATTCAAGTGTAACGAGAGTTTACTCATGCTTCATGTGCAATGAGGATTTACTCATGCTCCATGTGCAATGAGCCTTGGATCATGCTAATTCCATGTTTAGTGTTGTTGCCACATTTCCATGTTTTGATTATGATGTTTTATCATGCATTTATGTTCATGTTTCTCTTGTGATCTATTGATATGCATAATTTCTAACATGTATTGTACTCCTCATGTTATTCCATGTGTATTCCCTTACTGGGCTTTATAGCTCACCCTTTTCTTATGCATGTCCTCAGGTTATCCCATACAATGCTAAGTACGAGGGAATGTAGTGGTCATGTAAATGAAGTTTTCAAAAAATATGTTGTATTCCATGTTTTAAGTTTTTATTTAATGATCATAATCCCCAAAGACACTAAACATCTTGATCTTCTTGTTGTATCAAGTGAAGTTTTATGTAATGAATCATGTTTAAGTTTGTAATAAAAGCAGGTTTGTCATATAAATAATTTACTTCTTTCACTGGTGTACTATCTCTCTCATGATGATGCATAAATGGAATATAATCAAATATAAAATTCCTCATACCAGTTATTTCTTTTCATTCATGAACTGTAGAAGATTGTCTGATATCTCTATAGAGATACCAAACATAATAGTTTTTTTGAAATATAGATTTCTTTATATTTTAGATAACTTCTTCCCATATTAACCACAGTCTTCCAAAAAAATTATATCATGGAGACTCTATAAAACCTCCACATTAAGAATTATTAAATTAAAAATCTAAAAAAAATTCCAAATTCTTTTGAAACTCCATTGAAATCTAATTAGTATGATACATACAACATATATCCATTCCATTACAAGGGAAAAAATTATTTTCTATTAAAAATTTTAAACCATAATTAAAAAATTCATTACAACCAATTTTAATTTGAATGTCATAAAATCATACAAGTAGCTATAAATAATAATAAAAGAAATAAAATATGCTATAAGAAATGAATAAAAATAATGAATCAAGGTTGGTATTCTTGACATTTTATAATTCACTATAATGGTAGATAAATTGAATAAATTTGACACTATAATCCATATCTATCCCTATACTCTATCTTGTATCATAATGAGAAGAGGGCAGTTTGGGGAGAGGTGGACCATGTCTGCATGGGTTTGAGCCTGTGTGGGTTTGTCTGCAAAATACCAAAAATATTATGAACATTATGGTGAGAAATCATATTTCACGAGTTAATCATGATTTTTTTATTAAAAAACTAAAATATTAAAGAAGCACATATTGTAATTTTTTTTTAAATCACACCAGTGGGTAAGCCCACACCAGTGCAGGCTCATCCCATACCTGTGTAGGCTTAACCCACACACGTGCAAGCTCACCATGCATTGGCCCATGCTCTAAACAATCATTTTTCCCACCCCAACCCCTACTCTCCCCTTAACCATGAATCTTGTGAGACATATACCCATTTTCATCACTAATAATTTATACCATAAGGATTAAATTTCTTTCCTAATAAAAAAGGTCTAGAAACAAGTTCCAATGAAATCAACTTACACAATGGTAATGATTTCACGTTAATAAAAATAAAACTAAAAATAATAATTCTATCAATTAAACAAGGATGAAAACATTATATATTTTTCATTAAAACATATGATATAAATGTTTTTGAAAAAAGAAGACTCAAACGCATAATAATAGCATACTGAAATATTAAATGTATTATAAAACATAAATACATCAAATATATACATAATCACTATCTTTTAAATATATCAAAAAATATTATAAAATATCCAAAACAACTTTTAGGAAAAAAATATAACATTGTATTTTTATGAACATATAATTAAAAGAAGTATTTAATTATATGAAGTCAAATTAACAAAATAAAATCACGTATAAATCATATTTACTCAATGAAAATATGTGTATAAAAATCATGATATCAATCCTCATTTCAACATACCATATTCATAATTTACAAATTAGTAAAGTTAGTTTAAAAATAATGATTAAATTATTTATTCATTCTACTACTCTTTTTATTTTTGGTTTGATTATGGTATACGAGAATAGAATGTAAAACAATCACATTTGAGGTAATTTAATAATTATAAGAGAATATATTATAACTATCATCCTTTTTTTGTTTCATCCTTACATAACCATTTAATTTAAATATATTATAATTGAAAATGTGATTCTATTAATGATAATTTTAATTTAATGGAGTGAATTGATAGGGGTTGCAGATTTAACATATTTTATGTGTGTTTGGGTGGATGTTTTCTATAAATAATAATTAATGTGAATGGAATGACATTTTTAATGAAAGTTGTCCAATAGTGTCATAGGGATAATTAAAGGTCATTAATTATCTCATCCACTTGTTTAATACATAAAACAAAGTAACAATTATTTTGTTAACAAATCAAATATATCTTTAATGAGAATAATAATATGAAAATTGTTGAAACATTTATTTAATAGAATAATTATATTAAATAGTATATTTTTGTTTCATTTAATATCATTTTTGAATTATATTATTTTTGACTTATTACTAAAAAACATCATAAATATTCATATTGGATACGTACCTGGCCAATAACCATATATTGAATGACCTTAGTCCCAATGACCATATTTCTAAGCACATATATAAAGTGACCCAATATAAAATGTTCTTATTAAATTTAGATATACATACTTACATATATTTATAAAATCATCAATCATAAATCATTTCATTTCATTCTAAATCAATATATCAATTAGATTTATAATCCCTAGTGGTTGAAAACAAGGATCGAGTGATTAAATAAACCTGCATGAAAACTTTTTCCCACAAAATACATAAAAAAATGGAAAATCATGCATCAATAATCTATAATAGTAGAAAAATATTAAAAAACCCTAAAGAGTGAAAATTAATTTTTATGAAACTGAATCACACCCATGAAAATGGTGGAACACAAGAGAGTAAATTAAATAAGGGAAATAAATATTTCCTCTCAAAGATACCTACAAAATATTTCCAAAAACACTTCTGATGAGTGTAATATCTCATTGGGGTTGCCAAATTCTCCCATGGAGTGAAGGGGGAGGCTGAAATCGTTTGTGGAGGGGAGGGGGATGCCAAATATAGTTGAGATGGGAGGGAGGATTCCAAATTTGACTGAGGGGAGGGCATAAGTACAGATGTACGACACCCTTAGTGTTCGAATGAGGAGTAGGGGAGGAGGAGCCCGAGTGGGCCTCCAAATATTGGGACTCTATACCAATGGTTTTAAAAAAATGTTGGCATAGAGAAAGCAATACCAATGGTTTTTAAAAAATAGTTCATATAGCCTTGGACAATAACTCTATACCCAGATTTTGTATAAACTATGGGTTAGATCCTTAGGGATAGATGGATTTTACATTAATGTTCAACTCAGTGTTTCATATATCACATGCTATAGAACATGTTGAAATTATTTAAAAGTAAATACATATCACAATGTCTTAGTGTTTTAAATTATTCCCTCATACAAAAATTTTCATCCATGAAATTTCTATAATATTACCTCATGAAAAGGTTTGGGTTGTTCTTGATCATAACATACTCAAGTTTCTACACCACCTCTTCTATCTTGTGATTTCTCCAAAGTACCTATACCAGCTGAGTTTTCCAATTCCTAAACATTTTTTTCTACTATCCAAAATATCTATTTTATCTTAACAATAACATAGAGTAGGTTTTAGTTATATTTCATAAAAGGTGATAAAAGGAATTGGGTGCGGCATGTACCTCCTTAATAATGATATGCGGAACATATCATGTACTTTAGAGAGACTTTGTATAATTTACAAATTGTAAGCCATAGTTACAGTTATTTCCAAGATTTCAAAAGGTATAATGTACCCGGGGATCATATTTTATTTCATAAAGAACCTTATAACACACTTTTGAGATTTTTAATAAAACATGATCTCCCACTTGAAATTCCAAATCATTCCATCAGTTTTCAGTATATATCCTTTTACTAACTAGAGATAATTCGATATGGGTTTTAATAGTCTTTACCTTTAAATTTTCTCCTCCATATGTTTTGGACCTATAAGATTCCTTTAATCAAATTCACCTTAAAAACATGTTGTGCGACATCCCTTGCAATATAATTCTTTATATAATGCTATATGAATAATTAAATGGAATATATTACTATAAGAAAACTCTACAAAAGGTAGATATTGATCCCTCATATCATGAAATTCAAGATTTCAAGAACTCAACATGTCTTCTAATGTTAGAATATTCTTTTTTGACTATCCATCAATTTTAGGGTAGTAAGCAATGCTTGAATAAATATCAATATCAAGAGACTTATAAAGAATTTTCAATAATTTTGATATAAACCATGGATCTCAGTCAAACAAAATTAATAGAGGCTCTACATGAAGTATTAAAAATTCATTAACATAGAGTCGTGTAAGGAACTCTAGAGGTAAATATGCTTTTATATAAATAAATGTGTTGATTTGGAGAGGTGATCAATAATGACCCATATTGATTCATTATTTTTTGGAGTATTTAGTAATCTAGTGAAAAATTCCTTAATAATGTCATCCCATTTCCACATAAGAATATGAAGATGTTTCATGAATACTATAGGATGATGTATTTAGCCATCTATTTCTAGAAAACCAAATATCTCGAAACATAATCAGACATTTCCAACTTCATATTATCCCACAAAAAATATTCCTTAAAATATATATACATCTTTGTGCTACTAGGATGTATAAAGAAATTCCAACTATAAGAATCATCCAATAATCCCCTCTTCAGTTCAGATATAGATGGGACTCAAAGTCTATTTCCATACTCCATCATCAAAAACAAAATATTACAATTTTCCATCATTAATAAATTTAGTTTTCTTTTAAATATTATAATCATTAGGTTGATAATTTTGTTTATTTTACAATAAATATGGTTTGGTAATCATTTGGAAAAGGTGTGATATATACCCTTCCTTAATAATTCCCATATAAATCATTACTAAATCCAGGATCATAGGATCACTATTGATCCATGTTTTCCTAATAAATACATGATATTTCCTTCTCAATGTGCCTGTTACCTTATTTTCCTTCCCCAAGTGGAAATGTATCGAGAAATAAAAATCAATGAGTAGATAAAGATATCACCTTTGACTCATGTTGAGTTATTTATTTGAAAATATGTATTTCAAACTCTTACGATCCATATATATTTCAAAATTTTCACCATAGAGATAATGACTCCATATATTCAAGGAAATTATTAAAGATACCAAATAAAGATCATGGGTTGGATAGTTTTGTTCATGAATACTTAATGTACTTTACTCATATGAAATAAACTTTTTATTATGCATAAGGAAACAACCAATTACATTATTCAACGAATCACTATATATTACAAACCCATCAATTTATGATGGGAGGGTCAAAATTAAATAATTCACTGATATCATCTTCAATTCTTCCAAAAATTAATCAAATTACTTTATCCATAAGAAATTATCCCCTTTTTAATAATTCTTAGTTAATGTGTTACCCAATATGGTAACATTTTGATAAAATTATAGATAGTACCTACTAAACTAAGGAAAATAAATACCCTGATTATTTCATTGGTGAAGAATATTCTTGGAATACCTTTTTCTTTATAGGGTCAAATGGGATCCCATCTTTGGAGAAAATATGGACAAGAAAAGAATCATTTGGAATATATAACTCACACTTAATAAATTTCACATATAACTATTTTTTATAAGCATCTCAATAATGATCCCAAAGTGATTCTCATGGACCTCATAGATCATAGATTACATAAGATATCATCAATATATACCACAATAAAATTAGAAGATATTAATCAAATAATCTGTTCATTATATCCATGAATAGAGAGGGTGAATTAGTCAATCCAAATAGAATTACTCTAAACTCGTAATGTCCACACCTCATACAAAATGATGTCTTTAGAAAATATTCCTTCATTAATTGAAATTGATGATATCTATAATGAAGGTAAATCTTTGAAAAGTATTGATCTCCATGAAGTGGATCGAATAAAACATTGATTTGAGGTAGATGATACTTTTTATTTATTGAGATAACATTTATTTCTATATGATATATTTAAAACATCATAGATCCATCTATAGTCTTAATGAAAAGAACCAGGGATCCCCAAGTCCAAACAATAGGTCATATATACCCCTTATCAAACAACTACTCTATTTGTTTATTCACCTCAAATAATTCCATCATTTTCATTCTATGGGGACTCATTGATATGGTTATTTCATCCAGGATTAAACCAATAGAGAATAAAACTTCACACTATTATGGAATCATAGGTAATTACTTAGTAAATATATAAATATATTCTTTTATAATAGGTATATCTTCTATTTGAAAATTAAATTTTACATATATATACTGCTTTTTCTATTCTTCCCCAAGAATATCATTCATAAGAGATACTAGAGTGGATCTAAACATGACTTAGATGTTGAATTATTTCCCCTAAATATATGGAATTCGACATTTCACCACAAATCGTAATTTTATTCTCTCTGAAATAATTTTTTTTCATCATATTCTGAAATAAAATTCATAATAGGGATTATATCAAAATCTACCATATTTATAATAATTAAATCAATAAATAGGTAATGTTTTAATGTCATAATATGAAATGACTAACTTATCTTAGTTATATTGAGACTGAAACTAGGACTTTTGATTGATAAATCACTTCTTAATGTGGTAGAAAGATATGAAATTTTCTTGGAAAACATGGAAGATTTAATGTTTTGTGATGATAGAAAATAAAATAAATAATCAGATAATTTTTAGGATATTAATAAAGTACTTTATACCATATCATTTAGGATATAAACCTGAGATTTTTTGATCACATAATCTTGGATTTTATCCCATATCATTTTCTGGGGAAAATTCCATTAATGTCTGGGAAAATAATTTCCATAGTTCTCCATCTCTATATAGTTGATTCATTTCTCATTAGAAGATTATTTCTTAACCTTGAAATCATGAGAATAGTGTAATTTCTATCCACACACATATAAGACTCTCATTACCGTTAAGAATTTTCAAAAATGTTTCCTTCCACATTTATTACAAGATGGAAATTACACTCCTCTTTTTCCACATTTCCTTTTCCAGAGTACTCAAAAGCCCATTTCTTTTCTTGACTCAATTTGAAGTGTCATGAAACAAATAATTATATCCCTATTTTGATAAAACATGATAATATATCTTCATATGATGAGAATTATTGGGAAATTAGAACCCTTTGAAGGATTAACTTACCCCCAATCAAATAAATGGCCAATATTTATATTTAGATTATATACGTAGTCCGTAACATGCATGGATAACTATTAGGTCTTGAAATTTCCCCGAAAAAAATGAGATAATTCCATTAATTGGGAAAAGGAGAGAATCAAATAAAAATAATTGTTTAATGGAATATTTTTAAAGTGGAAAATACAACGAATAAGAAATCACTCCATAGACCACCGCTTCGCATAGAATTACACTGATTTGCGAAGAACCCATGAACGAATATAGTTCATGGGAAAGGGATGGAGTTGATGATGCCCACAAGAAAAGAACAATAGTTTACCTCGAGAGGCTATAATTTCCACCCCTTCAAATGATCCATCACCACGATCTAGATTGATCATGGGTCGAGGTGGAATCATTGACTCCTGAAAATGAATCAAAGTCATTTTTGGGGAGATGTGCTGATTTCCACCAATTTGAAAAATTTCTATCACTGACTAAGTCCTTCATGGGATTCCTCAAAAGAATATATGTATAAGGCCCCAGCCTTAAACCGTTATTAATCTTGAGTTATTACAAGATTACACATTGAGGATCTTTTCAGGTTTAGAGTTTTATAGAATTAGATCATGAAACTTGCATTACATTCTACATTTAAACAAAGTGGTTACATAAAAGACAATATTCATTCTTACCATCAATGGAAACATATTTAAAATAAAACATGGATTCTTTCTTGACACATCCTTGACACTATCATCATATCATGTACCTTTCCCTTGACCTGTGAAAAACATTTCAAAAACCTAGGATGAGCATAAAAAGCTCAGTAAGGGTTATAAAAATATGGAAAGGAAACATGAGTTCATATATACATAAGAATGAAATCATACTTTACCCATAAAACATAGGCACTCTAACATACCTCATAAAATCATGAATAAATCATAGAAATCATAAAGACATAAAGGTAACTTGAGGCATTCATAACTTTCTTACGTAGGGAGTAACCCTCTTGGTTATGTTTGGAATACCCACCAAAGTATATTCCCTAAATCTCTTCGAAGAAACCTTATCGTTTAACCCCTTCGCGTTACCCAATGCATTGGAGAGCTAAATCGGGCTCACCCACCCTTAGTTTATCACGGAACCACCCGTCTTCATAACAATGCCCAAGAACCATAACATAATCATAGCACATAACATAAGCATAAAGGAAAGATAACATTCCCACATTGCAAAAACAATATAACATTTTAGGATTTTGACATAATGAATACATTCAAAAATAAAACATTTTCAAAACCATTTAAAACATTTAATAAAGAGATTTATGAATCAAAGTGTCCTATACCAAATTGAAGCTTTTAACATTTTAAACCATTAATATACATATAATTAAATCCGTAAAACCATTTTGAAAACATGGATATTAATGAAAAATATTTATAAGTATAAATCATTAAAACATTTAAAATGATATTTTAGTTAAAGGGTTTTTAACAAAATGAGAGACACTTGAATACAATAATTGAGGAATAACATTTAATCATAACTTTATAATATCATGAGAATAAAAGGATTCATGATATAATATTCCAAAGTACAGTATATACACCATATAAGAGTGAATTGGTGCATAACAACAATGAATTCTCAATAGAAATGTAAAATGAGATGAAATCCCTTATAAAGAAGGTATCATTAAATTAAGGATAAATCAATCTCATAATTATGTGTGACAAATATAAATACACCTAATATAAGTGGATATTAAGTGTAAAACAATAAAATGTCATTCACACATATTCAAAGGATGACATATTCAATAACTACATGTTCAACCCAAAGAAATCGAAATTGGGTTAAAAAGTTCCCTTGGTAAAATTCGACAGTCTAACGGCATCACTTCAAAATTCAGAAAATGAGTTGATGAGAGATAAAAAGGGCATCTAATAACTTGGACATAAAATTGACATCAATAAGGATATAAAAGAACATATCCCAACATAATATTATGTGAATTAAAAGACATAACAAAAGAAGTCTTTTAAAAAGAGGAGGGTGAAAGGTCCCCTTACCGAGTTGGGTAACTTTCGAAACACACACCCCATCGAAGAAGGGTCATACAATGAAGATGTGAATACCAATAAATGAAATTATACTACACAAAGTGTATAATAATGGGAAGTACATACACCACTCAAAGGAAATTGTGGAAAATGTAGCATAAATCTCACGGGAATAAAAGTGAGATGAAAAATCCCTTACAAAAACTCGACAGCCTAACAACGCCACTTAAGACTTCCAAAATGGATTTATGAGAGGAAATAGGGTCTCTAATCATATTAACATAGAGTTTAAAGAATTATTAATAAAAAAGAACATCCCCCAAAATAACAAAGAGGATCTTAAAAGAAGTGACATAAAGGATAGTACTTAAAAAGAAAGAGAGAGGTTAGATCTCTTACGAAAATTCGGCAGCCTAACAGCGCCACTCAAAACTTCCAAAATGAGATTGATGAGAGAGAATAGGGTCTCTAATCATATGTACAAAAAAATTACAGTAAGAGTAATATAAAATAACATCCCAATCACAAGAAATATGAGCTTAAAAGGAATGACTTAAAAGAGTGTACTTAGAAAAAAGAGAGGAGTAGGATCCCTTACCTCAAGTCCAACTTGTCTTGTTCGTTTCTTTGTATTCCTGAATAATAAACTTTGGTCAAATTATAATTTCTTAAGGACCTCCTATAAAGATTATTATTCAGTTCATATCACATATTTTAATTTTATAATAATTGGTTAATAATATGAGTTCATATCAGACGTTTTTGTCGATGTTTGGTACGTGAGTCAAAAAATTGAACTTGTTGGAAAATAATTTTCCATGTAGTTATAGGTACATCATATACAGAATAGTATTGATGTTTTAAATATCATATATATCCAGTATATATTCATTTTATACTATTACATAGCATTTGGAGATAAAAAATGAAAAGCACCGTTCATGGAGACGGTATGCCGTACGTACGCATGAACGCTACTTTAATTTTTTCTTTGTCATATTAACGGGATTAAAAATAAATGATATATATATATATATTATAATTACAGTATAATATATATGTCATATAGGTCACATATGTTCATTAATTTAATTCTTTATACATTCCATGTATTGCATGTACGAGTCATATCACTTGAGGGGGCGGTAGTCCGCACTTCCTCATATGAAATTATCGCATTTACACAACATGAAAAGAATAAAGGTATGGTTTAAATATAAAATACAGAAGCATATAGTAAAAATAAATACCATATATATAATATATAAAATAAAGTGACATCATAATGGCCACCTTTAAAGGTGTTAAAAGAATATTGAACAATCATCATTTCGTGAGGCAGAAAATCGCAAACCACAGAAACAGTATGTTCTTTAACCATTTGACGAAGGTGTGTGTATGTTTATCTTGAATAATTATTATAACAACATCCTAGTATATTGAAGATACTGGATTTGTTACAAAATAAATTAATAAAATGAGTTTAGGGGGTTGGAGAAGCAAAATAAAACAAAAGGACACAAGTGTAGACATTACCTTAAAATCGGGTAACTCCCTTTGGTTTGAGTTCAAAGGCTTCCTTTGGAAGACTTCTTCCCAAAGTGAGGCTTCAAGAAGTTATAGAGGGATGTGGAGAGACAAAATGGGCAGGTTTTGGCAGAGCCAAAGGATTTGGAAGTGTGGGTAAGGAGGTAGGGGTGGGGGCCTTTTATAAGAGGAGAGGAGGGGCACTCTTGGAAAGGTATAAAATGTCACTTTATTTTCAAATGCGTTTCGGATTTTAATGGTCCCACATTGATTTTTTTCTAGTATAAGGTGATAAGGGTTAGAAATCCACCCATCCAATAGGTTTTTGACATGGTTGGGTTTAATATTTTACATTATCTTTCCATTTTATTTAAATCGTTAAATAATGAGGTCATCGCTGCATCATCATGATGTTATAAATAATTTAATTTATTTAATTTCTAAAAATTATAAAACAAATACTATGATGTAGGAAATACTTTTATCTTTCCAATGAATATTTATTGTCCAAAAGATAATTTATTTAGACAAAATTAAAAATATTTTACTTAGGTGATACATTCTTTGTTACATTTAATATTCTTTAAAAATAAATATATAAAAAGTCACTTTCTCACAAAAGTGATTCCATGGGGCCCCCAAGTTTGGAAAAAGGCATCCCATGGTCGGCCATGAGACAACCAGTAGCCTTAGGAAACATTTTGTGGTCATTTTGTATTATTATGATATTATCTTATTATCTTTAACTACCCGAGTACTCATTAATCAAGATAATTAAAGATAATTACCGTCGTTACTATTCATAATGTCAAAAAACAAAAGAGTCTTAATTACATAATTTGTACCTTATGATTCCAAATATGTAATCCATTTTACCAAATTACAAACAAATAAATTGAAATAATTAATTTCAAAAAAACTTCCCGTTGTCAAAACAAATAGCGGGTTTTTTAGAAACAATATTTATAAAAAGTTTGGCACTTGTTTAGGCGTAATTCCAAAGTGAAATTAATCCCAATGACCATAATTGAATTAAATGGTAAAAATATATTCTAATTACACTTTAAAAAAAATTAAAAAGATAATATAACCATATAATTAAATTATATGAAAAAGCAGATTTGATGTAAAATGCAGTATTTTTCACTATTCATTTAAAAATGAACATTGTCAGAAAAATACCAAAAATTAACCCAAGGTAAATACCAATGTCCCAATCATAAATAATATGTTTATTTAGAAAGATAGATCTTATAAAATTTTCAAAAAGTGGATTTAAAAGAGGTTCTCCATTAAAAGGTGGTTAATCGACCTTTTAAAGAATATTGGAATGTTTAAGCTTAAAATTGAATTCATTCGCATTTTTGATCCTATAACATTTATTGTAAAGAGTGAAAATATTTGAAAAACATATATAATCATTTTTTAGTTAGTTCTGTTCATTCCCGCCATTACAACGGCTAGGTGTTAACTACCATTTAAAATAATATTATTTTATTATTAGAGTGCAATACAAGATTCCCAAGAAACTCATTGTTGCGTATTGGGTACGCCATCGTGCATAGTGTCCCCTTTAAAGTAATATTAACATTTTATTCACAAATATGGATAAATATGAAAATTTCAAACTCTTTATTTACCTGGGGTGTTACATCCTTCCCCCGTTTTTAGAATTGCGTCATTGCAATTTTAAAATTGAGCTTGGAAACATCCTTGAACGTCCCACATCGAAACAAGAGTCAGTAAAACAATCACTTCAAAATAAAGAAAGATAAGTACAAAGGTCACCCGAGTTAACCCATACTAGGATTCCAAGTATGAAAACATAGAAATGGAGGAGAAAACATAGGGTCACATTCTGATGGAGAGTGATAGAAAACATGTTTAGGAGAAAGTTAACCACAAGAAAATTACAAACTTGTGATGGGTTAAACAGTATTCGATTCCTCCGTAGGAAAATATAATAGACAACATTTTTTTGTTTTTTTTGTTTTTTTTGAGGAATTTATTCATAAGGAAACATAATCACTTTTCTTGTTGACTTTTAACTCTTATTAGATTCCTTACACAAACTCATATTTTCTCCTAAAGACGAGTATTTAGGAAGACTTGTTCACTATAATCAACTTCTAGAGAATCACCTAATCCACAAAAGAGAACTATATACTTCCCATGTCTTTAGACATTAACCAAAACCAAAACCAAAAAGGTTAGTACAAGATCAGATAATCCAGAAAAGGATAACCCTTTATAAAAAGAAAATCTATTCTTAATCTCCAAAATTTTTCCAACAAAACCCAAAGTTCAACGAGGACCATTCGATAAACAATTTGTCCATAAAATCCTTCAAAGTAAACCAAACTAAGATTGAAACCCAAAAATTTGAAGGTTTTAGTCACATAGTCTTCCAAGTTAAATCGTAACATTTATCTCCAAACAACATCAGTTCCTCTTAAAGTCTCGTATTGAAGAGTAATTAACCTAATCACATATCCGCCATGATAGGATAATAAATTTCCATAGATAACCCAAAATCAACTTACTCTTAATTCATAAAATCATCTAACTAAAAATAATCAGTCAAACTTACCAGGGACTTCACGTAGTCTAGTGGTAGGAGATAAATACCAGTTGCACTTTGGTTGTGGGTTCGATTCCCGCAGCTTTGTCCGACGTGACGGGTTGTCACACGGTCTGTGTGTTGTCCTTTTTCCAAAACTATATAATTCTCAAATCATTCCCCAAAAAGAGATAAAATCATCAAAAATAACCATAACATAATTTAACCTCAATTTTATCTCATGCCTTTCACTTCCATCATAACATATAGTAACCCATAATTACCTCAAAAGTAAGGATCATATACACTCTAATGGTTACCTTTATAATTATTACCTGAACTTCCACATCGATTGGTCATCTCGTACATGATACATTACAGATCATACCAAGGTTCAATTGGTTGATCATGAATCCTTGGTAGTTGGTTTAGAACAACCACAAGTTTCCTCATTGAATCCCCCATTTAATCTAGTATCTTAATCAGAGAACCACCATAGTTTCCTTCAAACCTGTTGTCTCTTTGGTGCCTTCTAGATCCATCCATTCACTAAAAACAGAAATGTCAGTGTGAGTATATCAACAAAACCATCATGTACTAATGAGGAAGGTAAACACTAAGATATACTTACTCATTCACTTTATCTAAAACTTGGACTCTTTCTGAAATCCTAACCATTATGGTAATGTCACTTGTGCATAGAGAATACCCTAACCTCTAAAGTTATCTAAACCGACCTCTGATACCAACTATAAGGCCCCAGCCTTAATCCTTTCTTAATCTTGAGTTAATACAAGATTACACATTGAGGATCTTTTCAGGTTTAGAGTTTTAGTGAATTAGATCATGAAACTTGCATTACATTCCACATTTAAACAAAGTGGTTACATAAAAGACAATATTCATTCTTCCCATCAATGGAAACATATTTAAAATAAAACCTGGATTCTTTCTTGACACATCTTTGACACTATCATCATATAATGTACCTTTCCCTTGACCTGTGAAAAACATTTCAAAAACTTGGTATGAGCATAAAAAGCTCAGTAAGGGTCATAAAAATATGGAAAGGAAACATGAGTTCATATATACATAAGAATGAAATCATACTTTACCCATAAAACATAGGCACTCTAACATACCTCATAAAATCATGAATAAATCATAGAAATAATAAAGACATAAAGGTAACTTGAGGCATTCATAACTTTCTTACATAGGGAGTAAACCTCTTGGTTACGTTTGGAATACCCACCACAATATATTCCCTAAATCTCTTTGGAGAAACCTTATCATTTAACCCCTTCGCGTTACCCAATGCATTGGAGAGCTATATCGGGCTCACCCGCCCTTAGTTTATCACGGAACCACCCATCTTCATAACAATGCCCAAGAACCATAACATAATCATATCACATAACTTAAGCATAAAGGAAAGATAACATTCCCACATTGCAAAAACAATATAACATTTTAGGATTTTGACATAATGAATCCATTCAAAAAGAAAAAATTTTCAAAATAATTTAAAACATTTAATAAAGAGATTTTTGAATCAATGTGTCCCATACCACCATGATGATTTTAACATTTTAAACCATTAATATCCATATAAATAAATCCTTAAAACCATTTTGAAAACATGGATATTAATGAGAAATATTTATAAGTATAAATCATTAAAACATTTAAAACGATATTTTAGTTAAAGGGTTTTTAACAAAATGAGAGACACTTGAATACAATTGTAACGCCCCGACCCTAGTTACCCAGAGTCGGTGCATTATTACATAACATTGGCATGATCACAAGAAAGATCAAATCTCTAAAGACCGATTGGTTTAGTAGCCTTGGAAACACCAGATATATTCATAAGTCTTACATTACATCATAAAATGAAAAAATACTACAACAACATATTATCTCCATAAACCACACTCATATCCCCACATAATATCCCTACAGGTCATTCATAATTTACTTCTTCACTTCCTGGGAAAAATAAAACATAGAAAAGGGGTGAGCTCAAATGCCCAGTAAGGATAACAATATACCGGAAACTTTCATAAATAAGAATAAACATTTAAGGCTATGTATAACTAAAAAAAAGCCTTTTAAACTTGAACTTCAACATAGTATGGAAAAAGTAAAATGAAATAATGCCATTTACTTTTTCACATGGATACTCTACTAATCGAATAATCACATGCAATATCAATAACCACTTTCATAATGTTGGAATGCATAATGCCAGACTATCATAACCACATAGCCAAGGCCTCGTGCCAAGACTACAAATAAGATTTTGCCAAGGCCTTGTGCCAAGACACTAGTTTGTCTCATGAGACCTACCGATGCATCGAGGAGCTATAGCGGGCTCCACCCGTCACATATTAAGTCCAATGCATTCCCATATGAAAAGGTTTAAATATAATATAAACAGTCGTATTAAAACTAGCATACAAAATGTCAATAATTTCACCATAAACAATGAATGGTATAAAAATAGCACATCCACAGTCAAACATATCACAAAACCTTCAATACAATATATAAGTTTTGAATCATAATAAATCAACTTCAAATAAGCGTAAAATCCATCAAAGGATGTTGACATAGATGAAATAAAAACTCTTTTTAGAGAAATATCTCTTTCTATTTTTTTTGAAATCATTTAAGATCCATATAAAATAAAACATTTTCTTTGAAAATATTCTTATAAGATTGTAAGGAAAGCTTTGAAGATTTTATAACGGCAGAAAATAACCGCACCTGCTGTATAAGTTAAAAAAACATTCTTACCTTAATTCTGTCAAAAAGGTTAAAAAGGACCTTGTTTTGAAAACGAAGGAAAGATTCCTCTTATAAAAAGTCAAATAAGGGTATAAATGACTTTAACCCATGTTCTTGTAAATAATAAAAATGTTTTGAAATACATTTTGAAGAAACATGGATGTGGATGATAAAGAGATCCCAGTAGATTATTACGTATAAACAACCTCGGATAATGAAGAGATTGTGAAATAACCCTTACCTTGTACTTTTCCTTGGTTGGGGTAGGTTAACCTCCTGTATAATGGTGAAATAATTGTTATTAAATTATACAAGAATCATATACATTAATATGATATCATATATGATATTTTAATATTGATTTGATAATAATATCTTAGTATTATCGTTGTTTCGGGTGTTAACTTACTTGTTTTCTTTTATATGTTTTGTTACGTAAGACATGTTTTTAAAGGATAGGTTGTATATTATTCATATCCAGAATGATATCAAGTCCTTAAACATCATTTTTTAAATCATCAAATGATAATTATACTTGAATGGATATGATGGAGAATGAATCTCATCACGTTCGTGGAGACGGTAGTCCGTACGTACGCACGAGCGACAATATCATTCTTTTGATATTAAAATAATAAATAAATGGATGGTATATCATATATACGGAATCATTAACATGTTATATTTATTATTTACATGAGTTACACATCATTATTATACCCATCCAAATAATATTATATTGAATAACAATTACACCACGACGTGGAGACGGTAAGCCGTACGTACGCACGTATGGTGACATGTTATTCAAAGGGTGGATAGAATACTGAATATGGTTGTACCATATTTATAATAACATCGATGTATATATATTATACTTGAGTTATTATTTTATAATGGTAACAACAAAGGAAGAAGAAGTGGAAGAAGTAATGAACTTGGAAAAAGGGTGGTGAAATCATTACCTCTTCTTCGGGTTCTTCCTTTTGATTTGATCAAAAGGGCTCCGTAGGTTGGATTTATGATAAAACTAAGGCCTCTAGGTTTTAGTGAGGGAAGTTGGTAGAGTATTTGGGAAGAGTTTGGCCGAACCAAAAGGCTTTGAAGGTGTGAAGAAATGAGAAGGAGGAGTACCCTTTTATAAGAGGGGTGAGGGGCACCTTTGGAAAAGCTAGAGATATTAGTTTATAATAAATTTATAATCGGTTTCCAATGGCTAAAAAGTTGACTATTCGAAGGTTAAGGTGGGGATGGGTCGAAAAAAACTCAACCAATAGAATTTAGACAGGTTTGGGTACTTATATTAACCTTATCTTTAAGTATTAACTCTAAGTTAATTAGTTTCACTTTTACAATGTCTCTTTGTATTTTTATATAATATGTTTAATAAACTTACTATATACATACAAGAGACCCCCAAGTGGTCCATTAATGATGAAAATATCATGATATAAGTCTTTTGGCCTAACCTTAGATTTTTAGGAATTTAATATCAATTAATAATATAATATTTGTTTTAATAATTCTTTTATGTCAATTTTGACACTATTCAATAGTTGATTTTTTTGAAACTCATAACAGATTGATTACTTATATTAAAGTCAATTAAATCAATACTAATATATCATATTATCCTATAAAATTAGTTTAATTCATTAAAAGTTTCATATTATATTTATTTGGGTATTTATAATATCAATTATTTTAATTTTTCACTATTATAGTAATTACTTCATCATCATTGTGTCATAAATAAATTAAATTATTTAATGTCTAAAAATTATAAATAAAATATCATTATGTAGGAAATCGTTTTATCTTTCTAATGAATATTTATAATCTAAAATAAAACATATATAACCCTATGTAAAAATTGTTCTTCTAAAAGATATATGCTTGTGTCATTTTTGTATTCATTTTAACTTAATTAAAAAAAAGTGTCCCTATCACCTACAAGTGGCACCATGGGGTCCCAAAATCGACCCAAAGATGCCTATGGTCGAAAATGTATCAACCAATAAGGCTAGGACACGTTTTAGGGTAATTTAGTATTATTATAATATTATTTTTTAACCCTTATTTACCAGATTTACCCTTAACCATGTTAAATAAAATATTTATCACAGTAATTATTCAAAATGTCTAAAAATAAAAGTTACCTATTTACACAATTTAGACATCCTGATTCCAAATATGGAACCCATTTTTCTAAATTCAAAACACAGAAGTGCCAGAAATTAATTTAAAATTAATTCCCGCTGTCAAAACAAAAAGCGTGTTTTTAAGAGATAATAACTATCAAAAGATTGACACTTGTTTATGTTTGGTTTAATTGTAAAATTATGTCCAATGACCAAAATTATATTAAATGGTAAAAATATATTCTAAATATACTTTAAAACCACTCAAATTCATAATTTAGCATTATTAATTATTTTGATTAAAAAAGTTGTTTTTAATTAAAATTTAGTAATTTTCACTATTCATCAAAATATGAAACTTATCCGAAAAGTACCAAAATTTCACCTTAGGCTAAATTCGATATTCCGAATCCAGAAATGAAGTCCATTTTAAAATATAAAATATATATAATTTCGAAAATTAGGTATTACTATTCATAACGGCTAGTTTGATTGGTTGTTAGAACTCGGTGTTGCGTACAACACACGCTATCGCATTATTCAAAGAGAAGCGTACCGTAGAAGCTTGGGGTGTTACATTTTCCCCTCCTTCAAATAATTTCGTCCTCAAAATTTCTAGAATACTACCGCATGAAAAGACTCGGGTGGTTCTTCATCATATGTTCCTCGGGTTCCCACGTTGCCTCTTCCATCTTATGGTTTCTCCACAAAACTTTTACCAGACGCGTCGTCCGGTTTCTCAGTACTTGTTCTCTCGTATCAAGAATCATGACGGGCTCTTCACAATAGGAATGATCGGGTTCCAGTTCTAATTCCTCATAGGTGAGTACATGCGTTGGGTCAGGCATGTATTTCCTCAACAGAGATACGTGGAACACATCGTGAACTTTGGAGAGACTTGGCGGTATTGCCAATCGGTAAGCTACAACCCCAATTCGTTCTAGAATTTCGAAAGGTCCGATGTACCTTGGACTCAATTTACCTTTCTTACCGAAACGTATGACTCCCTTCCATGGAGATACCTTCAGGAAAACATGATCACCGACTTGAAATTCAAAATCCTTCCTTCGATTATCGGCATAGCTCTTCTGCCTACTTTGAGCTGCTTTGATGTGATTTTGGATTACCTTCAGCTTTTCCACCGTTTCCTCCACCATTTCTGGGCCTACAAGTTTTCTTTCACCAACGTCATCCCAACAGGTTGGTGTACGACATCTCTTTCCGTATAACGCTTCATATGGTGCCATCTGAATACTCGAATGGAAGCTATTGTTATAGGAAAATTCTAACGGTGGTAAATATTGATCCCACATACCCTAAAAGTCAAGTGAGGATGATCTCAACATGTCTTCTAAGGTCTGAATAGTCCGTTCTGATTGTCCATCTGTCTGAGGGTGGTAAGAAGTGCTCAAATGAAGTTCAGTATCCAGGGATTTCTGAAGTCTTTTCCAAAATCTTGAAGTAAAACGGGGATCACGATCAGAAACAATCGATAGGGGTACTCCATGAAGTCTCACAAATTCATTAATATATAGTCTTTCTAGACGTTCCAGGGGTAGATCTTCACTTATAGCAATAAAATGTGCTGACTTGGTAAGCCGATCAACAATAAACCATATTGCATCATTCCTTCTATGAGTTTTTGGTAGCCCCATGAAAAAGTCCATCGTAATATTGTCCCATTTCCACTCCGGTATGGGAAGAGGTTGCATGACTCCTCCAGGTTGTTGCCTTCCAGCTTTCACTTGTTGACAAACCATACATCTTGACACAAAATCAGCAATCTCCCTCTTCATGTTGTCCCACCAAAAATGTTCCTTCAAATCTCTATACATTTTCGTGCTCCCAGGGTGTATAGAGAAATTTTAACTATGAGCATCATCCAACAATTCCCTTTTTAGATCAGGTAAATCGGGAACACAAAGCCTCTTCCCGAATTTCAAAATTCCATCTTCATACACAAAGTCTCTCAATCTCCCATTATTCACAGCTTTAATCTTCTTTTTAAATTCTTCATCATCGGTATGAGAACTCTTAATCCTTTCTAGTAAAGATGGTTTGGCAACCATTTGAAAAAGTATTGATGTTTCACCTTCCCTGGTTATTCCCAGGTCCATCTTCACTAGATCCATGAAAATTGGATCCCTTTCAATTCTCATATTGTTCAAAACTCTATGGTCTTTTCTACTCAAAGCATCTGCCACCTTGTTTTCTTTCCCCGGGTGGTAGTGTATCGTGAAATCAAAATCCTTGAGTAATTCAAGCCATCTCCTTTGCCTCATGTTGAGTTCTTTTTGTGAGAAAATATACTTCAAACTCTTGTGATCAGTATAAATCTCACATTTGTCACCATAGAGGTAGTGCCTCCATATCTTCAAAGAAAATATCACAACTTCTAACTCGAGATCATGAGTAGGATAGTTTTGTTCATGAATTTTCAACTGTCGTGATGCATAGGCAATAACTCTATCATTCTGCATAAGGACACAACCAAGTCCTTTATTTGATGCATCACTATAAATAACGAACCCATCATTCCCCGATGGTAGAGTCAATATAGGAGCATTGACTAATCTTCTCTTCAGTTCTTCGAAAAATTATTCACACTCTTTTGTCCAAAAAAATTTAACCCCTTTACATGTGAGCTTCGTTAATGAGTTAGCCAATCGGGCAAAATTCTGGACAAAACGTCGATAATAACCTGCCAAACCAATAAAACTACGTACCTCAGTTATACTCGCAGGTTCTGGAAATTCTTGGAT
Source organism: Viscum album (assembly GCA_963277665.1). NCBI lineage: Eukaryota > Viridiplantae > Streptophyta > Magnoliopsida > Santalales > Viscaceae > Viscum > Viscum album. The sequence goes on from OY728160.1 coordinate 1,089,708,784, forward strand.
TGCCTTGGTTTTAGAAGGATCAACAGAGATTCCATCTTTAGAGACAATATGGCCAAGAAAAGAAATCTCTTGAAGCCAGAATTCACACTTGCTAAACTTCCCATATAATTCATGCCTCCTCAGAGTCTTCAAGATAATGCTCAAGTGATTTTCATGATCTTCATAGGTTTTGGAGTATACCAAGATATCATCAATAAATACCACCACAAATTCATTGAGATACTCCTTAAAAACTCTATTCATCATATCCATGAATACAGAGGGTGCATTAGTCAATCCAAACGGCATTACGGTAAACTCGTAATGCCCGTACCTGGTTCGAAATGCTGTCTTCGGAATGTCTTCCTTCTTCACAAACTACTGATGGTATCCAGATCGAAGGTCAATCTTTGAAAAGTATTGAGCTCCATGTAGTTGGTCAAATAAATCATTAATACGAGGTAGGGGATACTTGTTCTTTATCGTTATTGCATTGATCTCCCTGTAGTCGATACATAACCTCATAGATCCATCTTTCTTTTTAACAAAAAGAACAGGGGCTCCCCATGGAGAAACACTAGGGCGAATAAATCCCTTATTACTCAATTCCTCTAGTTTTTTCTTTAGTTCAACTAATTCTACAGTGGCCATTCTATAAGGGTTCTTCGATATAGGCCTTGATCCAGGAATCAAATCAATGGAAAACTAAACTTCTCATTCTGGAGGATGTCTGGGTAAATCTTCTGGAAATACATCTACAAATTCTTTCACAACAGGTACATCCTCTATTTGAACATTCCTTTCCTCACCGACAGTTATTTCATTCTCTTCCTCCCCAATAATTGAATTAAGTTGAGCTACTGGGGGTGGATCTAAATAAGAGTTAGGTGGTGACGATTCTTCTCTAAAGATAAGGTGTTTCTTATCATTATCATCAAGAATCGTAACCTATTTCTTCTTACAATACATCTTCTCATCATAGTCCGAAATCCAATCCATACCGAGGATTATATCAAACTCAATCATAGGTATGACGATGAGATCAACAGATAACGAACATTTATGTGCTCTAATGGGGACTGATTCACAAAACTTTGTTGCAATGATACTTCCCTTAGGAGTTTTATCTAACAACTCCCTTATTAAATCAAATTGGAAATATCCAATTTTCTTAGAAAACTGGGAAAGATATGAAACAACGCGATGATCCAGAATCAAATAATGCATTTTCTAAACTTGAGGAAACCATTAAATTACCTGCCACCACGTCTTTCGGAGCTTCTACCTCAGCAGTAGTGATAGCATAAGCCTGGCCTAGATCCCTTGGCCTTTTTTGAGGTAAGTTCTCCTCACGCTTAGGACATGCATTTTCATAATGCCCCATCTCCCTGCAATTGTAGCACTGAACGTTGGTAGCTTCCTTCTTCCCCTTGCAATCACGAGCTTGGTGGCCTTTTTCACCACACTTGTAACAGACTCCCATTCCCTTCAAGAAAGTACCAGGATGTTTCTTCCCGCATTTACCACAAGATGGATATTCAACCTTTCCCTTCTTCCCCTTATTTCCATTCCCAGATTGATCAGCATGTCTCTTCTTCTCTTTCTTTGCTTTAAAGTCATAAGACTTAGAGAATTCCTTTTTAGTCTTGATAGCACATGAGACAATGTCTTCGTACGATGAAAAGGATTGTGAGACTAATGCTCGACGGAGAAATGGTTTTAACCCATCAAATAAACGATCAATATTACTTCTTGGGTTACATATATAATCACCAGCATACCTTGCTAACCTCGTAAATTTAGCCTCATACTTTGTGACATTCTCATCCTCCTTCTGTCTCAGACTTATAAATTGTCTTTCCCTATCTGCTCGATGGTCGCGAGAAAAGTATTTTTCTAAAAATAGATCTTTTAACTCCCTCCATTCCATATTTGATACTTCATCATCTTCCTTCATGTTTTGAATCAAGGACCACCATTGATCAGCATCTCCAGTGAGGCGGTAAACTGCCATGATAACTTTTTCCCTTTCACTTCTCCCCAAAGACTGAAATATTTTCTCTAGGGAATTTATCCATTGCTCATCTACTAAGGGATTTGTACTACCATTGAACGTTGGTGGTTGTTGCCTCATGAATCGATCTAACATTGATCCTCCACGCTGTGGATCAGGGTGCTCCATACGGGTAAGGTTATTATTCATAACCTGAGTAAGTTGTCCCAGTATGGTGATTAGCTGATCGGCACCAGTTGCATCATCAGCTCCACTATAATTATATTGAGCAGGAGGGAAATCCCTACATGGAGTGCGTGTATTGATACGGTTTGCATTTCTTCCACTAGGCTCCATTTCTAAACAATGGCATAAACTAGATCAGTTTATGAATCAAAATACATAATCCCATACTTATAAAACACTTAACATAAATTGAACTATTTATGGATATAATCCATAATCATAAAAATGTTTTCTTTGAGGAAGTATATACTCATAAACCCTTCATAATGATTTGTAAAGAAAATGAGAGTTATCCTAAGCATATCCCCCAGGAGTGTCATAACCAAGAGTGCAGCAAGGCCCGTTGTCGTGCACCAGTTCCCGTTCGAGTCTAGCTCAAAGCAGTGTTTTCGGGTTTTACCCCTAGGTACATCTGTGCCAGAGCCGCCTCTATCTGCTCGTATCCAGACAAGGATGTATTGCTCGGAAAACTCACAAAATCTTTACAATACCAAAATTCTAGGAAGTTCTTCTATACTAATCCTCAAAGTTCATCTTAGGTCTACGTGCTCTAATCAGAGTTTATCTAAATCTAGCTTCCAATGTTTGTACTAAACTTCCTCTGATACCAACTGTAACGCCCCTACCCTAGTTACCCAGAGTCGGTGCATTATTACATAACATTGGCATGATCACAAGAAAGATCAAATCTCGAAAGACCGATTGGTTTAGTAGCCTTGGAAACACCAGATATATTCATAAGTCCTACATTACATCATAAAATGAAAAACTACTACAACAACATATTGTCTACATAAACCACACTCATATCCCCAAATAATATCCCTGCAGGTCATTCATAATTTAATTCTTCACTTCCTGGGAAAAATAAAACATAGAAAAGGGGTGAGCTCAAATGCCCAGTAAGGATAACAATATACTGGAAACTTCCATAAATAAGAATAAACATTTAAGGCTATGTATAACTAAAACAAAAGCCTTTTAAAATTGAACTTCAACATAATATGGAAAAAGTAAAATGAAATAATGCCATTTACTTGTTCACATGGATACTCTACTAATCGAATAATCACATGCAATATCAATAACCACTTTCATAATGTTGGAATGCATAATGCCAGACTATCATAACCACATAGCCAAGGCCTCGTGCCAAGACTACAAATAAGATTTTTCCAAGGCCTTGTTCCAAGACACTAGTTTGTCTCATGAGACCTACCGATGCATCGAGGAGCTATAGCGGGCTCCACCCGTCACATATTAAGTCCATTGCATTCCCATATGAAAAGGTTTAAACATAATATAAACATTCGTATTAAAACTAGCATACGAAATGTCAATAATTTCACCATAAACTATGAATGGTATAGAAATAGCACATCCATAGTCAAACATATCACAAAAACTTCAATACAATATAGAAGTTTTGTATCATAATAAATCAACTTCAAATAAGCGTAAAATCCATCAAAGGATGTTGACATAGATGAAATCAAAACTCTTTTTAGAGAAATATATCTTTCTATTTTTTTTGAAATCATTTAAGATCCATATAAAATAAAACATTTTCTTTGAAAATATTCTTATAAGCTTGTAAGGAAAGCTTTGAAGATTTTATAACGGCAGAAAATAACCGCACCTGCCGTATAAGTTAAAAAAAACATTCTTACCTTAATTCTGTCGAAAAGGTTAAAAAGGACCTTGTTTTGAAAATGACGGAAAGATTCCTCTTATAAAAAATCAAACAAGGGTATAAATGACTTTCACCCATGTTCTTGTAAATAATAAAAATGTTTTGAAATACATTTTTAAGAAACATGGATGTGGATGATTAAGAGATCCCAGTAGATTATTACGTATAAACAACCTCGGATAATGAAGAGACTGTGAAATAACCCTTACCTTGTACTTTTCCTTGGTTGGGGTAGGTTAACCTCCTGTATAATGGTGAAATAATTGTTTTTAAATTATACAATAATCATATACATTAATATGATATCATATATGATCTTTTAATATTGATTTGATAATAATATCTTAGTATTATCGTTGTTTCGGGTGTTAACTTACTTGTTTTATTTTATATGTTTTGTTACGTAAGACATGTTTGTAAAGGATAGGTTGTATATTATTCATATCCATAATGATATAAAGTCCTTAAACATCATTTTTTAAATCATCAAATGATAATTATACTTGAATGGATACGATGGATAATGAATCTCATCGCGTTCGTGGAGACGGTAGTCCGTACGTACGCACGAGCGACAATATCATTCTTTTGATATTAAAATAATATATAAATGGATGTTATATCATATATACTGAATCATTAACATGTTATATTTATTATTTACATGAGTTACACATCATTATTATACCCATCCAAATAATATTATATTGAATAACAATTACACCACGACGTGGAGACGGTAAGCCGTACGTACGCACGTATGGTGACATGTTATTCAAAGGGTGGATAGAATACTGAATATGGTTGTACCATATTTATAATAACATCACAGTATATATACGATACTGGAGTTATTATTTTATAATGGTAACAACAAAGGAAGAAGAAGTGGAAGAAGTAATGAACTTGGAAAAAGGGCGGTGAAATCATTACCTCTTCTTCGGGTTCTTCCTTTTGATTTGATCAAAAGGGCTCCTTAGGTTGGATTTCTGATCAAACTAAGGCCTCTAGGTTGTAGTGAGGGAAGTTGGTAGAGTATTTGGTCAGAGTTTTTCCGAACCAAAGGGCTTTGAAGGTGTGAAGAAATGAGAAGGAGGAGTGCCCTTTTATAAGAGGGGTGAGGGGAACCTTTGGAAAAGCTAGAGATATTAGTTTATAATAAATTCATAATCGGTTTCCAATGGCTACAAAGTTGACTATTCGAAGGTTAAGGTGGGGATGGGTCGAAAACAACTCAACCAATAGAATTTAGACAGGTTTGGGTACTTATATTAACCTTATCTTTAAGTATTAACTCTAAGTTAATTAGTTTCACTTTTACAATATCTCTTTGTATTTTTATATAATATGGTTAATAAACTTACTATATACAACCAAGAGACCCCCAAGTGGTCCATTAATGATGAAACTATCATGATATATGTCTTTTGGCCGAACCTTATATTTTTAGGAATTTAATATCAATTAATAATATAATATTTGTTTTATGAATTCTTTTATGTCAATTTTGACACTATTCAATAGTTGATTTTTGTGAAACTCATAACAGATTTATTACTTCAAAGAAAGTAGATTAAATCAATAATAATATATCATATTATCCTATAAAATTAGTTTAATTCATTAAAAGTTTCATATTATATTTATTTGGGTATTTATAATATCAATTATTTTAATATTTCACTATTATAGTAATTACTTCATCATCATTGTGTCATAAATAAATTAAATTATTTAATGTCTAAAAATTATAAATAAAATATCATTATGTATTAAATCTTTTTATCTTTCTAATTAATATTTATAATCTAAAATCCAACATATATAACCCTATGTAAAAATTGTTTTTCTAAAAGATATATGCTTGTGTCATTTTTGTATTCATTTTAACTTAATTAAAAAAAAGTGTCCCTATCACCTACAAGTGGCACCATGGGGTCCTAAAATCGACCCAAAGATGACTATGGTCGAACATGTATCATCCAATAAGGATAGGACACGTTTTAGGGTAATTTAGTATTATTATAATATTATTTTTTAACCCTTATTTACCAGATTTACCCTTAACCATGGTAAATAAAATATTTACCACATTAATTATTCAAAATGTCTAAAAATAAAAGTTAACTATTTAAACAATTTGGACATACTGATTCCAAATATGGAATCCATTTTTCTAAATTCAAAACACAGAAGTGGCAGAAAATAATTTAAAATTAATTCCCGCTGTCAAAACAAAAAGCGTCTTTTTAAGAGATAATAACTATCAAAAGATTGACACTTGTTTATGTTCGGTTTAATTGTAAAATTATGTCCAATGACCAACATTATATTAAATGGTAAAAATATATTCTAAATATACTTTAAAACCACTCAAATTCATAATTTATCATTATTAATTATTTTGATTAAAAAAGTTGTTTTTAATTAAAATTTAGTAATTTTCACTATTCATCAAAATATGAAACTTATCCAAAAAGTACCAAAACTTCACCTTATGATAAATTCGATATTCAGAATCCAGAAATGAAGTCCATTTTAAAATATAAAATATATATAATTTCGAAAAGTAGGTATTACTATTCATAACTGCTAGTTTGATTGGTTGTTAGAACTCGGTGTTGCGTAGAACACATGTTGTCGCATTATTCAAAGAGAAGTGTACCGTAGAAGCTTGGGGTGTTACAACAATAATTGAGGAATAACATTTAATCATAACTTAATAATATCATGAGAATAAAAGGATTCATGATATAATATTACAAAGGACAGTATATACACCATATAAGAGTGAATTGGTGCATAACAAAAATGAAGTCTCAATAGAAATGTAAAATGAGATGAAATCCCTTATAAAGAAGGTATCCTTAAATTAAGGATAAATCAATCTCATAATTATGTGTGAAAAATATAAACACACCCAATATAAGTGGATATTAAGTGTAAAACAATAAAAGGTCATTCACACATATTCAAAGGATGACATATTCAATAAACACATGTTGAACCCAAAGAAATCGAAATTGTTTTAAAAAGTTCCCTTGGTAAAATTTGACAGCCTAATGGCATCACTTCAAAATTCAGAAAATGAGTTGATGAGAGATAAAAAGGGCATATCATCACTTGGACATAAAATTTACATCAATAAGGATATAAAAGAACATATCCCAACATAATAGTATGTGAATTAAAAGACATAACAAAAGAAGTCTTTTAAAAAGAGGAGGGTGAAAGGTCCCCTTACCGAGTTGGGTAACTTTCGAAACGCACACCCCATCGAAGAAGGGTCATACAATGAAGATGTGAATACCCATAAATGAAATTATACAACACAAAGTGTATAATAATGGACATTACATACAACACTAAAAGGAAATTGTGGAAAATGTAGCATAAATCTCACGGGAATAAAAGTGAGATGAAAAATCCCTTATGAAAACTCAGCAGCCTAACATCGCCACTTAAGACTTCCGAAATGGATTGATGAGAGGAAATAGGTTCTATCATCATATTAACGTAATTTTTATAGAAATAGGAATAAAAAAGAACACCCCCCAACATAACAAAGAGGCTCATAAAAGAAGTGACATAAAGGAGAGTACTTAAAAAGAAAGAGAGAGGTTAGATCTCTTATGAAAATTCGGCAGCCTAACGGCGCCACTCAAAACTTCCAAAATGGATTGATGAGAGAGAATAGGGTCTCTAATCATATGTACATAAAAATTACACTAAGTTTAATATAAAAGAACATCCCAATCACAAGAAATATTAGCTTAAAAGGAATGACATAAAAGAGTGTACTTAAAAAGAAAGAGAGGAGTAGGATCCCTTACCTCAAGTCCAACTTGTCTTGTTCGTTTCTTTATATTCCTGAATAATAAACATTGGTCAAATTATAATTTCTTAAGGACCTCCTATAAATATTATTATTCAGTTCATATCATATATTTTAATGTTATAATAATTGGTTAATAATATGAGTTCATATCAGACGTTTTTGTCGATGTTTGGTACGTGAGTCAAAAAATTGAACTTGTTTGATAATAATTTTCCATGTAGTTATAGGTACATCATATCCAGAATAGTATTTATGTTTTAAATATCATATAAATCCAGTATATATTCATTTTATACTATTACATAGTATTTTGAGATAAAAAACGAAAAGCATTGTTCATGGAGACGGTAGGCCGTACGTACGCATGAACGCTACTTTCATTTTTTCTTTGTCATATTAACGTGATTAAAAATAAATGAGATATATATATATATATATATATTATAATTCCAGTATAATATATATTTTATATAGGTCACATATTTTCATTAATTTCATTCTTTATACATTCCATGTATTGCATGTATGAGTCACATCACTTGAGGGGGCGATAGTCTGCACTTCCTCATACGAAATTATCGCATTTACACAACATGAAAAGAATAAAGGTATGGTTTAAATATAAAATATAGAAGCATATAGTAAACATAAATACCATATATATAATATATAAAATACAGTGACATCATAATATCCACCTTTAAAGGTGTTAAAAGAATATTGAACAATCATTGTTTCGTGAGGCAGAAAATCGCCAACCACATAAACAGTATGTTCTTTAACCATTAGACGAAGGTGTGTGTAATTTTATCTCGAATAATTCTTATAAAAAAATCCTAGTATATTGAAGATACTGTATTTTTTACAAAATAAATGAATAAAAAGTGTTTAGGGGGTTGGAGAAGCAAAATAAAACAAAAGGACACAAGTGAAGACATTACCTTAAAATCGGGTAACTCCCTTTGGTTTGAGATCAATGGCTTACTTGGGTAGACTTATGCCCAAAGTGAGGCTTCAAGGAGTTATAGAGGGATGTGGAGAGACAAAATGGGCAGGGGTTGGCCGAGCCAAAGGCTTTTGAAGTGTGGGTAAGGAGGTAGGGGTGGGGGCATTTTATAAGAGGAGCGGAGAGGCACTCTTGGAAAGGTATAAAATGTAACTTTATTTTCAAATGAGTTTCGGATTTTAATGGTCCAAAATTGATTTTTTTCGAGGATAAGGTGGTAAGGGTTCGAAATCCACCCATAAAATAGGTTTTGGACATGTGTGGGTCTAATATGTTACATTATCTTTCCATTTTATTTAAATCGTTAAATAATGAGGTCATCACTACATCATCATGATGTCATAAATAAATTAATTTATTTAATGTCTAAAAATTATAAAAAAACTACTATGATGTAGGAAATATTTTTATCTTTCCAATTAATATTTATAGTCCAAAAGATAATTTATGTAGACAAAATTAAAAATAGTTTACTTAGGTGATACATTCTTTGTTACATTTAACATTCGTTAAAAATAAATAGATAAAAAGTCACTTTCTCACAAAAGTGATTCCATGGGGCCCCCAAGTTTGGCACAAGGCATCCCATGGTCATCCATGAGACAACCAGTAGACTTAGGAAACATTTTGTGGTCATTTTGTATTATTATGATATTATCTTATTATCTTTAACTACCCGATTACTCATTAATCAAGATAATTAAAGATAATTACCGTCGTTACTATTCATAATGTCAAAAAACAAAAGAGTATTAATTAAATAATTTGGACCTTCTAATTAAAAATATGTAATCCATTTTACCAAATTACAAAAACATAAATTTCAATAATTAATTTAAAAAAACTTCCCGTTGTCAAAACAAATAGCGGGTTTTTTAGAAATAATATTTATGAAAAGTTTGGCACTTGTTTATGCCTAATTCCAAAGTAAAATTAATCCCAATGACCATAATTGAATTAAATGGTAAAAATATATTCTAATTAAACTTTAAAACAAATTAAAAAGATAATATAACCATATAATTAAATTATATGAAAAATCAGTTTTGATGTAAAATGCAGTATTTTTCACTATTCATTGAAAAATGAACATTGTCAGAAAAATACCAAAAATTAACCCATGGTAAATATCAATGTCCCAATCATAAATAATATGTTTATTTTGAAAAATAGAGCTTATAAAATTGTCAAAAAGTGGATTTAAAAGAGGTTCTCCATTAAAAGGCGGTTAATCGACCTTTTAAATAATATTTGAATGTTTACGCTTAAAATTGGATTCATTCGCATTTTTAATCCTATAAAATTTATTGTAAAGAGTAAAAATATTTGACAAACATATATAATCGTTTTTTAGCTCGTTCTGTTCATTTCCTGCCATTACAACGGCTAGATGTTAACTACCATTTAAAATAATATTATTTTATTATTAGAGTGCAATACAAGATTCCCAAGAAACTCATTATTGCGTATTGGGTACGCCATCATGCATAGCGTCCCCTTTAAAGTAATATTAATATTTTATTCACAAATATGGATAAATATGAAAATTTCATACTCTTTATTTACCTGGGGTGTTACAATATGAAACTCACCATAGAGGACTGAAATTTTATGTTCCTAGTCCCCCACATTTCTATAAATATACACAGTGGAGATACTAAAATAACACAAAGGGGAGAGACCAAAAACATTAAGAAGGAGTGATGCTCAAGCAAAGGAGAGCTGATGTATGGTATTGGGAGAATTAGTGCCTTTAAATTATTCCTAGTAGGTAAAAACTTATGTATAGTAGTAAGGAGGATATTTGGAATTCCTTGAAACCAAAAAACTTTTGTGGACATATTTCCCCCAAAACATAAATTGATTATTACCTCTAAAAATGAGCACCCCATGTAGAAAAATGCTACGAGGCTAGAACTTGGTCCCGTATAGAAAAACACATTGTGTCTGGAGCCAGGTCAGTGTATCACAACTCTTTGCGGATAGGATGCTTATCCACATAGTACATGGAGGGAACCTCATACCACATAAGTGCATACTATGAGGAATGAGGCATCCTAGGGGACTCTAATGTCCACTCCCTATCAATTCCATCATTTGTGTCATTAGGCCATGTGTTTCCCCTTTCACACACCATTCCAATGGTATTATGCCAAGGCCCCTTCTAAAGACACCTGGCATGTGTGATAAAGTCATTGATAACATCCATGTGTCCTTTTGCGTTTACATACCCATAATAAGTGGAGTCGTGTGGGTAAACCCATTGTAAGAAGGCCCCCCATAATATCCTCATCTTACATTATCATGGTAATGAGGGTTCCAACCTTAGGGTACTCACATGAACCTCCCTATTCTATGGGTTTAGGGGATCCACTTACCTTTTTCTTCAATGAAGTACAATGACGAAATTTCCTCTCCCTCCTAAAACCAATTTAAGGGCACTCCTCCCAAAGTAATCCCCTAGAATTCCTTACATGAGGTGTCACTTTTTGTTCTGTTCACCTCCACTTAGTATGTATTTAGATAGATAACCAAATGTGACTATCAATAATATGAAAACAAGAGAGGAAACGGGAACACTCAAAGCTAATCCACTCTCCCTTTGGGTTCCAACACCATCCATCAGCAGATAGGGTGAGATCATGTGATAATTAGATCTACAACTTTATCTTATTTATCACACCAAGAATGACTCACATGGGCTTAGAAATTATTGGTGATTAATACATCCTCACGATTACAAAACCTAAATAGGTCATTCTCCATAGATGTAAACCCCAACTTCAACCACCAAATAGGACTACCATATAGTATAATCCCCAACCATGTCTATCCAAATTGGAATCTTCCATGAATAAGCCCCAATAATTCCCACATTTTAATGGGAATCATCTAAGCTGTAATTCTTATTCCTACCAAACTACATGGGATTTGATTCCCAAGTAACAGAGATACATAGGAAACTCATTTTGGTCCAAATCCAACATCCGCATTCATCATGATTTCCTCTAGACCATAACCATTGTAGGATCACACATATTACCTAATAGACTGCATCCCTTATTGGCCCATTGGTCCACCTTGACATACGTACTGCCTCATACTTGATTAGGCACCCTTCACCTGGGTGTCCTTTCCACGTGATGTTAGACTGCTCGGTTGGGTCCTTATCACACGACCTTAAAAGGTGATGTGTCCAGTTAAGTGGCACTGAACTTTGTTGGTTCTGATTCCTATCATGAGGATACCTAGGAATCCATCTTATGGTTTTGATCCCAACATAAAAACACTTTCATACCCCCTATATGATGATAAAATCTAGAGTGCCCAATCACTTGGCTTAAAACTATGGTCATCATAGTAAAATACTAGAGGATCATTGATTTATCCAAAAAAGGGTAACATTGATGGAGAACATTGGATACATATAGATGATTCCAAACACATGAGTAGCCATAATGGATCATTTCATTAGGGTAATTTTTAATATAAATATTTTGGAAAGAACCAAGTATTCATGAATATATCATAAATCTATAAGAGATCCCTGGAGTAGGTAATAATTCCCACACCCCAAAATAGTGTGATGAGTCTTACTTCCCATACTCTCGACTACTGTGAGTTCTTAAGTGTTGTTGGACAATTTACCCAATGAAAATATGAATTTTTAAACCAGATCCATGAATCATGGATATGAGATACATTGGGCATTTTTGGCTCCACAAACAAAAGTTGTTAGAGGCTGTTCAAAAGTGTTGTGCCCAGTGTGAGTGATTGTACGAATCTCATCCCCCTTCAATCAACCATCGGGGACCAATGAATCTTCCATCAGAAATAAAATCAGTAACCCAACATGAATGATTTGATTATGACACCTCCTTTACATTATATAAAGGATGAACTTCTCAATCTCCATTAGACCATTTCATTCCTAACCCAAACGAATATTATGTCTGAAAAAAATGGTGAAATTGGCATGAATCCTTCACCAAGGTGGAGGTGTTACCCCACATCAGGACCCTTTCACATCCAAAATGGAAGAGGGACAAACGAGACATTTAATTAAATCTTTGTTCATGATATTTTAAATTGATTAGGTTCTATTTTGTTGTGTATATTTGTCATATATATTACAATCACTCTTCAAATCTTCCTTTAATCAAATAGTATCTTTCCATTTTCCCCATACACGCATGTTAGGGACCACATAGGTGGTCGAGTCCTCTATGATGTAGTGGACTACATCGCCCACCTAGCATCTCCAATTCTAGATTTCAAATGCACCAGTAAGGGAGTACTATCATAATGGAACTATCCCAACCCCGGAGGCAGCTAAGCAGACCCTATGAACCATGAAGCCCTACCAGCCATCTTTATAGAAATGGTTGGTGGTCCAAAACCATGTGGCTCCACTACATGTATCTAACCATTTTGGGATCCTGTCCCTGAAATATGATAATCAATGCCTCCCTTATCTTAGGGAGCCAGATGAAGTTGTCAACAATTAAATCATATCTATAGAACAAGGATCTTTTACAAAGGCTCCTTCAAGAAATTATCACCACCAACTCTATGGGGCCCAAAACACCCATCATAAAAAGGATACATCATTATGGGATCTTCCTGTAGTAAACTAGGCCCAGGTCTACAGGATGACTTTTAGTTGGCTATGGTCATATAATCAAGAGTAGTGTATCATCTTCATTCTTACTGAATAATACCACCAATTGAATATATTGAAAATCCAAGAGAAGATGTATATTCTCCCTCACCCTCTTGAATCCCACTTTTTAAATACTTAACAACATGAGTAGATGAAATTTACTAATAAAAAATATGAATTTGTTCAGTCAGATATGATGAAAATCTATGAGTGGGATCAAATTACTGCTATTGCTCGCCAAATCTTCCAAGGAAATATGGTGTAAAATTACAGGAAAACACAAAATCATGAAAATGAAAATAATTCTCACCAGTAAAATTTGATGACAATGAGAAGATGAATATTCCTTCTCATACATATCTAACCCATCATTCAAATATGATGAAAACCAAATACATGCAGACATAAATTTCTGTGGTTACATATCAAGTCCATGAGAAAAATACTATGGCACCCAATGAGCATATTCATATTATTGTTTTTTCATATCAAGAACATTATAAAAATACTTCTATAATCAAATAAAGTAGTTGTAATATCAATGATATAGACTAGGGTAAGATTCATTCCTCTTCCCCCACATAGGAGAACTGTCAGTTCCCACTGGAAATACATGGAGGACCAGAGAAGGCATATATTCCGATCCCAATATCTAAATGGGAATATATTATCGTTCCAACCAAAGAAATATCTCAAAATATCCTAGCCCTGATTAAGGATCAAACATAAATTATTAATCATATCCTATAAACTTGTCAGACATAATCAAATCCACAGAAATAAAAAGGTGTCAGGACGACAATCCGGCCTCCCCAAGTGGGGAGACTCATCCACAAAATTAGTTGGTGACTCCAGAGTAGAACTGCATCCCTACTCCCATCCATTGTGGTCTTTAGATATATCCGATCAAAAATAGTAAATATGATTAAGAATAAATACTCCTTCCAATTAGGGAACACCGGTTCAGTTCAGTGGCCTTTCCAGGGGACATATATATCCCTCCCCGAACATAGGTAGCATGTTGTCATATCTTGACTGCACTGTAGAAGCCAATCAAACATGAGACCATATATAAAGTCCCTCACCTATAGAAAGTGGCCCCAGTCTCCTATAAAAGATAACCCAAAAATGACTCATTCCAAAGGAAACTAGAAAATGAAGATCAAATCCCTAACCCTATTCTATTAGAATCTAGAGTTCTAGATTCCATCACATTACTATCAATAGTGGATCATGATCTTCCTAATCCATTACAAAATTTTAGAAGTCATAGTAGTAGTTGTGATATTCCCCCCTGTAACATTGTAACTAGAAACCCTAAAGGTCCTCCCTAAAGCATGTATCATGAAGGATTACTTCATGGGTACCAAATGATCAATCACAATAGGTTATCTCCTAATGAGCATCATAGTATCCCTAATCATGTATAGAAGTTAAAATAGAAATAATTTCCTCCCCTTGTTTTTTTATGCATTGACAGTCCTCTATAGGGTATAATCTACAGAAATTTTCCCTACAGTCGGACATCAAGGCATGATGGAAGTCCTCAATTTTCAAAAAAAAATTTAACTGCAGAACCTGCTTCCCTAAATTAGCCAAACAAAAAACAAACCAATTATAATTATTCAAATCAAACCATATTTTTTAGAATTTACATGTATATATATATATATATTATCATTCATTTTAAGTGGAATATAGAGTAATATATAATACATATTAAGATACTCATTAAAACCAAGGGATTCAATAAAACAAATCACTAAAAGTCTATAAGAAACAGGAAAAAAAATCAAACTTCTCAAGACCTGAACACTATCATTTGAGAGCATTTGAAATCTAAAATAATGATTAAATAATTAGAATCCTCATAAAACACCTTTTTTATGGTCTCTACATTCCATTATCAATATATATATATATATATATATATGAAAACCCATTAGATATTGTAAAAACCCATAGATCATGAAATAGAATACACAATTTATCATTTCTATCAACAGGAATAGAGGAGATCAAAAAAAATATAAAGAATAATAATGATTTATCTATTACTGAAGTTTATAAGATCTAACAATTCCATATCCATTTAAATCTCTATCCAAATATTTTGGGATCTCTACTATTTCCAAGAGAAACAAATAGGGTCAAGAGATTAATAATTAAGATGGAAGAATTTGTCTAGTGAGAGGCATATCAATTACAAAAACAATAATATTTTGATAACTTAGTTTCCATATCCTAGTTTGGCTGCACATTTTGGAAAACTATTGACTAATCCTGTGCCTATTTCTATCTACATGGGAAGCCACATGGTTTAGTCAAATAATTTTTCAAACTAGGTAAAAAACATGTGAAATGCCACATCCCAAAAACATCACTAGATACATATTACCTTGGAATTCCACATGGATTGTCCTAACTATTCACTAAGCATGAACATGTCTAGAAATGTAAAAAATTTCCCAAAATTAACCTTAATAAACGAGAGCTATTCTAAGAAAATATGGTAAAAAAACATAAGTAACTCAATGTGATATTGTGACTCATTAATCCTTCTATCTATATCAAATTTTAACTAAAATATTCCATATCAATAAGAATTATTAACGAAAATTTGATCCCAATACACATACACAAGTGGAATATATTTCTTACACTAAATCATTTCCTAAGAATCAACAACCTGAACTGGTCACTTGATTACTAAAATATCCGATTCAAAAAGAAGTTCTTCCCATTTCTGAACTAGAGTGGGTTTAGGATCATACTTATAAAGCTCTAAAAAATGATAAAAATGGACAAATGTTAACTAAGATGGAAAATATAACTGATAAAATATAATTAATCAAGTATTAAGAAGATTGAGGGAGAGCATTGGGACATATGAAAGATGTGAAATACAGAGGACTGTCATGGGGAAATTTGGTGGTAGTAATAAATAAATTAATCTTGAGTCAAGTAAAAGGTTGTACAAAACTTCTTACAAAGATGTAAATTATTCTTAGTGATAGTATTATAATTATATTTTTGGTATATTTTGACTCTATATGAGTGTGTTTATGGAATCTAAAAATTTCAACAAAAGAATAATGTCCTTATGTAACCATATCTCAACTGATAAAACATTAACACGGTATGATATTAATGGATGATGTTATATTTGGGCTAAAATTTTAGGAGAAACAAAAGGGATGGAAATTTTAAGATCAAATTCCTAGCTTTTATGAATCTAAACATGGAGTGTAATATAATCCCAAGTAAAATATGATATTACTAATAGTATCCATCAATTTTTTGGGAAGAATTTCAGGATTTTTCGAGTGGTGTAAATCCTTATAGAATTAAACAAGCATATTGTTGAAGAAAACACTTCAATCATGAAGGAATATCTATTTTACATTGTTATGAAATATAAATTTAGCATAATCTTAATGTTATTTTCAGGTTACAAGAATACAATTGAGAAGAATGATTTTTTGAAAATCAACTGTTTATGTTAATAAAATTGGGCTTATCTGAGAAAAGTGTCAAGAAACTATCATATGTGTAGTTAAATATCATCTTCAAATATATAGTGAACCCTAATCACTACCATATGAACTTTCATAGACATCCTCTCTATCTCCATCTCCAATTCCTGCTACCGGCACCAACATAAAAATTGTGTTGGAAATTAAATAATGTTTTATATTTAATTTAATGTTGAAACCAATAAAAGTTTGTTTACTAATGGATTTTGAAGTTGTGTTATTTACCTCCTCACTACCAGTCGTCTATGCAACATTAGTTGGGATAGATCTAACATTATTCTAATATAATTCAATCAATGCTTTCTACAGAGAATTGACCTTTGTATCCTTTATATTTATATAAACCCACTATTCCTAAATTGAGTTTTGAATTTCCAAAAACTCCCTCTTTCTATATCGAGGTAGGGAGTAACTACAACTAAGAGTATATTCTGATGTAATACCCAATGTAATGTTAAATAACTCATATTTTAATTTTACAAATCCCATATTGTGCACTCACGAATAAGATGCTCCTTCCACAGGATGTGACCAACTACGTCATCCTAAGAGATCGTGAAAGATTTCCTGAGATTGGAATCCCATATTTATTTTATTTTTACATATGAATCAAATATTTGTCATATTTTAACTAATACATAATAAAATAGTGGGAAATGAAAATAAATTATATTTAATGAAAAAGGAATTCATACCGCAACTTATTTTTAAAGCTTATTAAAATAAATCCAATAAGATTTTGTATGAACATCCAACCACAGTTCTGTTAAAGATAGAGGGTTCCCTAAATTCATTGACAAAGTTAAATAAATATAAAAAAAAGTAATATTTCAAATAGATAATGTTGTCTTATAAATATTTATAATATTGAAAATTTTAACATATTCGATCTATTTCTTGAAAAATTCTTTGACCTAAAAGTGTGAGTGATGATTTTTATCTCAACATGATGCATTTTCCTTGAAACATCCTAAATTAAATAACAGGTAATTTAATAGTAATGTATGAAATGTCATCTCTTTTTTATATTCATTTATATATGTAAAATTGGATTAATATAGTAATATATATTTCAATATCACATGCTTCTCATGTTTATGTTTATAAACAACCATCCATTACTCTCTAGGTACCCCCTCGAGTACCTTATCATACAGCTACTGACCACTCAATGATGTATCATTGAATTCATTCCATAATATCCCTTTAAAATCCTTCCATTTTATACCGAAATTTTTCAATAACCACTTTCGTGAGTTCAGATCAGTAATAGTAAAGTGTAAAATCATCTACAAAAATAGATTCATTTTAAATATATTAGAATTTAATAACATAATGATATTATATTACACCATAAATTATTAAAATTAACTTAATATATGAATGAAAAACTTCATTTTTCCATGTCTAAGGCACATTCCTCAAATCTTCATAAGTAATTGGAAGGCTAACCGGCTTTGCCACTAGCTAGCCTATAATTTGGCCAAGTAATCCCAAGGAATCATCAGTGGGAACACCATAGAAATAAAATGGGATAACTATATTTATAGATTTAAAATTTAATACATATGAAATTCTCATATTTCTCTTCATAATAATATTTTTTAGATCTTTTATGAAAAAAGTGTTTCTAGTATAAAAATGTTTAATAAATTTATTGACATTACTTTTTTTTACCGATAACTATCTCCCTCCAATATCATTATGAGATAACCAGTTCCCTCACTGTTGAAGTAGCTAAATGTGGATCCACTATCTTAGAATATGATGGTAAGTTGATGGAGGGTGTTCCATGTAACGACCCGAAATTTTGAATAAATATTATTTCCTAATTTTGTGTGTTATTTTAATTTTTTTTATATATACTCAACAAAACTATTTCATTGGACAACATGAGTATAATTAAAATGAAACTTTTGGGTTTTGACTATTATGTAACCATTGGTCAATATGACCACTGGAAACTAAACATTTCGATATTTGTCTCTAAATACAAGTGACCTTGGTTAATTAATATGGAAAGAAGATTCGATGGCCTCACCCAGTAGTCTTGGACCGATCGAAGCCCATCTAACAGAACTTGGAAAGGAGGTAGCACCACTGGGCTTTGCTCTGGACCAAACCCAAGCCGAACTTCATCGTGTGAAGCTAGAACGGGATCGCCTTCGCGAGAAGTTCAAACTGATAGAAATTACTACTCGTGCGATGTTGTCCGAGCCTCCCTCAGATTCTCTCACCTTAGCACACCTTACACTTAGGTCCTATGCTGGTGTGATAAGGGCCTATGTACGGAGACCATAACTGCCTTGTATAATCCTTTGTTTTAAATAAAAATTGGGATTTCTTCTTATGATGAAGTTTATGAATTTTCAAATGACCGGATAAATATAGTATTCATAATTTTGAAGAATATTAGAAAAATGATATTTTAAAAATGTTTATGTAAACCTTAAATAATAAAAAAATGTGTAATGATTTTCAAAAAATGGTCTTCTACAATTATGTTCAGTACGAAATTTAGAGTCTAATAAGATCAACTTTATTTTTGATGAATAGTAAATTATGAATAGTGATTTTACGCTTAGGATTAGTAATGTGACCAAATGGATTAGTAATCTCACTTAAAGAAAGTTTTAAAAATAATCTAGGCACCTTGATTAAGTAATGTGATTCAATAAAATGGTTAAATAACGGTTTCATAAATTATTATTCTAGTATTAGTTTTTTTGGGTGAATAGTGTTTTTTAATTAAAAATTAAATTAAAAATATTTAGAAAATTATTCTTATAAAATGGATTTCATTTTTGAACTCAGAGCATCGATATAATGTTAAGGTAATTTTTGGGGTTTTTTCTGAAAAAAATGAATTTTCGGTGAATAGTGTATTTATTTAAAAATAAAATTAAAAATATTTAGAAAATTATTTTTATAAAATGGAGTTATTTTTTGAAATCAGAACATTGATATTTGGTTAATGTGAAATTTTGGGATTTTTCTGAGAAAGTTGAATTTTCAGTGAATAGTAAAAATACAGTTTTAGGGTTTTGATATGTTTAATGACATCATAACTGTGTCATGGTGATGTCATGAGATATTTTAAGGGTTGCCCGACCTAAGGTGTTGTATATTTGTATTGGGGGCCCCATGTGGCCTAACATAATGGGAAATATCATGGGAGAGCACATGGTTTTGAGAAAAGCACATGCGAGGTGTCCCTTGGCCATTAATGCCTTGTCCCCTCACTTTCCCTATAAATACCAAGCCCTCCTCTCATCCATTCGACTCCAAAACCTTCCTCAACGTAGTTCTGGCCTCCTTACATTCCAAGGAGTCCTCCCAAGGTGCCCCCAAGCCCTCAAGATCCAAACCATTGAGTTTTAAGAGTTACATTTTAAGGTAAGTGATCTGATCTTTTTCTTTCTTTTCAATAAATCTTATTTATGTAATTTCTTTTATTCTCTAAGTTCTTATGTTAAAGGGTGTTCTTTTATACTCCTCTTACTTTCCTTTTCATGTTCATATAATGAGATATCCCCTCTTAATCTCATTATTTCGTTTTATGATGTTTTAAGTGGCGCCGTTAGGCTGCTGAAATTTTTGTAACGGATTCCTTCTCCCTTCTCATTTTTTGAGATCTATTTTCATGTAAATTATTTCAAGTTCCTTTTTATTATGTTTGGGTATGACCTATAAATTTATCATACTGATCTTTTATGATCATATGATGAGATACCCTATTTGATCTCTTCAATTCAGTATTTTGAAGTTTTAAGTGGAACCGTTAGGCTGCCGAATTTTTAAGTGGTTCTTTCACCTTTCTCATTTTTCAAAGTTATAATTCCATGTCAAGTATTGCAAGTTCCTTTTTATTATGTTGGGGTATGATCTTTAAATCTATAATAATGATCATTTATGTTCATATGATGAGATACCCTATTTGATCTCATCAATTCATTTTTGTTGAAGTTTAAGTGGCGCCGTTAGGCTGCCGAATTTCTAAGGGGTTCTTTCACCCTTCTCGTTTTCAAGATCTACTTTCATGTCACGTCTTTCAAGATCCTTTTTATTATGTTGGGGTATTATATCTATATATATTATACTGATAATTTATGTTAATATGATGATATACCCTATTTGATCTCATCAATTCATTCTTGTTGAAGTTTATGTGGCACCGTTAGGCTGTCGAATTTCTAAGGGGTTCTTTCACCCTTCTCGTTTTCAAGATCTACTTTCATGTCAAGTCTTTCAAGTTCCTTTTTATTATGTTGTGGTATGATATATATATCTATCATACTGATCATTTATTTTCATATGATGAGAGACCATATTTGATCTCGTCAATCCATTTTTGGAAGTTTTAAGTGACGCCGTTAGGCTGCCGAATTTTCATAAGAGAAATATTATTTTTGTCTTCCTTTCAAGTTCTTTGTTTCATATGGTATATCATTCAAATTTAATTACCATGTTCTTAAATACTATATATTCTGTTCCCCTACTATTTTATGTATCATTTTTTGAGTGGGTGACCCATGTCCCCTCTCTTTTCAATGTTTTCTAAAACCATGTATCGTAGACGTTATGCTGCATAGTTTTCGTCTCAAAATGCCTCCATCTTTATTTCAAAATTATTTTATGTTATTAACTGAATAATCAAATATCTTATTTCTACAGGGGTATTCACATATATATCAAAATGTTCTATTTTAAATTCTGGGATTTACATACATGAAACCCACTTCCCCTTTCTGTGGGTTTAAAGTGACGTAAAGATCATGTCTTTAAAGCAGTCTTTAAAACGTTATGATTATGAAATGAAACCCATTTCTTTTATGCTATATGGGTTGTTTATGAAATGATTTATTATGATATATGTGGCTCACATGATAATAAAGACATGTCAAGGGTGCGCCCAGATAGCGCTCCAATGCATTGGGTAAAGACTTAATCTCTAGAGATGACTTTTTAGACTGATACCTTGGTGAATAACCTTGGTAATTTTTAATGACACCTTGGGGATGGAACTTGGTGAAAAGAAATGATTGTCAATATTAAATGTTGTAGCCACATCTTCAAGTTATGAAAATTTTATTTTTATTATGATATGCCTCATGATTTCATTCTCATGCCTTAAAGTTCTTTTCATGACTTTATTGATGTATCTCAAGTTCATATGTAAAATGTTTCGCTTGTTTCCCTTACTGGGCCTTCTGCTCACCCTTTCTTTTGATGTATGTCCCCAGGTTATGAGATGCTGTAATGAACCTAGGATGTACTTAAGGAGAAGCCTTTCAAGGGTTTAAGAAGAATGTTTTATGTTGTTTTAATGTATTATGTTCCTGGTTTCCAAGACACTAAACCTTGAAGATCCTCAGTTTTGTATAATGTAATGAAAGATTATGTGATAAAAAGGCGGGATGCTATAGTTGGTATCAAAGGATGGTTTAGTTATTTTTGGAAATTAGGATATGAAAACTTTAGGAAGAAACCTATAGAAAAGTTTAAATTTAGGAAATCTTCCTGGTATTTTGGTGAGTATTGAGTAAGGGGTTGCCAAGAAAATACATCCCTGTCTGGATATGAGAAGGTAGAGGTGGCTTTGGCACAGATGTACATAGGGGTAAAACCCGAAAACACCGCTTTGAGCTCGACTCGAACGGGAACTGGTACACGACAACGGGCCTTGCTGCACTCTTGGTTACGACACTCCCGGGGGATATGGTTTGGTAAATTCATAAGCTTAATATGAACCATTGTTAAAGGAACAAAGATAAAATAAAATGAAGATTCACATAAGAATATATGATCATGGATAACCTAGATGGGAACCTAGGGGATCACAAGTTAGGGTAAACTTTTCTTCTACAAGTTATCCTTATATGCTTTAAGTTCCTTTTCATGATTATTGGCAAAGTATTCAAGCCCCTAATTGTACTTTCTTTTCGGAGTTAATGGCGGGAAATGGAAGAACATGTCCAAACAACCAATGTGATAGGAAATGTGACGATTGCCATATTAATATGACAGAGATGATTAGGGGATTAAAAGATGATTATTATTTTGGAAGACGTCCACTATTTTGGGGACCCTATATGATCGAGGTAAATAGGTTACTACGGTATTTTCATTGAGGAGTAAGGTTGACTTATATTTTGAAGAATAGATGAATTTATGGTGGACTTATAGTAATTAAGGTTACTTATGGGAATGATTAACCTATCTTGGGTAAAATATGTTTAGGTTAGCTACTTTTGTTATAAGATGTTAGGAGTGGTTGATGTTGTTTGGAGATGAACAATGAAGTTTATTTTGGAAGACTATGTTATCAAATCCTTCTTGTATTTGGGTTTCAATCTTAGTTTGGTTTATTTTGAGGACTCTTAAGGACCGTTATTTATGGAATGGGCTATGATTAACTTTGGGTAGTACCATGTAACTTTGAATATTTAAAAGTAGTTTCCATTCCTGTGGGATTCTTTCCTCTTGAAGAGTTGTTTTACCTTACCCTTTCTGTTTTTTGGGATAATGTTTAAACATAGAAGAAATAGATAGTTAATATTTTGTGGATTATGTGATTCTCTAGAAGATGATTCTTGTTCTTTTTATGAGACCAAGTAGTTTTGAATGCTCATCGTTTGGAGAAAAAATTAGTTTTGGTAGAAACTTATTAAAGGATGAAACTCTACATGAAGGTAGGTATATTTTCTTATGTTTTTGTTCTATGTAGTAAATGAATTCCTCAAAATTATGAAAAGGAACGTAAAACAAAAACGTTGTTGGTTTACGCTTCCTACTAGGTAATCAAAGACCGTTTACACACATCATAAGTTTGTGATTTTCTTATTGTTAACTTTCTCCTAATCATGTTTTCTATCACTCTCCCTCAGAACTTTACCCCTTTTTTTCTTCCATGTCCATGTTTTCCTACATGGAATCCTAGTATGGGTTGACTTAGGTGACCTTTTTTACTTTCCTTTATTTCTTTTAAAGTAATAGTTTTACTGAGTCCTTTTCCGGTGTGAGAATTTCAATGATTTTTCAAAACCCAGTTTTAAAAATTGCGAGGACGCAATTTCTTAAGGGGGGAAGATTGTAACGACCCGAAATTTTTAATAAATATTGTTTCCTAATTTTGTGTATTATTTTAATTTTTTTTATACATACTCAACAAAACTATTTCATTGGATAACATGAGTATAATTAAAATGAAACTATTGGGTTTTGACTGTTATATGACCATTGGTCAATATGACTGCTGGAAACTAAACATTTCGATATTTGTCTCTAAATACAAGTGACCTCGGTTAATTAATATAGAAAGAAGATTCAATGGCCTCACCCAGTAGTCTTGGACCGATCGAAGCCCATCTCACAGAACTTGGGAAGGAGGTAGCACCACTGGGCTTTGCTCTGGACCAAACCCAAGCCGAACTTCATCGTGTGAAGCTAGAACGGGATCGCCTTCACGAGAAGTTCAAACTGATAGAAATTACTACTCGTGCGATGTTGGCCAAGCCTCCCTCAGATTCTCTCACCTTAGCACACCTTACACTTAGGCCCTATACTGGTGTGATAAGGGGATATGTAAGGAGACCATAACTGCCTTGTGTAATCCTTTTTTTTAAATAAAAATTGGGATTTCTTCTTATGATGAAGTTTATGAATTTTCAAATGACCGGATAAATATAGTATTCATATTTTTGATGAATTTTAGAAAAATGATATTTTAAAAATGTTTATGTAATCCTTAAATAATAAAAAATGTGTAATGATTTTCAAAAAATGGTCTTCTACAATTATGTTTAGTACGAAATTTAGAGTCTAATAAGATCAACTTTATTTCTGAGTAATAGTAAATTATGAATAGTGATTTTACACTTAGGATTAGTAATGTGACCAAATGGATTAGTAATCTCACTTAAAGAAAGTTTTAAAAATAATCTAGGCACCTTGATTAAGTAATGTGATTCAATAAAATGGTTAAATAACGGTTTCATAAATTATTATTCTAGTATTAGTTTTTTTGGGTTAATAGTGTTTTTTAATTAAAAATTAAATTAAAAATATTTAGAAAATTATTCTTATAAAATGGATTTCATTTTTGAACTCAGAGCATCGATATTATGTTAAGGTAATTTTTGGGGTTTTTTTCTGAAAAAAATGAATTTTCGGTGAATAGTTTATTTATTTAAAAATAAAATTAAAAATATTTAGAAAATTATTTTTATAAAATGGAGTTAATTTTTGAAATCAGAGCATTGATATTTGGTTAATGTGAAATTTTGGGATTTTTCTGAGAAAGTTGAATTTTCAGTGAATAGTAAAAATACAGTTTTAGGGTTTCGGTATGTTTAATGACATCATAACTGTGTCATGGTGATGTCATGAGATATTTTAAGGGTTTTCCGACCTAAGGTGTTGGATATTTGTATTTGGGGCCCCATGTGGCCTAACTTAATGAGAAATATCATGGGAGAGCACATGGTTTTGAGAAAAGCACATGCGAGGTGTCCCTTGGCCATTAATGCCTTGTCCCTTCACTTTCCCTATAAATACCAAGCCCTCCTCTCATCCATTCGACTCCAAAACCATCCTCAAAGAAGTTCTGGCATCCTTACATTCCAAGGAGTCCTCCCAAGGTTCCCCCAAGCCCTCAAGGTCCAAACCTTTGAGTTTTAAGAGTTACATTTTAAGGTAAGGGATCCGATCTTTTTCTTTCTTTTCAATAAATCTCTTTTATGTAATTTCTTTTATGCTCTACGTTATTATGTTAAAGGGTGTTATTTTATACTCCTCTTACTGCCCTTTTCATGTTCATATAATGAGATATCCCCTCTTACTCTCATTATTTCGTTTTATGAAGTTTTAAGTGGCGTCGTTAGGCTGCCGAAATATTTGTAACGGATTCCTTCTCCCTTCTCATTTTTGAAGATCTATTTTCATGTAAAGTATTTCAAGTTCCTTTTTTTTATGTTGGGGAATGATATATAAATTTATCATACTGATATTTTATGATAATTTGATGAGATACCCCATTTGATCTCTTCAATTCAGTATTTTGAAGTTTTAAGTGGCGCCGTTAGGCTGCCAAATTTTTAAGTGGTTCTTTCACCTTTCTCCTTTTTCAAAGTTCTAATTCCATGTCAAGTATTTCAAGTTCCTTTTTATTATGTTGGGGTATGATCTCTAAATCTATCATACTGATCATTTATGTTCATATTATGAGAGACCCTATTTTATCTCATCAATTCATTTTTGTTGAAGTTTAAGTGGTGCTGTTAGGCTGCCGAATTTCTAAGGGGTTCTTTCACCCTTCTCGTTTTCAAGATCTACTTTCATGTCAAGTCTTTTAAGTTCCTTTTTATTATGTTGAGGTATGATATCTATATCTATCATACTGATCATTTATGTTCATATTATGAGAGACCCTATTTGATCTCATCAATTCATTCTTGTTGAAGTTTAAGTGGCGCCGATAGGCTGCCGAATTTCTAAGCGGTTCTTTCACCCTACTCGTTTTCAAGATCTACTTTCATGTCAAGTATTTCAAGTTCCTTTTTATTATTTTGGGGTATGATATCAATATCTATCATAATGATAATTTATTTTCATATGATGAGAGACCCTATTTGATCTCGTCAATCCATTTTTGGAAGTTTTAAGTGACGCCGTTAGGCTGTCGAATTTTCATAAGAGAAATATTATTTTTGTCTTCCTTTCAAGTTCTTTGTTTCATATGGTATATCATTAATATTTAATTAACATGTTCTTAAATAATATATATTATGTTCCCCTAATGTTTTATGTATCATTTTTTTAGTGGGTGACCCATGTCCCCTCTCTTTTCAATGTTTTCTAAAACCATGTATCGTAGACGTTATGCTGCATAGTTTTCATCTCAAAATGCCTCCATCTTTATCTCAAAATTATTTTAGGTTATTAAGTGAATACTCAAAGATCTTATTTATACAGGGGTATTCACATATATATCAAAATTTTCTATTTTAAATTCTGGGATTTACATACATGAAACCCGCTTCCCCTTTCCGTGGGTTTAAAGTGACATAAAGATCATGTCTTTAAAGCAGTTTTTAAAACGTTATGATTATGAATTGAAACCCATTTCTTTTATGCTATATGGGTTGTTTATGAAATTATTGATTATGATATATGTGGCTCAAATGATATTAAAGACATTACAAGGGTATGACCAGATAGCGCTCTAATGCATTGGGTAAAGACTTAATCTCTAGAGATGACTGTTTTGACTGATACCTTGGTGAATAACATTGGTAATTTTTAATGACACCTTGGGGATGGACCTTGGTGAAACGAAATGATTGTCAATATTAAATGTTGTAGCCACATCTTCAAGTTATGAAAAATGTTATTTTTATTATGATATGCCTCATGATTTCATTCTCATGCTTTAACATTCTTTTCATGACTTTATTGATGTATCTCAAGTTCATATGTAAAATGTTTCGCTTGTTTCCCTTACCGGGCCTTCTGCTCACCCTTTCTTTTGATGTATGTCCCCAGGTTATGAGATGCTGTAATGAACCTAGGATGAAATTAAGGAGAAGCCTTTCAAGTGTTTAAGAAGAATGATTTATGTTGTTTTCATGTATTATGGTCCTGGTTTCCAAGACACTAAACCTTAAAGATCCTCAGTTTTGAATAATTTAATGAAAGATTATATGATAAAAAGGTGGGATGCTATATGCCAGATTCTGATAGAATAGAGGGTGCGAGAGATGGTAAAGGGGGTAGACGGGGGGGGGGGGGGTGTCTCAGATGTTGTTGGGAGGGTAACTGATGGATCATAAGATTTCAGTGTGGTTGAGGGAACGTTGACTATGCGTCCACTAGAATTAGAGGAACACATCCTCCATGGAAGTCCAATCATTTAATCAGATAAATTTAACTTCATAATAATTCATCCCCCACTTGTTATATTAATTTCAGTTATCCTTTGGAAAACAGGGGATAATAACCAGTTCATAATCATAATTAGTATCACATCTATATCTCAATTTCCCACTATATTACCAAAGAGTTCAAATGAAAATTTCTAAATAAACTATAGAAAAAATCACAAAATCATGATACAGTGTCTAATAACCACATCATCTAAATCACGCATATCACTTGAACTAAACTATTACAGTAGATCCCATTTAATTAATGATATTCAATAATAACTCATTTGTATAAAATAACATAAAAAAATAAAAATTTAAAACCAAATTGGAATCCACCTCATGATTATTAATTTACTTGATGAAAACACCATATTTGACTATAAAATGGGATTTTGGATTTATAAAATGAGTTGACTTCATAATTTTTTTTCTAGATTCATATTAAACTATAAAATAACTGAAATAAATATTAAAAAATTTATAAAATCCAATGAACATAATAATGACTCAAAATAATTATCACAATGAAGAAATAAAATATCTTTTATGATGATATACACCTAGATAACCATTATATAAGTAATGAAATTTGATAAAATATAAGAAACACAACTTTATAAATCATTTTTTGTTATTTTTTTGTAAAATTCATTTCTTTTAGAGAAAAGCCTTATATACATTTTATAAAGCCTCTTGCGTGTGATAATTTATTTTTTAAGTAAAAATGATATTAAATGATGAAGTTACTCTTTTAAGTAAAAAGAAAAATCATGGAAAATATTGAATTCCATTAATAAAATAATAATAGATAAATTGTATTACCTTTATTCATCTTATAAACCTTTTTTAAATTCCAAGAACATAAGAAAATAGAATAGGGTAGTATAACCAAGGACACTAACTATATATTTATAAGAATGGTTTAGTAACTTTTCATTGTTGGTTATATGGTTTTCAAATAGTGTACCTTATTTATTTATGTTATAAAATACCTAAGATAAAAAATATCTCATAAAAAATAATTGGAATCCGAGTTAAGTGAGGTAACCTAAAAATAATTTGAAAATGAAAATTGAACTACATATATACATACCTTCATTTTCTGGTATCCATTTAATATCTTCAAGATGTCAAATCAATGTTATCAAATTTTCTAGACCCCCATATATGGGTTAAACACATATTAGTTTTTGTCAAAATAAAAAATATATAGAAATGTAATTTAATTTTATTGAATTGATTGCATCTAGCCAAATATATAATCCACTGAACCGCATTAAAAAATTATTATACTCACATATGTAGTATGCTGTAAGATGAACTTATGAAAACCTAATATAATTTCAATAAATTGAGAAGAATAAAAAAAAAAATTATAAGTTATATGGATAGAGAATAGATATAATAAAACCAAAAAAAAAACAAACTACACTACATTGTACTAGAAATATTAGAAGATAACTAAATTTAATAGAATTAAACAAATTCAACCAAATTTGACATTACTCAGGCCACCACTAATCCACTTGAATCACAACAAAAAATTGTATTAAATTTTACCTATAAAAACCTATCTAAATTGAATAAAATAAAATTATACCAAACTAAATAAAACTCAGTTGATTGAAAAGGAATTGAAACCCACTAAACCCAACTAACATGAACCAAATAAAAAATAAAATGTAACCAACATGAGCAAAACAAAACATATTTGATACAAATAAAACAAAACCACATTAAAAAAAGAACCCAGTAGAATAGAATGAAACTATCATTAATTGAAATGAATAACATGATAATGATAATGGAGTTAAAAAATTTAATAAAAAATCTATGGAAATCACCAAGACGTAATGGTCTACAACAACACAATCTAACCATCACATCATCTTCCAGTAGTAGAAAAAAATTTATGGTGGAAAAATAGAAACAATTACACTGCACAAATAAGAAATATCTATAGGTAGTATGAGAGAGTCCAAGGGGGATGGGGATTCAGGGGTAACCATATATCCAGGTGAGGGAGGGGCTTGAGCACTGGTGTGGGAGAGGGTTCTGGGGGCACGAGCACTAGAAAGGGGGTGGGGATCATGTACTAAAAATGGTGAGGGACACTGGGTCACGAGTTTGTGTGTGTGGGTAGGGGGTGATAAGGGGAAATAGGAGCACCGATGAGGGGGTGGAATACCAGACAATTGATGATGGGTATGTGGCTAGGGTTTGGGGTAGGTGATCAAGTGGGGGGGGGGGATTAGGGGAGAAGGGGGGGGTAGGGAGAATGAGTTGTTTTTCAATTAATTCTTAAAATTTATAAGATATTTTAATAAATCATCACCCAAATCAAGAGATTTTTTAGCAGAGGTTTTTGTAATCCATCGCTAAAAAACCATCACAAAAATCTAAATTTGGTGTATTGTTAGACTTTAGAAGATCATGGGAACACCATTTTACTTTTTTTGAGTTTTAGTATAACAACACCAATCACTCATCCATTATCATGTCCTTATTTGAGTCCTTTTATGGGAGGCCATTTTGTTCTCCGTTGTGATGGATGGAGGTTAGGGAGGAATTATTTCCTGGTTATAATGCTATATAGAGTACAACCAAGAAGTTTTATCTTGTTCATGAGAATAAAAATGTAGTGTAATACAGTAATAATTCCTATAATGAACATAAGAGGAGGACCATTGATTTGAAGGTTTGGGACCACATATTCTTGATGTTTTCTCTATGAAGTCAGATCCAAAGGTTTTTTAATGGAATAAATATTTCTCAAAGTTTAATTGGGCCCTTTAAGGCACTGGGGGTGAGTTTGTAGAGTGGAATATCTGTTATAATGACCAAAATGGATGTATAAGATCCACAATTCCTTACATTTATCTTAGATTCATTAATATTTTCATTGTGAATGTCATGTCATTTACTGTGGAGAGTCAGATATTGAGGGTGATGGGACGTTCATGGAGTGGCTAGTAGAGATCAAGGATCACCAAGATAAGGTTATATGTATAAGGAACATTGCATTATTTAGAAAGTTTTTAAGGATTTTTGGCCTAGAAAATAGTACCTAGGAGTGAGAGATGTAGATTTAATCCTAGTACTCAGAGCTATTTTGAGCTTTTCCTTATTCTGTTTTTATTATGATGTGGTGTATGGATGTTGTTGTGTTATGGGATTTTTTATTTTCTTGATGTTTGATGTGTAATAAATTTCTAACATATTAAAACGGGAGGAACCAATTCCTGGACAAGACACATTATAATTTCATGAAATTAAAATTGTATGGGTGAGTCGATACTACTAAGAGTGGATAATATATTGACATAAGGGATAAAATTCCTTGATTCATGTGTTTGGAGGTGGAGTGATTTTTTGGCTCGTTTTATTATTTTTTGGGCAATGTGGAGGTTGAAATGATTGTATGGTGGTTTGGTTGTGTGAAAGGAGGTAGTTTGTGGCTATGCAGTGTGATTTGTGGGTGTTTAGTTAGGCGTGTTTGGTTGAAGGTAAAATTAATGTATAACAAGATACATGAGAGGAATCTCAGGGGGTGGATATTCAGAAAGCATTCCTTCTGGGATTGACTTTGGATTCTCATGGTAGTAAGTCATCTGATAGGTATTATATGTAATTTCTAATTTCTTGTTAGCTATTTACATCTTCAGTTTTTGGCGTTTGAGGTGTTCTCGAGAATGACTAAGGAGGTTCTGTTGTGGTTGGAGGTGTATTAGGGATTAAGTGGAAAATTGATGTCATAAAAGGGGTAAATAAAGTGAATTGGTATTTCATGGATTGAGTAGATGGAAAATTTATTATATTTTATTTGGCTAAGGGGGAACTCATGGAATATATTCATGTCATGAAATTAATTCATCACATGTAATTTATTTTGGCTGAGGTGACATGAATTTTTTTAGAATTTAGAATATCTTGAACACTCATGGATTACACATTGTGAAATGGTTACATGATGTGAAAGTTTTGAGTTCCAGGATCCCAACTGGTCCTTCATTTGAATCACTCCTCATTTATCCATACCATTATTCCTCTCATTCTTGGTAGATCCATAGATTATTTTGAGGGAACCTCCAACCCTTATTCCCTCACCTTCATCCACTGGTTATGGTGGATTCCTGTTGGATGTTAGTGGTAAAATATTATCTACTTCTTGTTGTTTTCTTCTTTTATTCTCGATGGGATCTGATTTATTGGTGTGTATTTGGTGTCAATTGTGATTTGGGATGCATTTTAACATCCCTTTGATGCAGTGTAGGTTGATCCACAATGTTGTGGTGCAGTTATGGTTTCCAAGAAGTTATTCTTTACCCTATGGTGTGCCACAATATCATAAATATTCTTTAAAATTGGGAATTTATTCATTTATATTTTTTTGTAACATGAAATAGGGATTCTATCTTGTTTAAATATGACAGATTATTATTTCTGGTAATTAAAGATAGAGAATTGGATAATTGAAATTGAAGGGGGAAAGGGGGAATGTCTCACATTCTTTTATAGCTTTGAAATCATTACAACATTGTGACCGAACTTGTGGAAAATTGTGGTCATTGGTGTCTTTGTTTATACTATGTTGGAATGAGTTATAAAACACATTCTTATTGTGATTTTCTTGATATTAACCTAAATGAAAAATTGTCTAATCACTTAAATTTGGTTATTGAAATGGTTTCCATAAGATTATCTCTTATGTGAAAACACCCAAAAAATAAATAACTGTAATTTATAAAAGGTCCCTGCTAAATATGTATAATATTTTGTGTGGTTGTACTGGGGGTTGGTTATTTGCAGGTGTTTTGTTGTTGGGGAATATGGGGCTAATGGGTGATATGTGACCATGATTTTGGGGTGTTGAGGTGATGTTTTGTTTTCCATTCTTTTGGGGTGGGGAGGTGTTGGATTGTTTAGCCATGATTTTGGGGTAGCATTGTGACTATATTTTGGATATTCTTTTAGCATAGTGAGGTTATAGTTTGTTTGGATATTCTTTTTGGGTGGTGAGGTGATGGTTCTATGGGAATGAGGATCTTCTTGTGATGTGTGGTTTCATTATTCTAGGTACCTGGGTATCGATGGAATGATTTTTTAATAATTCTTGAAATGACTGGGGTTTGGTTTGGTTAATGGGATGGAAATTATTAATGAACAAATAATTGATGGTATTTGTGGTTAATTTTGGATGACTCTTTATAATTAAAAAATGAGTTGGGTAATGAGATTGGTTGGAAATGTTAAATGTGTCTTGTGTCTTATGTTGTGTTTTTAATTTAGTGGTGGCTATATTGTGTGGTGGTTAGTGTTTTGTTGTGAACCTATAGGTTGTTCTTGTGTGTAGATTATATATATAAACTTGTATATTCCCTTTGATTTCTATATGTACCCACCATTTTCGAGCACTATGTGCCAACACCTGTATATTCATATGAAGGAGTTTTTTTCCTACATCCCAGTAATGAGGATGTATGGATATACACCCACTCTTCCCCAAACTCTCTTCTAGGTGAGTAGATATGCACATTCCATGATGGATGGAGGTCTGTTAGTGAACTAGGTGATGGACCATATTTCTATGAGTCATTTGTGATATGAACGTACTATGGGGAGGCTTATTGTGGGGTTCGTTCATAGTAGTAGTAGGGAATGAGGTTGATTTTTTTATTATTCATGGTTTCCTACTACTCTTGTAACATTAGTGGTTGTGATGGGATGTCGGGTGTGTCTTAGGGTGAGATGAGATGTAACCATGGTGTGGGGTGCTGAACTAGGTGTCTAGGGGAATGATGTGACGTGAATATGCTTTTGGGGAGGTGGTATATGTTATTTGGAAGATATGTGAGTGTCAGGATGTACGACATTGGGGTGTGAGAGTATAAAATTTGTGGGAACATGGTGTGGGGTAACCTATATCGATATGATTATTATTATGTTGTTATACTTGGATTTCATTTTTTGTTGAATGTGGCTTGGTGATGTTGGGATGGATAGTGAACCTGTTTTGGTGTTGTTGGTTCTATTTTCTCAAGGGTGAATTAGTGTTCTTCTTTCACAACTACATGAGAGACTTTTTTCTTCTGGGTATACATGTATGTTCACCCTATGTATATAATTATATATTTAGGTTTCTAGGAGGATTACATGGATTGTGATACATAGTAATATCTCAAAACTTTTTGGATAGTTGTTGTGTCACTTAATTATCTTTGCAATTGAAATTTACCTATATTAGTTTTACTTACGGATTCATTAAGGTATAGTTTTGATTTCATTTTATATTAAGTCATGGAGTTTCTTATGGTTGACTCATCTTGTCTTTTGATATTGTTAATATCATAGTTTAGTGCCTCCAATTTTTCATATTTCTGATAGCATCGGTTCTAGTCAATAATATTGGAACTACAAGAGGTGGGACTTGGGGGGTCATTATCTCTCTTCCTCATTGCACTATCATTGGTGGGAGGAGTTCAAGACACACCTTAGAAAGTAATTTTCAAAAGGTTTAATTGAATATTTTAAAAAAATTACTTTTTAAAGTAATATTCACTAATTGATCCCTAAAAATGATTGAATGGATTCCTAAAATAAGTGTGGTGAGGAAGATATAACACATGGTATGGAAATGGAAACCCATTTAAAACATCTTAGTTTACCATCACATAAAACCCATACTATGAAAAGAGTATTAAAAAATATATTTTAGAAAACATAATTTTGAAAAAGAGGATTATAAAACACTATATAGTAAAATATTATTGTGGAAGATTCCAATCATTGGAGAAAAAAATTCCAATATAAAGGATTATAACTCAAAGATAGAGATTTGAGTTACAAATAACCCTTACTATAGCCTATCCCAAATGTTATAAATATATATCAAATTTTTTATGTGGTAGGAAATTACATCCCAAAAAAATTGAGAATACAACATAAAACAATCAAATTGAATAATATACCCAACTTATGTGAAATAAATTCAAGAAAATGATCGAAACACAGTGTATGAAAACCGTGTTACAAAAAATCCTTACAATGGGGGTAATGACTGAGTCAAAAGTCCTTTTATAAAAATGAACTAATTTTTATTAGTATTTCACATTAATAATAAAATATATTAAAAAGGATACATCCATTTCTAGTGAATACACCATTAAAATGAAAACATGGTACATAAGATAAACATGTAAAAAATAATAAAAGTTTGAGGTAGAGAACCGTTATGAATTCAGTGAAATTTTCATCGAAACCCCATGAAAGAGAGTGATATTAAATAATAATTAAATATAATTATTATAAAATAATTCATGATATGATATCTAAAATATTAGTTATATATACCATAAAAATTAAATTATGCGCATAATACCAAATATGTCACAATGAGAGGAATTTGGGACTAAAACACTCACATTGTTCCAAATTCATTCTATGCGTGCGCCTAAATTCATGTATAATAAAATTATTTTTATCATATAACTTCTTTAGAAACTTATTATTTTATAATTAATTTAATACATACCATTTATTATCATATAAATTGTTTTTATTATTTAGTTTTTACTTACATTTGTGTGAAGATTGAATCTCTGTCGACTTATTTTGGTAATTTTAGTGATCAAAGATGATATTTTAATATTAAGTTAAATAATTATAATAACCTTATCAAAAACTAAAACTTATATTTAATTTCTTATTAAATTAAAATAAAATTATTATTTAAGTTCTTATATGAATCCATAACTGTGTTTTAATGAATTACTTAAGTAGGTGGTTAAACCAACACAAACCAGAACACACTCTATCTCAAAGAGTGTGTATAGTTTGGGAAGTGTATAATATAAATATAATAAAATAATAATGATATTATTTATATAATTTTATGTTGGTTAATCATATTTTAAGTGGTTTTATAAATTAAAAAAAATTAATATGAAAAATAAAAAAACGTTATTTCAATAAAGCAGAAGACTGCACAACACAAAATTAACATTCATTTGTACTTTAATATGATGTAAATGAATAATAAAAACTTATTTAAATTAATATAATAATAATTAAGTATAAGAATTATACTTAGGATATCATATTACCATTATTAGGGTATATTTGTAAGAGAAATATTAAGAAGAAATGGTAAGGAGTAGGTAGTACTCACTTAGGTACATTCAAATTTCACTTGATTATATCCTTAAAAATGATAGGATTGGGATAAAATAATTACACCAAAGTCTTATTAACATGATATTATAATTGAGGAGGTGAATAATGGAATATTTTAGAAAATTAATTCAATGTAATAGGTGTTTCATGAGGGGTGGAATGTTCCCCTTTTATAGGTGAATAAAAGCACACTTTTAAGAAAATGTTTTAACTTCCAATGATATTATTATACATTCCAGTGTCTAGAGACTCATAACGATAAAAATAATGGGTTTTTGTGTGATCTTGGGATGATAAATCCTTTAAAACATGGTTCCAACTTTTTTTAAACTTGTTGGGACTTGTTTGTTCTTAGGTTTTTTACTTTTACCTTTTGTATGTTTACCATGGTAAAAATTGTTTATGCACGTAATTTACGTTTTACTAAAAATATGAAATATCCCCTATTAAAAAAATTGGGTTCCATTAAAATAAATTTAATCTAAATTTAATCTAATTAAATTTATAATAAATATAATATTAACTCATAAACTAAATCATTTTATATATTTCCATTTTTTATAGAAAAATGGTGTTTAATCAATTATCTATCTAAGTATTATTTATAATTGGTTAGAAAATTTATGTGTGTAAATATAATTATATGTGAGTTTAAAAATTATATTAGAGTAATAATTTAAAATATATTAATTTATTTTATTAGATAAATATTACAAAATATTAATAGCATTTTTTTTGAAAATAAGAGTTTTACAGTTATCATGGTGGTTAACATTAATCTTAATAATCATTTTTTCTTCTTCAGAAAAGTGAAATTGAACTTACTAAATAATATGATCATGTTGATATGAAATATTATATCCATTTCGATATATTATTTTCTTTATTTAATGAAAACTAATTTTTAATATATGCGAATAAAAAAGTTTTTGAGGATTAAAATATTAATTATGTTTTGAAAATGATATACATGAGTTTTATAAAAAAATAATTGTAATTTTAAATGAGTTATTTTAATTATTTATATATATATATATATTTTTTCAAAAAAATATACCATTCTTGTATTATGATAATGTTATAAAAGTAATAGTGTTTATCAAAATATGTATTTTTTCACTATTCACATGAAAACAAATTAATTCATTAAAATGAAAAAAATTCATGTTAATAATATAATGTTAATAGAAATACACTTTTTTTTATAATTAAAACTGAAAAGATTCTAAATTGTATTTTTAATGAAATCATAAATTATAATGAAAAACATTTTTTATAGGAAAATAGTTTTTATAGAATATTAACCATTCTCCTTAATATTTCTTATAATTTACTTATTAAATTAATTTTAAATAATTATTCATATCAAATATATATTATCATCCTTAACCATAAGTTCATATAAATATAAGAGAAAATCACATAAAAGGTAATTTTTTATAAAAGTATATTTTTAAAAAAGAATTCATATTAGTTTTTTTAGATATATCAATTGAATATAATATCTGATAAAAGTACAAAATATATTCCATTATAAAAATATTTTATAAATGGAATACAACAATTTAATATTTCTAATTTAACAGATATATTTTAATGGTCTTACCTAATATTTATATTTTTATCTCAATATTTTTTTGTTTATGTCATGTGTTTCATATGGAGACGGTGATAAAACACATAAAATTATTTAAAGGAATTAACTTATTAAAATATCAAGGTGTTACATTTATATTATTCCAAAATAATGGGAATCATTGAGGACAACCATAAACTAGCCTAATAATTTTACTAAGCTTTGTCTAGATGACTTAATTAATACATTAATGAAAAATGAAAGTGGACTGGAGAGAGATGTTGAGAAAGAGAAGATGAATAATGGAGTATCATTTACATCTACATATAGTAATCCAAGTTTTGGTGCTTTTAATTTTCTTCCTAATACTTATAAATCACACGTTTTATGGAAAAATTGTAGAAATGTTGCTCGAATTAGATCAGATGATACTGAAAAAGTCCTTTATCAACATTCTGGAAAGTTGAATAACTTTTAAATAATGAAAAATTCATATATACTCATTGGAAATAAAAAAATGATATCTGTGATAGGGATTCTTCAGATACTATTTTCTATGAATGCTAAAATAAAGGTCATATCAAAATGGACTATACTTACCTAAATAGGAAAGATTTAAATTGAAAGAGAAAATCTAAATTTAAAGGGAAAAATTGAATAGATGGTTTAGAAACTTAGAGTTTTTGGGAGGTTGAGACATATTCTGATAGTTCATCGAAATAAAGTGGAAATGAATGTAATAAAATTATTGGATTTTATAAAGTATTTCCCAAAGATGATTTTTTTTTTCATATCTAAGGTAATTCATAATTTTTTTTTAAAATTTAACTATTGATTACAAATTTATTCACACTTATATGGATGATTATTCAAATTCACCTAATGATGAAAAGGTAATTTAATCTAATTATGAACGTGTAAATTCATAATTACATGAGTAAACTTTAACGACCTTGGATAAAATGATTAGATATATTGATTTAACAAAAAAATAAAATAAGAAATTGATAAATATCTATGGTTCAAAAAAATAAGTCGTATTAAATATAATAATAGAATTTAAAAGTTAACTTATGAAGTTTTAAAAGTTTTATTGATATGAGTTTATAAATTTAACTCATAATCATATTTAGTTGATTAGAATTTCATTGTCACGATTAAATATGATGTTAGTAGTTTGAAGAATCTTCTATCCAACTATTTATCTGGTAAAGAAAATTTCAATAAATTATATTGAAAAATTAAACCCTCCAAAACATCTAATTGATTT
The DNA here is from genome assembly GCA_963277665.1 of Viscum album. Classification (NCBI taxonomy): domain Eukaryota; kingdom Viridiplantae; phylum Streptophyta; class Magnoliopsida; order Santalales; family Viscaceae; genus Viscum; species Viscum album. The sequence continues at coordinate 1,089,747,681 of OY728160.1, forward strand.
ATTTTTTTAATTCCAATAAATATAATTTCAAATCAACTTAATTTATAAATAAGAGTACACTATTTTCCTCTCAATATCGTAATACAGATCACCAGAATAATATTTTTTCTTTGAAATGGTATCAATATTTTGTTTTTCAAAAAAAATTATTTTCCAAAAAAACTAGAATATTTTCAACCTAGAAGTGTTCGGAAGATAGAGGTTCATAAAATTTGACCTCTTATATAACTGGACCCAAGAAGTTTTTGGTACAATTAACATAATATTATATATTATCAAAAGATAGGATGAGTACTAGAAGTTTGAAGAAATGATTTTGTAGATCTTGGTTGTTATTGACACATGAAAGAATATAGTCTAACTTTCTAAATTTGAGAATGATGAATGGGCGATGAGTCACTTTTGGAGACAATAGAGAATGTGAAATGATTAGAACTATTTATGTTTGTTTTCTCATAAAAATATTAATTTTATATTCATTATATGTTTTAAGAACTAATGAAAACCTTATTAGCATTAGTTAGTTACGTGATCTTTTAAACTCTATGAATGATAGATGTATGATTCAATATTAAAAAAGAGATTTCATTATATTTGTCAATATACATAAGAACGTATACAATATTGACTTAGAAGACTTAAGATACAAGAATTTACCTTTTCTAAGTGAAACTAAATATTTATTGTGGTTTTGGAATAATATATTAGGTCACTATAAATTTTATACTTTAGCTAGACATTCTATGAATGGGAATGTAGAGATCTACCAGAACATAAGTTTAATTAAAATTTATTCTATGATCTTTTTATATTTTGTTATAAACATATGTCATGTTTTAAACCTAAAAATTAAGTATCAACATTTGAAGATTTATATTTGGTGAAAATTTATTTATTTGATCCTATAAAAACTAGAAGTGTTGTGGGAAAACACTATGTGCATTTCATGGTTATTGATTACACAATATTTAATGGTGTCTATTTTCTCACATGAAAATTTTAGGTTCATAATCATTCTATCATTATTAAAATATCAATTTTAAATAATAATAATATACATTTTATTACTCTCTATAGTGATCATGGTGGGGGAGTTCGTGAGCACTTATTTTGAAACTTTTTTTTGAATTGAAATTGTATTACTCATAATTCTTCAGAACATATAACACCAAATAAAAATGTTGTAGTTAAGTAAAGAAATAATTTTTTTGGTAAATTACTTTAACATTTTTAAGGGAATATTATATTTCTGTTAAATTTTGGTGTGTGGTTGTGTGTAATATGTATTATACATAAACCATGTTTTACTCAAAAGTCTTATTAATAAAACCCCTTATGAGTTGTGGACCAAATAAAGGCAAACAAGTTCATACTTCATATTCTTTGGGTTTAAATTATTTATCTTGAATACCAAATATCAATTACATAAATTTTAACCTAGAGTTTATGAAGTAATTTTTATTGGGTATTCTAGATCTTGTAAGTCTTAATGTGTTTTCATAAAAGAAAAAATGTTTTTAATTAATAGTTATAGGAAATATTTGATGAAATATATGCTTTTTATTTGTAAAATATTCAAACATTTATCATCTAGATAATGTTTTGAAAATATTTCTATTAGTTTACGATATGTTAATTCGCATATATAGATAGTATATCTGTAACGACCCAAAGTTTCATTAATGGAAAATCCCTCTTGATCCAGTTAAATGTTTCTTTATGAAAAATGTTTTTTTATAAGATGTCAACTTCTTTAGTTTAACGTTAAGATTTGTGACCGTTACTTTTATAGCCGATGAACAGTGATCATCTGGGTAGTTTAAATATAAGGCTTTAACGAACCAATTTTCTACTCAGACAAAGGAAGCGATGGCCTCATCTAGTAGAATTGCCCCTTACGAAGCCCATTTGTCGGAGCTCGGAAAGGAGGTGGCATCTTTGGGTAAAAATTAAATACCATTTAAATATATAATGTGTTTTATGACATTATAATGACAAAATGGTGATGTAATAAAATACCATAATCCTTATGTTCGGCCAATATGTGTTTTATCATTAAAATAATGAGGTTTTGGGTTTGTTTGACTTACTTTTCAAAGCATTAATGGAGCCCTCAAGACTTATTCAACACTTTGCCTTTTTTAATTAATTTCCATGGGAGTGTGACTCACCTCCACATAAGCAACCCTAATTTTTTAATAAGTTAGGACCTTGTACTTGTAAAATATTGTTTTCCTCTTTCCTTTTCCAGAAACCATGGGAAAATACCATGGGATGGTTTGTGGTTTGGATTATTTTAATATAAGGGGTCCCAAACCTAAATAATAAAGAATTCTCTCACCTTTCCTATATAAACCCACCCAAGCTCCCACTTCCTCCTCACCCAAAGCCCTTGAAGTTCGTCCAACCTCTGCCCTACTCTCTCTAGAATCCTCCCAAGGTGCCCCAATCTCCCAAGAAGCCTCTCACAAGCCTCTCTCTATCCTTTGGAAGCACACTTCCAAGTAAGGGATTTTCTTCCTTTCTCATTTTTTTGTCAATTTTATTTAAGTTGTATTTCCCTTTTTATTTCAATTATAAATGTTGGGGTATGGTTTCGAACCTCCCCCATACTTCCCTCTTATTGTTTGAATTATGGGAGAACCCTTTCTCTCTCATTAAATGCCTCCCATGTACACCCGTTACTATGCCGAAATTCCGAAAGGAACTTCTCTCTCTTCTTTTACATTCAAGCAATACTTTTGTATCATGAATCTAAATTCCTTTTCTATTGTTGGGACATGTATATATATGATCTCCTTACTGTCCATTACATGTAAATATGATGAGGAACCCATTTCTCTCTCATCAACCTTTTTTATGAATTCTTATGTCACGCCGTTACGTTGCCGAAATCGCACCGATTTTCTATGCCAATGTCTTTGTGTAGTGAATACCATGCTCATTTATCCATCAAGGGTATTCACCTTTATGCACATTTACATATTGATTATAAAGTTTCATGTATGAATTCCACTTTCCTTTATCGTGGAAGAAATGATTATGTTTTATGAATCCATGTTTTATGATCCATGTGGCACACTTATGCATGAAATGAAATGTTTTAGAAGGGTGCACCCTTTATAGCGCTCCAATGCATTGGGTAAAGTATAGTATCATGATACATCATGTGCAATGAGTGTTGACTCATGCTAATTCAAGTGCAATGAGGGTTTACTCGTGCTTCAAGTGCAATGAGGGTTTACTCATGCTCTTTGTGCAATGAGCCTTGGCTCATGCTAATTCAATGTTAAGTGTTGTTGCCACATTTCCATGTTATGAATATCATGCCTTATCATGCCTTTATGTTCATGTCTCTCTTATGCTCTATTGATATGACTATTGCCTAACATGTATTGTACTCCTCATGTTATTCATTGTGTACTCCCTTACTGGGCTTTATAGCTCACCCTTTTCTTATGCATGTCCTCAGGTTATCCCATGCAATGCTAAGTACGAAGGAATGTAGTGGTCATGTAAAGGAAGTTTTCAATAAGGATGTTGTATTTCAAGTTTAAAGTTTTTATGTAATGATCCTAAGCCCCAAAGACACTAAACCTCTCGATCTTCTTTGTTGTATCAAGTGAAGTTTTATGTAATAAAGCATGTTTAAGTTGTAATAAAAAGCAGGGTTGTCATAGTTGGTATCAGAGGATAGGTTTAGTTATTTTTGGGATTAGGAAACCTAGTAAAGCCTTAGATACAAGACTAAGAATAAAAAAAACATCCCTAAATTTTGGTAAATACTATGTAAGTGGTTTATCAAACAAATACATCCCTGTCTGGATACGAGCAGGTAGAGGCGGCTCTGGCATAGATGTATCCTAGGGGTAAAACCCGAAAACACCGCTTTGAGCTAGACTCGAACGGGAACTGGTGCACGACAACGGGACTTGATTCACTCTTGGTTACGACACTCCCGGGGGATATGTTTTGATAAATTCACAATCTTAGTATGAACCCTTATTAAGGGAAAAATGCCCCTAAGAATATATGTTAGAAGGAAGATCATGAAAAGCCTGGATTGAATCCTATAGACTCATGAGTTAAAGAGATTAAAGTTTATTTATAAGTCATCAACTTTTGTCTTTGGATTACCCTTTATGTGTTACCCCTAACTTTCCTTTTATTCCAGCCAATGGCCGGTAATAGGAGAACTCGGGCTAACAACCGTTGTGAAGATCAGTGTGATGATTGTACTTATGAGATGCCCAATCCAATGGGAGCGGGAATCGCGAACATTGTCACGCTTCTCTCTCAGCTAACTCAAGTTTTGAATTGAAACACTGGTCAAGAGGAACGTTCAACCCCCCCTAAGAAAGAACAAGTTGCTATTGAAAGCTTCATGAGACAAAGGCCTCCTACTTTTAGTGGATCATCCGATCCCACGATTGCTGAACAATGGATCAACTCCATTGAAAAGATATTCTCCATCCTCCAATGCGCTGAAAAAGAGAAGGTTCTCCTGGAGGCTTATCGTATGGAGGGTGAAGCTGATCAATGGTGGACGTTGATCAAAAATATGAAGCCTGAGGAGGAGATCGAGGCTTTGGAATGGAAGGTATTCCGGAAGATGTTTTTCGATAAATATTTTCCACGCACCCTCCGTCTTAAGATGGAAAGAGACTTCCTTTCCCTCAAGCAGAAAGATGAGGAATCTGTGGGAGCGTACGAGGAAAACTTCACAAGGCTTGCACGATACGCTTCCGGCTTTGTCGTTACCCCCGAATGCAAGGTTTACCGCTTCTTTGGTGGGCTGAAGCCTAGCTTGCAGAAAGCATTAGCGATCCGTGACTTCGACAGCTATGAGGAAATTGTCCGATGTGCCCTCAAGGTTGAAATGGAGATTGGAGAATCACATGGGTATCATGGGGACAAGAAGCGGAAGGTGGACTTCAATGCTGGTGGTCCGATGGATAAATCCAACGGCGCTAAGAAATTCCAGCACCCCACTTGCCAAAAGTGTGGAAAAAAACACCCTGGAAATTGCCTTAGGGGGACAAGAAAATGCTTTAAGTGTGGAAGAGAAGGGCACCTAGCTGTTAACTGTCAGCAAGAAGGACCCGCGGCTGCGACTGAGGGGAGGAACGCTCCGTTCAAACCTCAACGCGTTGTTCAATGCTTCAAATGCAAAGAACCGGGTCATTTTGCGAATCAGTGCCCTAATCCAAGGGTTATCGGAGGCAATCAACAACCTCCAAGACAGCAAGGAAGATCTTTTGCCATCACTTCTTCCGAAGTGAACCCCGACAACGAAGTGGTGACAGGTACGCTAGTTATTCATTCAAGAATAGAGAACGTACTTTTTGATTCAGGTTCTACGCATTCTTTTATATCTCAAAAGTTTAGTAGAACAATCCCTGCACCACCACAAATCATGGAAGTAAAGATGTCGGTGAGTACGGAAAATGGGGCAATCATTGCATCCCATGAGTATAAGTCCTCCCCTGTTATAATCTGTGGATTGAATTTCCCAGCGAACCTCGTCATACTCCCTTTGGTGGAATTTGATGCAATTCTTGGCATGGATTGGCTTTCCTTATATAGAGCCAACATAAATTGTCGGGAGAGGGAAATCACACTCCATATGGAGAATCGACCCCCGATTCTTTACAAGTGTCCGGAGGAAGATGAATCTCCTTTAGCTCCATCATCTCAAGCATGGATATTACTGCCTTATGAGCATGCATATCTGGCTCAGATGATTGAGTCCAAGGAAGAAACCACCCTTGAAGAAATGCCTATTGTGAGGGAATTCGCTGAAGTATTTCCCGAGGAACTTCCTGGTCTTCCTCCAAGAAGAGATGTTGAGTTCTCAATTGAACTTATACCTGGGGTGCTACCAATATCCAAGACTCTATATAGAATGGCTGTGGTTGAGCTTGAAGAACTGAAGAAACAACTACAGGAGAATCTGGATAAAGGGTTTATACGCCCAAGTGCATCACCATGGGGTGCACCAGTCCTCTTCGTCAAGAAGAAGGATGGGTCAATGCGGCTTTGCATCGATTATCGTGAACTTAACAAAATCACGATAAAGAACAAGTATCCCTTCCCAAGAATCGATGACTTGTTTGATCAGCTGCGTGGAGCACAATACTTCTCCAAGGTCGACTTGCGGTCGGGATATTTTCAAGTAAGGGTGAAGAAGGAAGATATCCCCAAGACTGCTTTTCGTACAAGGTACGGGCACTATGAATTCATAGTAATGCCTTTTGGACTCACCAATGCTCCAACAATATTCATAGAATTGATGAATAGAGTCTTTAGAGATTACCTAGATAAATTTGTGGTAGTCTTTATAGATGATATTCTAATATACTCCAAAACCAAGGAGGACCATGAGGAGCATTTAAGAACTGTACTGGAGACTTTGCGCAAGGAGAAGCTCTATGCCAAGTACAGCAAGTGTGAGTTCTGGTTGAAGGAGGTCTCATTCTTGGGCCATATCATCACAAGCAATGGGATATCTGTGGACCCCTCCAAAACAGATGCAATTGAGGGATGGCCGAGGCCAACATCGGTAACTGATATCCGTAGCTTCTTGGGGTTAGCTAGATATTATCGACGATTTTTGAGAAACTTCTCACGATTGTCCAACCCTCTTACCAAGCTAACTCGAAAGGGAGTAAAGTTTGCTTGGAGTGATGAATGCAAAGAAAGATTCAAGGAGTTGAAAAGGAGGATTATCACTGCACATGTGCTCACTTTACCCACAAGTGGGGAGCTTTTTGTGGTATTCAGTGATGCTTCGAAGAAGGGCTTAGGATGTGTGCTGATGCAGAATGATAATGTGATATCCTATGCCTCAAGACAGTTAAAAATCCATGAGTGAAACTATCCAACGCATGATCTGGAGTTGGCGGCGGTAATCTTTGCCTTGAAAATCTGGCGGCATTATCTCTATAGAGAGAAATGTGAGATATATACTGACCACAAGAGTCTTAAATATATATTCACACAGAAAGATCTTAATATGCGCTAGAGAAGATGGATAGAGCTCATAAAGGATTATGAATGTTCAATACATTACCACCTTGGGAAGGCGAACAAGGTGGCGGATGCCCTAAGTAGAAAGGATCCAGCAATTCTATCAATGATGAGAATTGAGAAGGATCCAATATTCTTAGACTTGATGAAGATGGATGTGGGAATCATAAAGAAGGGAACATCATCAATCCTTTCACAAATGATTGCTCAACCATCTCTTTTGGAAAGGTTAAAGGATGCTCAAAAGGATGATGCGAGAATCCAAGAAAAAGTGGAAGCTATCAAAAATGGAAAATCCTCAGAGTTTAATGTTAATGAAGAAGGAATTGTGAGGTTTGGGAAAAGACTATGTGTCCCATCAAGTTCGGAGCTGAAGAAGGAACTTTTGGATGATGCACATAGTTCAAATTTCTCTATTCACCCAGGGAGCACAAAGATGTATCGAGATCTCCCAGAAAACTTTTGGTGGGATAATATGAAGAAGGAGATCGCTGAATATACATCAAAGTGCCTGGTGTGTCAGCAAGTGAAGGCAGAGAGGCAGAAGTCTAAGGGGATGATGCAACCATTGCCCATACCAGAATAGAAATGGGAGAACATCACCATGGACTTCGTCACTGGACTTCCAAGGACATCCAAAAGCAACAATGCAATCTGGGTTATTGTGGATCGTCTTACAAAGACTGCACACTTCATTGCTATTCGAGAGGATTTCTCTTTGGATCAACTGGCACAGATATATATCAGGGAAGTGGTACGGTTGCATGGAGTACCACTATCTATTGTGTCTGACCGAGATCCAAGATTTACCTCTAAGTTTTGGAAGAGTCTTCAACATGCTCTGAATACTGAACTGAACTTCAGTACGGCCTATCATCCTCAAACTGATGGCCAATCCGAGCGGACTATCCAAACACTTGAGGATATGTTGAGAGCGTGCTCAATGGACTTTAAAGGAGGATGGGATCAACATCTTCCTCTAGTTGAGTTCTCTTATAATAATAGTTTCCACTCGAGCATCCAAATGGCACCATTTGAAGCCCTGTATGGGAAAAGGAGTAGAACACCGGCATGTTGGGATGAGGTCGGTGAACGTAAGCTCCTTGGACCAGAAATGGTCGAAGAAATGGTGGAGAAGGTGAAAACCATTCAGCAGCATATCAAGGCAGCCCAAAGTCGACAGAAGAGTTATGCAGATAATCGTCGACGAGACCTTGAGTTTAAAGTCGGAGACATGGTGTTTTTACGCATATCTCCGTGGAAGAAGGTCAAGAGGTTTGGAAAGAAAGGGAAGTTAAGTCCATGGTACATCGGCCCCTTCGAGATTCTTGATCGTGTTGGGGCTGTGGCCTATTGACTAGCACTTCCACCTACTATGGCCAAGGTTCATGATGTCTTCCATGTATCCCTCTTAAGGAAGTACATACCAGACCCTTCACATGTACTCTCTTCTGAGGTGGTACAATTAGAAGACGATCTTTCTTATGAGGAGCAACCAGTGAAGATCTTGGATCGTAGAGAAAAAGTTCTACGAAATAAGACAATGCCCCTCGTCAAGGTGTTGTGGAGAAACCACAAGTTTTAAGAAGCAACTTGGGAGTCGGAGGATATGATGAAGCTAAGTTACCCACATTTGTTTTAGTGTTGGAAAAGGAAAATTTCGAGGGAGAAATTTCTTAAGGGGGGAATGTTGTAACGACCCAAAGTTTCATTAATGGAAAATCCATCTTGATCCAGTTAAATGTTTCTTTATGAAAAATGTTTTTTTATAAGATGTCAACTTCTTTAGTTTAACGTTAAGATTTGTGACCGTTACTTTTATAGCCGTTGAACAGTGATCATCTGGGTAGTTTAAATATAAGGCTTTAACGAACCAATTTTCTACTCAGACAAAGGAAGCGATGGCCTCATCCAGTAGAATTTCCCCTTACGAAGCCCATTTGTTGGAGCTCGGAAAGGAGGTGGCGTCTTTGGGCTTTTCCCTTGACCAAGCCCAAGCTGAGCTTCATCAAGTCAAGCTCGAACGTGATCGTCTACGGGAAAAATGGAAGTTGATAGAGATTACCACTCGAGCGATGTTATCCGAGAAACCCCAAGAGTCTGTCACCATCGCACACCTTACCCTTAGGTCTTATGCGGCTATTTTAAGGGGTTATGTAACAAATAAGTAGCACCATGTTCATGTACATTATTTCTAGTCATTTTTGATGAATTGTAATTAGTTTTTAAAGTACAAATGATGTTTTTAGTTATTATTTAATTAAGAATTATATTTTATTAAATTAAAGGATTTTTGAATTAAATAATATTTTAATAAAATATTATTATTAATATTAAATTAATTTTTATTATATATAAATGATCTTATAATTTTATGAATGCAATTAAAATTTTTATTAAGGTTTGAAAGCCATTTCTGTCAAAACCCGTGAATTTTTTATAAATGTCGGTTTTTATTTTAAAAGTGAAAATTCACATATTTAGAAAATTATTTAGATAAAATAAATATTATTTTTGGAATCAGGACGTCGAAATTATCAAACGGTGAATTTTTCATAATTTTCTGAGACAGTCAAATTTTTGGGTAAAAATTAAATACCATTTAAATATATAATGTGTTTTATGACATCATAATGACCCAATGGTGATGTAATAAAATACCACAATCCTTATGTTCGGCCAATATGTGTTTTATCATTAAAATAATGAGGTTTTGGGTTTGTTTGACTTACTTTTCAAAGCATTAATGGAGCCCTCAAGACTTATTCAACACTTTGCCTTTTTAAATTAATTTCCATGGGAGTGTGACTCACCTCCACATAAGCAACCCTAATTTTTTAATAAGTTCGGACCTTGTCCTTGTAAAATATTGTTTTCCTCTTTCCTTTTCCAGAAACCATGGGAAAATACCATGGGATGGTTTGTGGTTTGGATTATTTTAATATAAGGGGTCCCAAACCTAAATAATAAAGAATTCTCTCACCTTTCCTATATAAACCCACCCAAGCTCCCACTTCCTCCTCACCCAAAGCCCTTGAAGTTCGTCCAACCTCTGCCCTACTCTCTCTAGAATCCTCCCAAGGTGCCCCAAGCTCCCAAGAAGCCTCTCACAAGCCTCTCTCTAGTCTTTGGAAGCACACTTCCAAGTAAGGGATTTTCTTCCTTTCTCATTTTTTTGTCAATTTTCACTAAGTTGTATTTCCCTTTTTATTTCAATTATGAATGTTGGGTTATGGTTTCGCACCTCCCCCATACTGCCCTCTTATTGTTTGAATTATGGGAGAACCCTTTCTCTCTCATTAAATTCCTCCCATGTATACCCGTTACTATGCCGAAATTCCTAAAGGAACTTCTCTCTCTTCTTTTACATTCAAGCAATACTTTTGTATCATGAATCTAAATTCCTTTTCTATTGTTGGGACATGTATATATATGATCTCCTTACTGTCCATTACATGTAAATATGATGAGGAACCCCTTTCTCTCTCATCAACCTTTTTTATGAATTCTTATGTCACGCCGTTACATTGCCGAAATCGCACCGATTTTCTAAGCCAATGTCTTTGTGTAGTGAATACCATGCCCATTTCTCCATCAAGGGTATTCACCTTTATGCACATTTACATATTGATTATAAAGTTTCATGTATGAATTCCACTTTCCTTTATCGTGGAAGAAATTATTATGTTTTATGAATCCATGTTTTATGATCCATGTGGCACACTTATGCATGAAATGAAATGTTTAAGAAGGGTGCGCCCTTTATAGCGCTCCAATGCATTGGGTAAAGTATAGTATCATGATACGTCATGTGCAATGAGTGTTGACTCATGCTAATTCAAGTGCAACGAGGGTTTACACGTGCTTCAAGTGCAATGAGGGTTTACTCATGCTCCATGTGCAATGAGCCTTGGCTCATGCTAATTCAATGTTAAGTGTTGTTGCCACATTTCCATGTTATGAATATCATGCTTTATCATGCCTTTATGTTCATGTCTCTATTATGATCTATTGATATGACTATTGCCTAACATGTATTGTACTCCTCATGTTATTCATTGTGTACTCCCTTACTGGGCTTTATAGCTCACCCTTTTCTTATGCATGTCCTCAGGTTATCCCATGCAATGCTAAGTACGAAGGAATGTAGTGGTCATGTAAAGGAAGTTTTCAATAAGGATGTTGTATTTCAAGTTTAAAGTTTTTATGTAATGATCCTAAGCCCCAAAGACACTAAACCTCTCGATCTTGTTTGTTGTATCAAGTGAAGTTTTATGTAATAAAGCATGTTTAAGTTGTAATAAAAAGCAGGGTTGTCATAATATCCTTTTGATATTGGACCATTGGATTTTAAATATATAGAAATCTCTTCATGAAAACATATAGATTATTTATTTGATGATAAACATACTTCTTTACCTAAAAACCAGTTGATCATAAGGAATCATCTTATTAGTAATATTATTTGTGACATAATTCAACCATTTAAAATGATAATAACTTTAAAAAATCAATGTCAAAATCATGCATTCTTATCACATTTTAATCCTAAAATGAAAAATGATGTATTAGGTTATGAAATATAGAAAATGGATATATAAAAAGAGGTTAATAAATTATAAAAGAACCAAGTTTGAACCATATTTGAATGACCAAACATTTATCTATTAATTGGAGTAAAATAGGGGTTTAGACAAAAATATGATTATAATGTAACTATTATTTTGAATAAAGAAATACTTGTTGTTAATTGTCATTGTAATGAAGCATTCATAGATTATAGTGAAAATTTTTATTAGGAGAAATATTAGAATCAATCTGAATGTTAGTAGCCTTTATATCACATTATAGTTGTATGTTATTTCAAATGGATGTTAAAATAAATTTTATTATTGAATACATATAAAATGAATTTTATATTGAAAAACACATAGATTTAAAGACCCTAAATTTTTAAAAAGTGTATTTCAAATTACTAAATCACTCTACAGATTTAAAAATCCTCAATATATTTTTTAGAACAGACATAACATGTGTTTAAATTTATATAATATTGATAAGGAAGTGTTGATCAAATAATTTTTATAAATAATGTTTTCAAAGACATTATTATTTTTCAAATATATATCTATGATATTTTTTTATTTCAACTCCAAAATTTCATTCTAATAATTTATAAAACATTTAAAAAATGAGTTCGAAACTAGTAAGAAGGTTGAATTCAACATTTTCCATGGTTTCCAAAATTTTAAAAAATCATAAAGAAATATTTCATCTGAAAATAAGTATATTACTCATTTACTAAATCATTGTGGTTTTGGGAATGAATCTAGTATAAATACACCTGTAAAAACATCTATAAAGATTGACCTTGATGAGTTCTCTAAATAGGTAGATAAATAAATTTATAGAATTATGGTCATATGATTATACTATCTTGTAGAATGTTAATAAAAAGTATTTTAGTAATATTTTTATGTGGGTGGTTTCAATAAAATCATAATGGAATCAACTTTAAAATATGTATAACATATTTTCCATCACCATAAATAAAATTTGGTATTATTTTCATTTCATTCTATAAGAAATGTTTTTGTTATTAAAAGTTACTCAGATGATGAATTATGAGGCTATAGATTTGATAGAAAAAAAATACATTTGGGACATTTAATTTCCAAATATTAGCTTTATTTTTATTTCTAGAAATAAAAAACACTCTGTAAAACTATCCACTACTGAAGATGAATATGTAGTTGCTGAAATATTTTGTTGTCAAGTGTTGTGTATTTAATACACAATCAAATATATTGGTCTTGGTTTCACTCGAACTCTAATATTATGTGATAATAAAAGTTCTATATTTTCATAAAAGAACCCCAAAAATAAGTCATGAGAAAACAATATCGATGTAATAAAACATTTTCTAAGAGACCACAAACAAAAAAGAGATATATTTCTTGGTTTTAAAGAAATTAAAAATAATAGTAATTATAATTTTACAAAAAAATAAAAGTCTGATTGAGTTATATATATTAAACATAAGTTGGTAATTATTGACATAAAGTAATCTTCAATTAAATTATTGGCAATTATATCTTATAATATTAGAAAACTCCTCGACTGAGTGGGATTCCCTATTCACTGAATTTTTATTTTCATTTCAATGGGTTTTTATCTAACGAAACATATGATTTAACCACAAATGTAGAAAAATATTCATAGCCTATTAAGAGGGAGAACATTCAATATTAACAATATATGTTGATTGTTTTAACTTACAATAGAAATTCATTAATATAATACAACAAAATTAAACTCTTAGAAGGTTATATATTTTATTTTCTTATTCTTATTCAATAATATTTTTTATAGTGAGAGTGGTAATTGTTAAATTTTTTAAAAATAAAATTTTATTATAATTTAACTGATATTTTTCTATGATGAAATTAAAATTTTCATTCTTAAAACATTTTTAATTACATATGTTTTGGATATATATTCTCAAGGGAATCATTATGGACCATTAAAACAAAAAAGGACAAATATTTGGATGAACTTAATATAAATTTTTTATATAAGGACCACATTGTAATGTATTTTAGTATAAGTAACTATCTGTAATCATTATATAATATTTATTTGAAGTTTAGAATTTTACTTTATTTCACATTTATAATCTATTCATGTTTAGAGTTTTAGGGAAATAAGCTATAATGAATACATAAAATAAACCATACAATTAAAAGTAGAAACTTACAACCAGTATCTTTTTATCATAATATAAAACATTTAAAATAATATATTATCTCATTTATGAAAAAGCGTCACGACTTTTAACATGACCTCTTCCAATCCCCCACTCATTTTAAAATCCTATGGAAAATATTTAAAATCATTGGATGAGCATTAAAATATCAATAAGGGATATAAATAGAAGAAAACTATTAGTTCATTTATAAATATTAAAACCCATGATTAAACATTTTTCTAATAATATACAATTTTACCCAAAAAGGGAAATATCATTCCTCCAAAATGATAATTTATTTTAGCTTTTGAAAACAAATTTTTTCCATGAGAACTAATTATAGAAAATAAAAACATCATATAGGTATCTTGAGAAATTATCACACACAACCATTATAGAACCCTTATAGATTGGAATAAACATACGACCAACTTCTAATATAATACTTCAGATAATATAATCATCACACAATGCATTAGAGATCTGTCATGGTGCACCCATTATTTAATATATAATGGGATTAAATGGTACTATCTAGGTGAAATAATCATTTATAATTTCCATGAAAAAAATAGGAGATAAAAAATTTCACCATTTTAAGAACTCTTTTAAACTCATTTTAAAATCAATTTCGGATATTAAAATACAATTTCATTCAAAATCCCATTTTCATCAAAGAATACACTTTTCCTTAAAAAAAACCCATTTTAAATACCAAAATACAAAAAATGATAAATATGGTTTTTTTATTTAAGAAAAAAATGAAATATTACAATGTAATACAATAATAAAATAATGGTAATAGTGGTGGACAAGTCATTTTCACTATGTACAATAAGAATAAAACATTCCCTTTGTCATTTGTCAAAATGTTCTATATAAAAAACATAAAAAGTTTCCTTTTGGAAAAACCATTGAATGAAATTAAAAAATATACACAACATTTTATTTATAATAATTTTATATAAAAAAACATATAAAATAAAATATTGGAGGAAAGGATTTTTTAAATAAGATCATTAAACATTTAAAAAGATCATTTCAATCAACGTGGCCCATAGCACATTGAAATATTTTAATCACAAGCCCCATGAAGGAAGAAAATTTAATAAAACATTAAATAACATGATAATTAATAAATTCATGATATGATATTTCATAGGGTCTATTTATACACATCATAAAATAATAATGGTGCATAACATGAACAACTACCTCAATCAATGGAAATTGAGACAAAGTCCCTTACCTTAACTCTGACTTGTCATGTGTGTATTTATATTATTTAATAATAAATTTATTTTCTTTATTTACTTCATTTATAACCTATTTCATGTTAATGAATAATTTAATATCACTTAATAATTTTTTTTAAATAACTACTTCAACAATTTATTTTACATCGGGTGTTTGGACCATATTTAGTTTATGTGTCAAAAATGATTTTCATCAGTAAACTAAGGTCAAAGGTTTCATTATTTAAAGAATATACATAATAATAATCAAGGAATGATTATCATATTTTACATAAATTATTATTTTAAATCCAATCATGAAATTTTGATATGAAAAATTAACCAACGTTACAATCATTGAGATGGTAGGACGTACATATGAGTGAGTAATGTACCAATTTTTCAATCATCATTATGGAAAGAATGTAAGTAAGATTTATATTTCCATAATGATAAATATAAATTGAATTTATTATTTTTAATCATATATAATTATATATATAATTCATATGATGTAAATGGAATCTCATCATTTTGAGGAGGTGGTAATCCACACAGCCACGAGCGACATTATCACTATTTCAATATGTGAAAAGGTAAAAAAATATCATATTTAAAGAAATATAATTATTTCATGAATATAATTTAAATTTAATGTATATAAAATATTTTTATTAAAACCATGTTTAACAAATTCCCTGTAAAGTGTGAATAAATCACATCGTTTTGAGGATTTGGTAGTCCACATGTCCACAAACGATGTTATTGTTTTCCCAAAAAATGAAAAGCATGAAGGTATGCATTTTTTAATAATTAAATAAGTAGATAGATATCATAAATATAATAAATATCATATATAAACAGTGTTTCCTTCATAATTCCCAACCATGAGAGGTGGTAACTGAAAAACAATCGACATAATTTGGTGAGGTGGTAGTCTGAAGTACACACGAATGATGATTTCATTTTCCATTTGAATGAAGTGTGTGTAGGTTTCAGTAAAAAAATTAAAATAAAATATATATTTATATTTAAGATAATGAGGTAATTACATAATAATGATATAAATATAAATTAATTAAGTGGATAAGGAAAAAAAATAAAAATTCAATTTGATGAACATTACCACTTCTTTGGGTAACTCATTTTCGTTTACACCAATGAATTTCCTTGGTTTTATTATTCCTAAATTGAGGTTTATAGGATTTGAGGAGGGATTTTGGGATATTATTTTGTTAGTTTTTTTTATGATCCTAAATGATTGATAGTAGTGAATAATTGAGGTGGTGACTTTTCTTTTATAGTGGAGGGGAGTGACATTCTTGTAAATAAAAAATAGTAAACACTATTGGGAGGTATCCCTTACATAATGTGCCTCCAATAATGATGGAAATTATATAAAAGAGGGGATATGATTGAATTTTTTCGTGAAAATGGGTTTTTACAAGCGTTAAAGTCATTTGGATCTTTAAGAATAAATACTAACCATTAAGTAAACACAATTTTCCTTAATTAATGTAATTAATTTTAATTGATTTCACTAATATTATTGGTAAAAAACCATGTTGACCATACTATAAATTATAGATTGTTATGCCTGAAAATATGGAATCCATTTCTCTAAATTCCAATCATATAATTTTCATAGATTAGTTTAAAATTGTTTTCAAAGATGGGACGACAAAGTGTGTTTTTAAAGTGAAACTGTTCAAAAGCTTGATAAGGTTATATATTTATGCTTAACATAAAAACAATACAATTACCTACATTGAATTAATATATGTATAATTAAAATAATTTAACTTTTTAAAAAATAAATATATAATTTAACTACACACTCAATTTCGATTAAAATGTGTTTTTTAATTAAAAATTAATATTTTACAGTATTAATGAAAAAATAAAACTTCTTAGAAAAATAAAAACAATTAAACCAATGAAAATTTTGATACTAAAATTTCTGAAATGAATTTTGTTTTTCCAAATAATATTTATAAAAGTGTTAAAATTTTGTTTTTAAACAAGTTTACCATTAAAAGGAAGCAACAATTTCATATTATATAATCATATTAATACTATATTATTTTTTGGTATAACACATTCTTGAGTGCACCAAATGATATTGAAGAAGATAATTATTGAGTTTAATATATTATATTGAAAACTAAATCCATTTAAATTTGATATTAATATCTAATTTTTTAATATTAATAAATATGTAAAAGTATAATTATATCATTATCTAGGATATTACATGATTCCCCCATTTTTAAAATTGAATCCTCACAATTTTATTTACTTATAAAATAAGTTAGGATATTTTTACTTCATAGAATTTTAAGATTCCCATGTTTCCTATTAAACCTCATGGGATTTCCATAAAATATTAACCTGGTGAATCACCTTATTCTGAAACACTTTCTCTCTATAGTAAAGAACCTGAATTATTAGTTCCTTATAAGAATGATTCTCTTCAAGATGAACTACTTTAGGGATGATAACTTGAGATGAATCTAGTATATATTTTATTAACATTAATACATGATGTAAATTGTGTACCTGGGAAAAATTTGGATTCAAATCCTCTTCGTAGACAATTAATAAAACTTTCTCCTAGATTTTAAACGATCCAATTAACCATGGCCTTAGATTCCCCTTCTTAACAAAAAACATCACACTTTTCCATTGAGAAAATTTTAGAAACACATGATAACCTACCTTGAAATAAAGATCATTCTTTCGTTTATCTTCATAACATTTTTCCTTCTTTATGTTTTCCTCATGTTCCACTGAATAAATTTAACTTTATTCGATAAATTTTCTACCAACTATGTTCCTATAAACTTCCATTCTCCAGCTTCAACTCAAAATTTTGGTATCTGACACCACTTCCCATATAATGCCTAAAATGTTTCTATATATATTCTAGAATGAAAAATATTATTATAAGAAAACTCAGCCAAAAAATTATATTGATCCCAACTTCCCTATTAATCCATTATGTAAGAACAAAGGATATCTTCCAAGGTATAAATAATCCACTCAGTATGTCCCTCAAATTGAAGATGAAAATATTTACTAAAATTTAATTCAGTACCCAATGACTTCTGAAGTACATTGTAAAAATTAGAGGTGAACATGGGATCATGGTATGATCTAATAGATAGAGGAACTCTATGATACCTGATAACATATTTTAGATATAGTCTAGAAATATTCTCTAAAGTCATTGTTTCATGCATGGGAATGAAATATACAGATTTAGTTAATCGATAATCAATAACCCAAATCACATTGTTACCTTGAGAAGTATTTTTCAATCCTACCATGAAATCCATTGATATTTTCTACTATTTACACTCTGATACTAGAAAATGATAAAGAATCCACTTCAGCAACTATCATTCTTCTTTAACATGATGAAAAGTTAAACACTTCATGGTAAATTCATCAATGTATCTTTTCATTCTGTCTCACCAAAAATAATTTTTAAGGTCTCTATACATATTTGTGTGGCTAGGATGAATTAAAAATAGAGGAATATGAGAATTAGTTAATAAATATATCCTCAAATAGAAATAAAAATCCACATAATATGTTTCCAAATAATAAAACGCATTATTTTCCAATATTAAAATCAGAAAACATACCATTATCAATGGATTCTACCTTTTCATTAAAAAACTGATCCACCTTATAATCTTTCTAAATTATTTATAATAAGTTTAACTATACTGAAACTTGAAAAAAATAGAGTATGTCCCTTCATACACAACTTCTATGAAAAAACTCATCAAATTATAAACCAAGAGGTAGCATTCCAAATGTAACATGGTTAATGTAGAATTACTTTTTTTGACTCAAGGTATCTGCCACCTTATTTTATTTTCAATAATGATAATTAATTATAAAATAAAAATACTTAATTAGTTCCATACAACTCATATATCTCATGATCAAATTTTTATGAGTGAATATATAATTAAAATTTTGGTGATCAGTATATATTTCATACTTTACTCCATATAAGAGATGACTCAAAATTTTTAAATAATAAACAACACTGTCCTATTACAAATAATTTTAAGGGTAATTTATCTCATGAAGTTTTATTTTTTTAGAAGAATAAGAAATTACATAATCATTATGCATTAGAAAAAACCATGTCATTTCAAGAAAGAATCATTGTAGACGATGAATTCAAAATTTCTGGAAGGCATGGACAAAACTAGAGCATTATCCAATCTTATTTTTAGTTCCAGAAGACAATCATAAAAATATTTTTCCAATTGAACTTAAATACTTTCTGAGTTTACTTAGTTAGTGGGATAGAACACTGAGCAGTGGTTGTAGAAAAAATCTGATACTAACCAGATAATTAAAGAATCTATGAATCTCAGTGATATTTATGTGTCTTTTCTAATCACAAATAACTTTTATTTTAGCCAGATCATATGTTAGGTTGTCTTTAATAACAAAGTGACCAAGTAATGGTACTTTGTTCACACAAAATTCACACTATATAATTTTCCCCTATAATTTATTTTCTCTTAATTTTTTAAAAACAACCCTTAGATTCATGTCACATTCCTCTTGACTTTTATAATA